>JANJGN010000562.1:0-391220 GCA_026770705.1 Isurus oxyrinchus
CACTCCACCCTGTACTCCTGCTCACTCCACCCTGTACTCCCACTCTCTCCACACTGTACTCCCGCTCTCTCCACACCAAACTCCCGCTCTCACGGCACCTTACTCCCACTCTATCCATACTGTACTCCCACTCTCTCCACACTGTACTCCCGCTCTCTCCACACCAAACTCCCGCTCTCACGGCACCTTACTCCCACTCTATCCATACCGTACTCCCGCTCTCTCCACACCAAACTCCCGCTCTCTCCACACCAAACTCCCGCTCTCACGGCACCATACTCCCACTCTATCCATACTGTATTCCCACTCTCTCCACACCGTACTCCCGCTCTCTCTGCACCATACTCCCGCTTTCCTCCCTATTCCCCTTGTTGCATTTAGAGTCTAGAAATCTATCTATTTCCTTCTTAAATATATTCAATGACTTGGCCTCCACATCCTCTGTGGTAGAGAATTCCACAGGCTCACCACCTTCTGAGTGAAGACGTTTCTCCTCATCTCAGTCCTAAACAGCCTACCCTGTATGCTGAGACTGTGACCCCTTGTTCTAGACCCCCCTCACCCAGCCCAAGGGAAGCATTATCCCTGCATCCAGTCTGTCCAGCCCTGTCAGAATTGTATACATTTCAATGAGATCCCCTCTCATTCTTCTAAACATCTTGAAAGAGAAAGAATGAATCCACCCCCCAACGCCCCCACCCCACCCCCATGTCACCTGTTCAAACCACAAGTTTGTCTGAAAGCTGATATACCTGAAAAACTCAGCAGGTCTGACAGCATCGGTGGAGGAGAGCACAGTTGACCCTTCAAGGGTCATGAGGACTCAAAAACATCAGCTGTGCTCTCTTCCGCCGATGCTGCCGGACCTGCTGAGTTTTTCCAGGTATTTTCTGTTTCTGTTTTTGTTTTGGATTTCCAGCCTCCGCAATTTTTTTGCTTTTATCTCTGTCTGAGAGCTGACCTCCTGGGAAATTCATTTGTGAAAAAACCTTACAGCTTGCCAAGAATCCTCTGTTTTTTACCCAACTTCCATTCTAGCCACACCATCAATTCAACGAAGAAACTACAGGCCTGCCACAAAAGAAGCTAAAATCATTTCAACTTGTTTATTGCATTGTTTTTTCTTCCCTTCATCTGTATCTGTTCTTTGTGTATAAAAGCAAAATAGCCTGGTGTTGGAAATCTGAAATAAAAACAGAAAAATGCTGGAAAAACTCAGCAGGTCTGACAGTATCTGTGGAGAGAGAAATAGAGTTAATGTTTCGAGTCCGTGTGACTCTTCATCAGAGCTCTTCTGTTTCTATTCTTTGTGTGTCTGATAGTGTGTGTGTGTGTGTGTGTGATGTTGCTTGAAAACATCTGGGCAAGCGTGTGGTAATAAATAATCTTTATTTTTAAATTCACAAAAGCTTGCTGCTGAAACTATTTAAATTAGGGGGGAAAAATCACTTCGAGGGTCAGAAAATGCACATAAAGACACTTTGATTGTTCACAATAATAAAACATATAATTTTTGTCCATGACACTACCCTATCATTTTAGACACCTTGATTAGATCACCCCTTAATCTTCTATGCTCGAGGAGATGCAAGCCTAACAATGCAACTTGCCCTGAAAGGGTAACCTTTTTAGCTATGATGTCAACCTGGTGAATCTGCACTGTCAATATATGGCCAATATATCCTGCTGGGTTGTGATGTCCAGAATGAGCACAGTCACTCTAACTGAGGCTAAGACAGAGGTCTGTGTAGTTGTAACAACACTCTCACCCCAGTCCCCGGAGATAGAAACCCATAACATCCCCAAAAAACCTTCGAATTATTTTTGTACCTCTCTGTACAACTCACCGCCACCTTTTCAAGGGGCAAGTAGGGATGGGCAATAAATGCTGGGTCTAGCCAGCAATGCCCACCTCCCATGAATGAATAAAAATAAATACTTAAGGAGCAAACTAACAATTGTGCCATTGAAGTTTAACATTGTCAAATGCAAATTTGGATAGGGAGAATAGGGAGAACACTTAAAACTTGGAATGTTCCAGTGGTCGCAGGGTTGAGGAACAAAGGGACCCTTGAAGTACAAACACACCAATCATCAAAAGTCGTGCTGCAGGTTAACCAGGCCTTGAGAAAGCAAACCAAGCACTGGGCTTTATTTCCAGTGGGATGGAATTGAAAAGTAGGCAAGTAATGCTCAAGCTGTATTGAACTCTGGTTGAACCACACTTAGAGTAACGCGCGCCGTTCCGGTCACTATATTATAAAAAGGATATAAAGGCACTGGCGAGGGTGCGAGGAAGATTTGGGAGGATGATCCCAGAGATGTGTGGGTTTACAGATCAGGAAAGGATTGACAGGCTGGGTCTTTTCCCTCTTGAGAAAAGGTGGCTGAGGGGTGACCTGATCGAGGTCTTTAAAACGCTGAAAGGTTTTGATCGAGTGGATACGGAGAGACTGGTTCCTCTTGTGGGGAAGAACAGAACTCGAGGTCATCAATATAAGATTGTCACCAAGAAATCCAATCGGGAATTCAGGAGAAACTTCTTCACCCAGAGAGTGGGGAGAATGTGGAACTCGCTCCCACAGGGAGTGGCTGAGGTGAATAGTATCGATATATTTAAGGAGAAACCAGACACCGACGTGAAAGGAGAAGGGAATAGAGAGTTATGATGGTAGATTTAGATGAGGAGAGATGAGAGGAGGATTGAGTGGAATGTAAACACCAGCATGGACTGGCTGGGCCGAATGGCCTGTTGCTGTCAATCCTATGTAGCTTTCAGTCATTTTTTTGGCTTGAATCTATAAATCTTTTGCTTGGCTTCAGCAGTACAAGGCTGATGGATAAGGCCCTCCCCACCCCCACTCAAAGCAACCTGCGCACGGGAGAACCTCAGTCTCCAGGCCAACAGGAGAATCCAGCCCCTGAACCAGACATGCAGGATTGCAGCACAGAGAAATCCCATGCAAAGGAGCCTCAGCACCATTAAATATTGTGGACCACATTAGCCTCTAGCTCCAAGCGAATTAGGGAGCGGGAGCACACCCTCCAACCTTGAATGACTGAAGGTATAGGAGGCCGATGCCAATTGGCCCAGCTTACTGTGGGTGAGGGAATGCCACTGTGGGAATGTCTCACTGTTCGCCTTGTGTACCCCTAGATAGGAAGCATGATGACAGGGAGTCTGGGGAACTGGGAGCGCTTTCCAACTCATTAAAGACCAGAACCAGTTCAGCAGGGCCCTGAGAGAGAGGCCAAGTGATTAAATCCCTCCAACCAACTCTTGAAAGAACAGGATCCTTGATAGTGAAGGGGAAAAAAATAGAATTAGAGAGGAAACTAGCCAGGAAAGTAAAAACAGATTAAATATATAAAAAGGAGGAGAGTAGCTAAAGGAAACAGAAACAGGGAGAAATTATCATGGGGAATGAGGAAAGGGCAGAAATGTTGAATTAATAATTTGTACCTGCCTTAACAATGGGAAACATGGGCTATATAGCAGAAATAGAGGGTAACATAGGGGCTAATAAAAGTGAAAATATCAAGGTAATTGATATCAGCAGAGAAAAAAACTATGATGAAACTTGTGAGATTAAAATCCAACAAATCCCTGGAACCTGAGGCCTCCATCCTGGGATTCTAAAAGGGGTAGCTGCAGATACGGTGGATGTGCTGGCTCTGATTTTCCAAAGTTCCCTAGATCTGGAACAGTCCCAGTAGGATTGGGAGTTAGCAAATGTAACATTGCTAGTCAAGAAAAAGGAGAGAGAGAGGGCGAGAGAGAGAGAGACAGAGAGAGACAGAGAGAGACAGAGAGAGAGAGAGAGAGAGAGACAGAGAGAGAGAGAGAGACAGAGAGACAGAGAGAGAGAGACAGAGAGAGACAGAGAGAGAGAGAGACAGAGAGAGAGAGACAGAGAGAGACAGAGAGAGAGAGAGACAGAGAGAGACAGAGAGAGAGAGAGAGAGAGAGAGAGACAGAGAGAGAGAGAGACAGAGAGACAGAGAGAGAGAGACAGAGAGAGACAGAGAGAGAGAGAGACAGAGAGAAAGACAGAGAGACAGAGACAGAGAGGGAGATGGAGCGAGAGAGACAGAGAGAGAGAGAGAGGAGAGGGAGAGAGACAGAGAAAGAGAGAGAGACAGAGAGAGAGAGACAGAGAGAGAGAGAGAAGGAGAGGGAGAGAGACAGAGAAAGAGAGAGAGACAGAGAGAGAGAGACAGAGAGAGAGAGAGAAGGAGAGGGAGAGAGACAGAGAAAGAAAGAGACACAGAGAGAGAGAAAGAGAGAAGGAGAGGGACAGAGAGAGACAGAGAGAGAGACAGAGATAGAGGGAGAGAGAGAGGGAGAGGGAGAGAGAGAGATAGAGAGAGAGAGAGGAGAGAGAGAGAGAAGGAGAGAGAGAGAGAAACAGAGAGAGAGACAGAGAAACAGAGAGACAGAGAGAGGGAAAACAGGGAAGTACAGGCCTGCGAGTCTGAGCTGAAATAGAGTTGTTTGGGGCTGTAGGGTAGGTAGATAAAGGGGAGCCAGTAGATGTAGTATACCTGGGTGGGGGGGGAATTTTACAGCCCCATCGCAGTGGGGGCATGGCCAGAAAATACAGCAAGTCGTTCAAAACTCCACTGACTTTGGTGGGACGGGAAAAGCCCACCGGGGTGAGTGGGCCGGAAAATTGCCCCCTGGGTTCCCAAAAGCCATTCAACAAGGCGCCACACAAAAGGTTATTAACACTAGAAAAGGGTTCATGGAGCTGAGGGAGCTGTATTAGCATGGATAGAGGGCTGGCTAATAGGCAGCAAGTAGGGATTTGGCATAGGTGGGGCATTTCCACATTGGCAAGCAGTGAATAGTGGAATGCCACAAGGACCAGTGCGGGGAACTCCGCTATTTACAATCTATATTAATGACCTAGATAAAGAGACAGAGAGACACAGAGAGAAGAGAGAGAGAGAGAGTAGAGAGAGAAGGAGAGAGAGAGATGTATCTAAGTTTCGAAATGATACTGAACTAGGTGGGAATGTAAGCTGTGAGGAGGACACAAAGAGACTGCAAAGAGATATAGACAATTTAAGTGAGTGGGAAACAGGGTGTATAATGTGGGGATGTGTGAGGTTTTGTCACAAGAACACAGAAGCAGAATATTTTTAAAAAGGCAAGACACTTGTGAATGTTGAAGTCCAGAGAGTCTTGAGAGTACCACACAACATTAGCACGGGTGCAGCAAACTATTAGGAGGGCAAATGGCATCCTGGCTTTTATTGCAAAAGGACTGGGCTACAAGAATGAAGAAACCTTGCGACTGCAGTGCAGGGTTTTGGTGAGAGCGCACCTGGACTAGTGTGTGTGCAGCTTTGGTTCAGACTGTTGCTTTCCCTTATGTTGTTTCCTGGCTCAGTAAGGTTCCACTCACTCTCGCAGTGAATTGGAGATAGTTGGCATTAGGTTTTTCTTGAAATTACTAAATTACAATAATTTACATCCAAGACCTCGTGGTCAGTATATTATTCTCTGGGCACAGACTGTTCTGCATCTTGCTCCCTCGTACTCTCTCAGTCATCGAAGACTCATGTCACGTTGACATCATCATTAACGTCATTGCCTCATTAACATGAGCATTAACCCTTTACATCTCCCCAACCCCCACCAAGGGTAAGCTCAAACCTGCTGCATTATTTTGTTGAAATATTTACATTCCCACCATCCGCTGAAAGCCTTAACCTACCTCACGGTCATGGAGATGGGTCGGCGTCTGATGGCTTCCAACCAGTGAGACCCATCTCCATGACCATGAGGTAGGTTAAGGCTTCGAGCTGAGCCCACTATGGTGCCTCTCCCTGATCTGGTCTTCAGTATCCCTGGCTGACAGTGCTGGGCTACACTCAGTTCCTGGACTCAAGCGTCTCTCGTTGAGGTGTTTCCTGTTGAGTCCATCTTGTCGTCCCCATCCTGGTAAAACAGGGAACGATCGCCTCCTGGTGGCTTCTATCAGAGACTTTCTGTCTTGTCTGAGAACCCCAAGTGCTGTTTGCATGAGGTGTGATCGTGGCTGCTGGGCTTGTGCTGTGACTGTACCTTCTGCCTGACGCCGCCTGTTGTCCACATTTTTGCCCAGGTACCAATGCGGGCAGTGTTCTCACTCTACGCCGGTGATAACGCCAGCTCAACTGGTTCTATTCATGCATTTGCCCGCGACCCTTCACTTGCTCATGATCTTGTGGGGTGATGTTGTGCCTGATATTGGTGACATTGGATCCTGGGACTCCCACCTAACCGCACGGTGGGTGTACCTACACCACTTGGACTAACACCAGTTCAGGAAGGCAGCTCACCACCACCTTCTCAAGGGGCAATTTAGGAGGGGCAATGAATGCTGGGCCTAGCCAGCGATGCCCACGTCCCATGAATGAATATAGAAACAAAAGGTTATATTGCAATGAAGGGAGTTGGGCCTTTAGACGTCTCCCTATCAGCAGCTGTGCTGGTGAAAACCCAAGACTCAGTCACATCACCCTGCAACTGAGAATGGCTGAATCTGGGTCACTATTTGTTTTCATTCCTATTTTGCTCGTCTCTACACCTCTCTCCCTTTCTCCAGTAGCCTGCGGGTGGTGGGGTGAACTGGTCAGGTGGTGAGAACCATATTCCGCTGCCAACTGTCGGAAGTGTTCATTCACAAACTGTGGATTGTTGTCCAAGGCAACCTCACCCGCAACACCACGGGGAAGAGTAAATGTGTTTCAAAGCTTTTACCTGCGGCTGTGGTGCGGTGTCTGACGGCTGCTGACCGGCGAGACCCATCTCCACGACCATGAGGTAGGTTCCGCCTCCAAAGTCAAGCCAATCATTCTGAGCCTTTGCCGAGATCTGGCTGGAGGTGTTGAAGGTCGAGATGGGTCTACTCACTCCTGACTGTCGATGGCACAAGTATGGTGCGTCAAAATAAGTTCCTCTCTGGCTTTCAAAGTGTCCGGCCAGCGTTCTGATGGTTGCGCCCGTGCTCACCATTTGGCATTGCCAAAATGACTACCATGACGTCTTTGGACAATGTCTCCTCACACCCCTCTCGGGGTTACTAGCCTGTCATCCAAGGCTACAAGTCCATCATCAAATGTTTCATTGTTGTTCATGGTGTTACCGTAACAACAAGGGGAGGTGACATAGCGGTCTTGTCGTTAGACTAGTAATCCTGAGAACCAGAGTAACATCCTGGGGACCTGGGTTCAGATCCCACCACAGCAGGTGGTGAAACTTGAATCCAATAACAATTTGGAATTGAAGGACCATTGCTGATTGGCTCACTAATGTATCTTATGGAAAGAAATCTGCTGTCCTAACCTGGCCTGTCCTACATGTGAATCCAGACTCACAGCAATGTGATCGACACTTCAATGCCTCCTGAACAAGGGCAATAAATGCTGGCCTAGCCAGTGACACCCACATCCCATGAACGAATCTTTAAAAAATCTGATTGCTTGGGGCGTATTCGAGCCGACTGCCTTGGCAGTGACCTTGACTGCATGTCCTGTCCTTCAATTGGGCTCCTCTAAGCTCTCTAGAGTTTGTTTGCAGATGTTGGTTGTTGTTGATGAAGAATATGTTTCTACCTCAGAAGCGAGTGTCAAGTGGTGCTCTGTAGCTCGCCACAGTATGTGCGGCAAGTTCCCTGACTTCTCCGTTCGGTTGTAGAGTCATCGGACTGCATCCTGTCAAATTCCTTGGAGTTCCCGGGAAATGTCCCGAGCATTAGCGTCCATCTCAATCCAGAATTTTAAGCCTGTTGATTAAGCTCAAAGTTTTTTCACAGGCCCTCGCTGCTTCCTTTTCAATCGTTGCCCTAATGTTTTTTTCAGTCTCTGCCAGCGACCTCGAGGTGGAATGAACTGTTTATATCCTGCCACCTCCCTGGGGTCTGCAGAAGAAGGTCTCCGAGCCCCAGCGATGGTGCCTCGCCTGCCGCCATTGTCGGCAGTTTGGGGTCATGATACCCATGCGGATACGAAGAGATGAGCAGCTCGTTGATCCTGTCAAAGGCTTTCTTCCTGCTCCACTCCCCAGTACCACTGCTGTCTTTGCCTCAGCAGGTCTTCTAGAGTTTAGTTGATGGCTAAAAGATTTGGGACAAATTTCCCCACTTGGTTGACCGGACATCTTTGTATGTCAGCAACACACTTGGGCTGCGGACATGCTTTAATCACTTTGGTCTTTAGTGGGGGTGGGGTGTGGGGGGTTGGGGGGGGGGGGTGTGTGGGTCTGTTGTTATCTCTCTTTGGTGTGTAATATGGTCCAAAAAACTGGCATTGGTTTCTCCGAACTCACATCTTCCATTCAGGCACGTGATCGTACTCTTACTCGGTCACACCTCGGATGAGCAGGCCGCCTGGTGTAGCAAATAATTCCTCCTTTGCCTTCCAGGGTGGTGGGCTGGAAGATTTCTGGTGCAGAGGATATGCCTAAGGGGAGCCGACTGAAGCAACAGCGACTGAGGGGAGCGATGAATGTGGTTAACAAACTCTATTCTTGGTCAAGGAGAATTGGCCAAAACCCTGGCTTGGTCAAGAGACCACTTACAGGCAACTTCACCAGGCTGTCATCACCGGGGGGTGCCTCTCTTTGATTGGCTTTATCTAGCTGCGTCCAATCAACGGCAGGGCCCAATTTTGGTTTAGGGACCATCGCTAACCCTGAGCAGCGTTCTGCAGGCACTGTACCAGGAGAGATCACTCCTTGACGCGGCATCCTGCTAATCTGCCCTCTCGATCTGCGGGTGTGGTTACCCTCCGAGGGGGTAAGTAAGCAGATGGGTTTGGCGTCTGGGGGTGGGCGGGGGCAGAGTGATGTGACGCTTGCTTTTTTTTTTCAGCTTTTCCCGAACAAATTAGGGAATTCTTTCCTAAACACGGCTCTGCTGTCGGCCTGCGTTACCTCACCAAGACCTTGTAGCAGACCAAGCCCTGAGCATGCTGCTTTGTCAGCGAGACAGCTGCTGATTCTGCAGGATATAAAGAGGTGAATTAACTGCTATACATTTAATTTGTAGTGTTGTACCGATCTGACCCTTGACCCTGAGGCCTGTGCACTCTGGCCCCTGTAGATTTATTTTGGATGGCTGAATCTCCGCATCATTAAGCCAGTCCCATTCGTCCAAAAGGACTGTGACCCCCCCCAACCCCCCCACCGCACACCCCCACCCCCCCCCACCCCCACCCCACAGTCCAGTTTAAATTCTGTCCTGTAACCTCTGACTTCCAGCTCTACAGACCAGAAATGCTTATCAGGATCTCTTCATTTCTCCCAGGAAACTCTTATCCTGAATGCTTTTATTTCAAAAATTCCTGAACTTTAGAGTGGTCGGATGCTAGTTCCAGCGTTCTCCCTTTAATTCGTGCTTTAGATCTGCAGAATTGTGTAAAACATCCGGCCCTGCAACAAAGACAGCTTTTGGCTCCCCCTGCTGGGCGTTCTTTGTGGCCATGCTGGGTTTTTTTTTGACGCTGCATCTGGAACATTTTAAAAACAGTTGAAAGGGTTTCCCCCACCCCTTCAGCAGATCTGGCGGGATTTTTCACCGGCTTCGAGGCGGGCAGGGCTCCCAGGTTTGGGCCTACAAGCTGTCTTGACCCTCCCCCGGCGAGCTCCCACATCTTCCTGAGGTGCACGCTGATTCTGCTTTCGCAACACCACCTGCTGTGCAAACTGTTCAGCCTTCTCTAACATTAAATCCTCCTTTCTTCGCACGAGGTCCGAGGGTGTCTTGTCGGACCTGCCGACTATATTGTGGTCACTGATTAATTCGCATTTTAAAGTGCTATAGCTGCAACTGCTGGCCAGTTTATGCAAATCATCAATGAATGAATCGATGGGTTCACCCAGCCTTTGGCTCCTTTGGTTGAATCTCGCCCGTTCAATGGCTGGGTTCTCCTTAGGGCTGAAGTAATAATCAAAGGCCCTCTCAAAACCTCCTTGTAGGACACGGAGGTCTCCTTGCCCCCTTGTCTTGCCAGGATATCATCAACTATGTCCCCAACAGTATATAGAAGGGTACTGACCTGGTGTTTATTGTGACCTCTCTTGTAAGCTCAGAGCTGTTCAGTAACTTGCAAACTTTCAGCAATGGAGCTCTTCTTGCTGTCATTGCTGTGAACCCCTGATGTGCTGGAAGGGTTGTGGAAGGGTAGTGGCTGTTCAATGGCTGTTGACACCAGGAGTGGTTTGCTCACCATCCCCTACCATGGTATGTCTTATTGTTGTTTGCTTCTTTTCCTGGATATTTGCCCCACGGGTTACCAAACTATGGCCTCAGTTTTCTTAAACTGTGGCCTCTAGCACTGCCGCTATATCACTGCTGGTTTTACTCACATCCTTATTCCCTTTACTCATATTCCTCTGTCTCGATGGGGCTTCGTTTACTCGATGAGTGACTTGGAGATAGTCGGGATTGAGTTGTTGCTGAAAGATGAGGCGTCTTTTTGTCGAAACCTTTCACCTTGCACTCATCAGGACCAACTCGTAAATTGCAAAAGGGGACAAGAGTTGACGGGCTGCTTTGGTTGAATCTTCACCTGTTCGATGACCATGGCCAATCAGAGTCCACTTGCCCACCAATCAGCACTCCTGTCTCATGGAAGCGCAAATTGGTGTTCTCTTTAAACTTGGCATTTCCTGCAAATTGTCATGATGAGTGAAGGCGGAAAAGCTTTGACAGAAAGCGTCTCTTTTTTGAGTATTTCTAAGATTCCATATGACCAAATGACGATATTACATTTTTCTTGAAACTTGTTATTTACAACTATTTATACCCAAGACCTCATGGCAAGTACATTGTTCTCCGGACACAGATCGTTCTGTGTTTTGTTCTCTTGGAGTCTCTTAGTCATTGGATCCCAATGTCATCCTTACATCATCATTAGAATCATTTTCTAATTAACATAACCACTAACCCTTCACTCCACAGTTTGGGCCTCCATATCTAAGGAAGGATGTACTTGCGTTGGAGGGGGTATAGCGAGGGGGGGGGTCACTCGATTGGCCCCTGGGATGAGGAGCTTGTCCCTATGACAAGTGGCTGAGTCAATTGGGTCTTGATTCTCTGGAGTTTAGAAGAATGAGAGACGGTCTCATTGACACACGAGATGGGGAAGGGGTTTGAGATGGTCGACACTGAGAGATTGCTTCCTTTGGTCGGAGAATCTAAAACACGGGGGGCACAGTCTCAGGGAGAGGGGCCGATCATCTCGGACTGAGCTGAGGAGGAATTTCTTCACTCAGAGGGCGGTGAATCTTTGGGATTCTCCACCGCGGAGGGTTGTGGATGCTCCATCGTTGAATACATTAAGACCAGGGCAGAGAGATTGCTTTTTGGTCTCCCAGGAAATTAAGGGATATGGGGAGCGAATGGGACAGTGGAGGTGAAGCCCAAGATCAGCCGTGATAGTACTGAATGGTGGAGCAGGCTGATGGGCTGAATGGTCTACTTCTGATTCCTATTCCTTGTATCCCTGTGTAACACTGCTCCTATTCTCACAGCGAACAGCTGTTGGCAATAATTCTGCTGCTGCCATTCACACCTCCTCTAGATCCAATCAGTTTTCCTTAATTGCCTCTTTACCATCAGTAATCCCTTGCACCATCCTCTGCCTTTATCCGTTCAGTCTCTCCTCCCTCACATCCTGTCACAGAGCTCCCCCTCCTGTCTTAGCACTTGCTCAAAACCTGGCTCCATCTCTGGCATTTTCCTGTTGCGTTGGTAGATCATTGGCCTGGGATATTTATCCTGTTTCTCCCTGTGTGGGAATGCTGTCTGATCTGATGAGCATTTCCAACATTTCTGCTTTCTGCGTTTGTGTAAAGGATGAGATTCTTGGATCCCATATCCTGGGAGAATGACTCCCTCGAGGCAGTCCAAGGAGTGTTGAAACAGCTGGATGCCTCTCGGGTCCCTGAGCTCTTTCCAGTGTTCATTTAGAATGTGACTGATTCGTATCTTGGCTCCTGGCTCCATTCCCCTTAAACCCCTTCCTCAGCTGAGGGAAACTTGAATGTTATGTCACAGAATCACACAGTGCAGAAGAGGCCCTTCGGCCCATCGAGTCTGCACCGACACGTGAGAAACACCTGACCTACCTACCTAATCCCATTTACCACCACTTGGCCCATAGCCTTGAATGTTATGACGTGCCAAGTTCTCATCCAGGTACTTTTTAAAGGATGTGAGGCAACCCGCCTCCACCACCCTCCCAGGTAGTGCATTCCAGACCCTCACCACCCTCTGGGTAAAAATGTTTTTCCTCACATCCCCCCCTAAACCTCCTGCCCCTCACCTTGAACTTATGTGTGAGTTGAGGTTATCACATTGACGCAGATTGGGAGGGAAGTCAAACAGGATCTCAACGTACCGGACTGATGATCTGGTGGTGTCGTGGTATTGTCACTGGAGTTGCGATCCAGAGACCCAGGGTAATGCCCTGGGGACAGGTCCCACCACAGTAGATGGTGGAATTTGAATTCGGTATGAAAAGAAATGGAATTAAACGTCTGATAATGATTATGAAACCATTGCCAATTGCCATAAAAAAACCCCATCTGGGTCACTATTGTCCTTTAGGGAAGGAAATCTGCTGTCCTTACCCGGTCTGGCTCTACACGTGACTCCAGACCCACAGCGACGCGGTTGACCCTTAAGTGCCCTCTGACAAAGGGAAATCAGGGATGGCCGATAAGTGCTGGCCCAGCCAGCGACTCCCACATCCCATGGACAAAAATTAACTAAAATTTCCTTTAGGTCGGAATTCATTTTCCCAGTGTTTCTCTGGTCACTTGAAACTGGAGGAGTGTGAACCTTGGACAGTTCCAAGTAGAGGGAACCCCTTTCCCCACCTACCCCCCGAACTCACTAACCCTTGGAGCACCGAGACGGGGGGATGAATTCTCAGTCATTAAATATGACAGGGTGTGTGGGAGAAACTCCCGGAGGAGGGCTAGTGGCCCTGTTGCATGGTTCGGGGGCAGGTCCACGAGGCTGTGACAAGTTAAAGAGCTTACCTGGCCGCTAGAAAGAGCACACAGCTGACAGCGAGGTAACCCAGGAGCATAAAGAGCCAGACTGCAGGAGAGAAGGGGTCCAGGAAGGAGAAGTACCCCGGCTTCCGACCCTAAGGTAGGGAAGGAGGGAGGGCAAGGGAGGCGGCCGGGGGAATGAAGGGGACGGAGCGGAGGAGAGTGAAGAATGGGGCGTGGGGAAAAGTGAGGAAGGAGGCGAGGCGTGGGGAAGGGAGAGAGATAGAGCAGCAGAGGTGAGGGAAAGAGATGCGCACAATGCATTGGCGAAGGGAGATGCGGGTAGGGAGGGAGAGCGCAGGGGAAGGGGCAAAGAGAGAATAGGGGAGACAGGGAGGAAGACAGAGAGGGGAGAGAGGGATGGGGAGGCGAGAGGATTGGAGGGGGTGGGAGGAGACAGGGAGCGAAGCAGGGGAAGGGTGAACAAGAGGTTAGAGTGAAGCAAGCAGGGCATGAGGTAGTGACAAGAGGGAAGGGAGAGACAGGGCGGAGGTAATGAGGGGAAGGTGGAGAGAGGGCAGAAGGATAGGATGGGACGGGGAGCAAAGGGAGAACAGAGAGAAAGGCTCAAGAATTATTCAGTAACAGGGAGAGTGTGGACACAAGAGGAAGTGTGGGTCAGCAGCACAGGCAAATGGTGCAAAATGGAATTCGGGAGCAAGAGCAAACAGTGCAATGGATAAAAAGGGGGTGTCTGCAATTCATGCAATGCATCACCAAGGAGTGGGTGTGAATGGTGTGATGTTTAATTAGGGAGTGGGTGTGAATGGTGTGATGTTTAATTAGCGAGTGTGTGTGAATGGTGTGATGTTTAATTAGGGAGTGTGTGTGAATGGTGTGATGTTTAATTAGGGAGTGCGTGTGAATGGTGTGATGTTTAATTAGGGAGTGGGTGTGAATGGTGTGATGTTTAATTAGGGAGTGGGTGTGAATGGTGTGAAGTTTAATTAGGGAGTGGGTGTGAATGGTGTGATGTTTAATTAGAGAGAGTATGTGAATGGTGTGATGTTTAATCAGGAAGTGTGTGTGAATGGTGCGATTTTAATTAGCGAGTGTGTGTGAATGGTGTGATGTTTAATTAGGGAGTGGGTGTGAATGGTGTGATGTTAAATTACAGAGAGTGTGTGTGAATGGTGTGATGTTAAATTAGGGAGTGTGTGTGAATGGCGTGATGATTAATTAGAGAGTGTGTGTGAATGGTGTGATGTTTAATTAGGGAGTGTGTGTGAGTGGTGTGATGTTTAATTAGGGAGTGCGTGCGAATGCTGTGATGTTTAGTTAGCGAGTGTGTGTGAATGGTGTGATGTTAAATTAGGGAGTGGGTGTGAATGGTGTGATGTTTAATTAGGGAGAGTATGTGAACGGTGTGATGTTTAATTAGGGAGTGTGTGTGAATGGTGTGATGTTTAATTAGGGAGTGTGTGTGAATGGTGTGATGTTTAATTAGGGAGTGGGTGTGAATGGTGTGATGTTTAATTAGGGAGTGTGTGTGAATGGTGTGATGTTTAATTAGGGAGTGGGTGTGAATGGTGTGATGTTTAGTTAGCGAGTGTGTGTGAATGGTGTGATGTTTAATTAGGGAGTGTGTGTGAATGGTGTGATGTTTAATTAGAGAGAGTATGTGAATGGTGTGATGTTTAATTAGGGAGTGGGTGTGAATGGTGTGATGTTTAATTAGGGAGAGTATGTGAATGGTGTGATGTTTAATTAGGGATTGGGTGTGAATGCTGTGATGTTTAGTTAGCGAGTGTGTGAATGGTGTGATGTTTAATTAGGGAGTGTGTGTGAATGGTGTGATGTTTAATTAGGGAGTGTGTGTGAATTGTGTGATGTTTAATTAGAGAGAGAGTGTGAATGGTGTGATGTTTAATTAGGGAGTGGGTGTGAATGGTGTGATGTTTAAATAGAGAGAGTGTGTGAATGGTGTGATGTTTAATTAGGGAGTGTGTGTGAATGGTGCGATTTTAATTAGCGAGAGTGTGTGAGTGGTGTGATGTTTAATTAGGGAGTGTGTGTGAATGGTGTGATGTTTAATTAGAGAGAGTATGTGAATGGTGTGATGTTTAATTAGGGAGTGGGAGCGAATGCTGTGATGTTTAGTTAGCGAGTGTGTGAATGGTGCGATGTTTAATTAGGGAGTATGTGTGAATGGTGTGATGTTTAATTAGGGAGTGTGTGTGAATTGTGTGATGTTTAATTAGGGAGTGTGTGTGAATGGTGTGATGTTTAATTAGGGAGTGTGTGTGAATGGTGTGATGTTTAATTAGGGAGTGGGTGTGAATGGTGTGAAGTTTAATTAGGGAGTGGGTGTGAATGGTGTGATGTTTAATTAGAGAGAGTATGTGAATGGTGTGATGTTTAATCAGGGAGTGTGTGTGAATGGTGCGATTTTAATTAGCGAGTGTGTGTGAATGGTGTGATGTTTAATTAGGGAGTGTGTGTGAATGGTGTGATGTTCAATTAAGGAGTGTGGGTGAATGGTGTGAAGTTTAATTAGGGAGTGTGTGTGAATGGTGTGATGTTTAATTAGGGACTGTGCGTCAATGGTGTGATGTATAATTAGTGAGAGTATGTGAATGGTGTGATGCTTAATTAGGGAGTTTGTGTGAATGGTGTGATGTTTAATTAGAGAGAGTATGTGAATGTTGTGATGCTTAATTAGGGAGTGTGTGTGAATGGTGTGATGTTTAATCAGAGAGAATTGGTGAATGGTGTGATGTTTAATCAGAGAGAGTGCGTGAAAGGTGTGATGCTCAATTAGGGAGTGAGTGTGAATGGTGTGATGTTTTGGGAGTGTGTGTGAATGGTGTGAAGTTTAATTACAGAGAGTGTGTGTGAGTGGTGTGATGTTTAATTAGAGAGAGTATGTGAATGATGTGATGTTTAATTAGGGAGTGGGTGTGAATGGTGTGATGTTTAATTAGAGAGAGTATGTGAATGGTGTGATGTTTAATTAGAGAGAGTATGTGAATGGTGTGATGTTTAATTAGAGAGAGTATGTGAATGGTGTGATGTTTAATTAGGGAGTGTGTGTGAATGGTGCGATGTTTAGTTAGCGAATGTGTGTGAATGGTGTGATGTTTAATTAGGGAGTGGGTGTGAATGGTGTGAAGTTTAATTAGGGAGTGGGTGTGAATGGTGTGATGTTTAATTAGGGAGTGTGTGTGAATGGTGTGATGTTTAATTAGGGAGTGTGTGTGAATGGTGTGATGTTTAATTAGAGAGAGTATGTGAATGGTGTGATGTTTAATTAGGGAGTGTGTGTGAATGGTGCGATTTTAATTAGCGAGTGTGTGTGAATGGCGTGATGTTTAATTAGAGAGTGTGTGTGAATGGTGTGATGTTTAATTAGGGAGTGTGTGTGAATGGTGTGATGTTTAATTAGGGAGTGTGTGTGAATGGTGTGATGTTTAATTAGGGAGTGTGTGTGAATGGTGTGATGTTTAATTAGGGAGTGTGAGTGAATGGTGTGATGTTTAATTAGGGAATGTATGTGAATGAAGTGATGTTTAATTAGCGAGTGTGTGTGAATGGTGTGATGTTTAATAAGGGAGTGGGTGTGAATGGTGTGATGTTTAATTAGGGAGTGTGTGTGAATGGTGTGATGTTTAATTAGGGAGTGGGTGTGAATGGTGTGATGTTTAATTAGCGAGTGTGAGTGAATGGTGTGATGTTTAATTAGGGAGTGGGTGTGAATGGTGTGATGTTTAATTAGGGAGAGTATGTGAATGGCGTGATGTTTAATTAGGGAATGTGTGTGAATGGTGCGATGTTTAATTAGGGAGTGTGTGAGAATGGTGTGATGTTTAATTAGGGAGTGTGTGTGAACGGTGTGATGTTTAATTAGGAAGTGGGTGTGAATGGTGTGATGTTTAATTAGGAAGTGGGTGTGAATGGTCTGATGTTTAATGAGGGAGTGGGTGTGAATGGTGTGATGTTTAATTAGGGAGTGGGTGTGAATTGTGTGATGTTCAATTAGGGAGTGAGTGTGAATGGTATGATGTTTAATTACAGAGAGTGTGTATGAGTGGTGTGATGTTTAATTAGAGAGAGTAGGTGAATGGTGCGTTGTTTAATTAGGGAGTGTGTGTGAATGGTGTGATGTTTAATTACAGAGAGTGTGTGTGAGTGGTGTGATGTTTAATTAGAGAGAGTGCGTGAATGGTGTGATGTTCAATTAGGGAGTGAGTGTGAACGGTGTGATGTTTAATTAGGGTGTGTGTGTGAATGATGTGATGTTTAATTAGAGAGAGTATGTGAATGGTGCGATGTTTAATTAGAGTGTGTGTGTGAATGGTGTGATGTTTAATCAGAGTGAATTGGTGAATGGTGTGCTGTTTATTCAGAGTGAATTGGTGAATGGTGTGATGTTTAATCAGAGAGAGTGCGTGAATGGTGCGATGTTCAATTAGGGAGTGAGTGTGAATGGTGTGATGTTTAATTACAGAGATTGTGTGTGAGTGGTGTGATGTTTAATTAGAGAGAGTATGTGAATGCAGTGATGTTTAATGAGAGAGTGGGAGTGAATGGTGTGATGTTTAATTAGGGAGTGTGTGTGAATGGATTGATGTTTAATTAGGGAGTGTGTGTGGATGGTGTAATGTTTAATTAGGGAGTGTGTGTTAATGGTGTGATGTTTAATGAGGCAGTGGGTGTGAATGGTGTGATGTTTAACTAGGGAGTGAGTGTGAATGGTGTGATATTTAATTACAGAGAGTGTGTGTGAATGGTGCGATGTTTAATTAGGGAGTGTGTGTGAATGGTGTGATGTTTAATTAGAGAGAGTGTGTGAGTGGCATGATGTTTAATTAGGGAGTGAGTGTGAATGGTGAGATGTTCAGGGAGTTTGTGTGAATGGTGTGATGTTTAGTTACAGAGAGTGTGTGTGAGTGGTGTGGTGTTTCATTAGAGAGAGTGTGTGAATGGTGTGATGTTTAAATAGAGAGAGTGTGTGAATGGTGTGATGTTTAATTAGAGAGAGTGTGTGAATGGTGTGATGTTTAATTAGAGAGAGTGTGTGAATGGTGTGATGTTTAATTAGGGAGTGTGTGTGAATGGTGTGATGTTTAGGGAGTGTGTGTGAATGGTGTGTTGTTTAATTAGGGAGTGTGTGTGAATGGTGTGATGTTTAATTAGGGAGTGTGTGTGAATGGTGTGATGTTTAATTAGGGAGTATGTGTGAATTGTGTGATGTTTAATGAGGGAGTGGGTTTGAATGGTGTGATGTTTAATTAGGTAGTGTGTGAATGGTGTGATGTTAAATTAGGGATTGTGTGTGAATGGTGTGATGTTAAATTAGGGAGTGTGTGTGAATGGTGTGATGTTTAATTAGGGAGTGTGTTTGAATGGTGTGATGTTTAATTAGGGAGTGTGTTTGAATGGTGTGATGTTTAATTAGAGAGTGTGTGTGAATGGTGTGATGTTTAATTCGGGAGTGTGTGTTAATGGTGTGAGGTTTAATGAGGGAGTAGGTGTGAATGGTGAGATGTTTAATTAGGTAGTGTGTGTGAATGGTGTGATGTTTAATTAGGGTGTGTGTGTGTGAATGATGTGATGTTTAATCAGAGTGAATTGGTGAATGGTGTGATGTTTATTCAGAGTGAATTGGTGAATGGTGTGATGTTTAATCAGAGAGAGTGCGTGAATGGTGTGTTGTTCAATTAGGGAGTGAGTGTGAATGGTGTGATGTTTAATTACAGAGAGTATGTGAATGCAGTGATGTTTAATGAGAGAGTGGGAGTGAATTGTGTGATGTTTAATTAGGGAGTGTGTGTGAATGGTGTGATGTTTAATTACAGAGAGTATGTGAATGCAGTGATGTTTAATGAGAGAGTGGGAGTGAATTGTTTGATGTTTAATTAGGGAGTGTGTGTGAATGGTGTGATGTTTAATTAGCGTGTGTGTGTGAATGATGTGATGTTTAATTAGAGAGAGTATGTGAATGGTGCGATGTTTAATTAGAGTGTGTGTGTGAATGGTGTGATGTTTAATCAGAGTGAATTGGTGAATGGTGTGATGTTTATTCAGAGTGAATTGGTGAATGGTGTGGTGTTTAATCAGAGAGAGTGCGTGAATGGTGTGATGTTCAATTAGGGAGTGAGTGTGAATGGTGTGATGTTTAATTACAGAGAGTGTGTGTGAGTGGTGTGATGTTTAATTAGAGAGAGTATGTGAATGCAGTGATGTTTAATGAGAGAGTGGGAGTGAATTGTGTGATGTTTAATTAGGGAGTGTGTGTGAATGGTGTGATGTTTAATTAGCGTGTGTGTGTGAATGATGTGATGTTTAATTAGTGAGAGTATGTGAATGGTGCGATGTTTAATTAGAGTGTGTGTGTGAATGGTGTGATGTTTAATCAGAGTGCATTGGTGAATGGTGTGATGTTTATTCAGAGTGAATTGGTGAATGGTGTGATGTTTAATCAGAGAGAGTGCGTGAATGGTGTGATGTTCAATTAGGGAGTGAGTGTGAATGGTGTGATGTTTAATTACAGAGAGTGTGTGTGAGTGGTGTGATGTTTAATTAGAGAGAGTATGTGAATGCAGTGATGTTTAATGAGAGAGTGGGACTGAATGGTGTGATGTTTAATTAGAGAGAGTGTGTGAATGGTGCGATGTTTAGGGAGTGTGTGTGAATGGATTGATGTTTAATTAGGGAGTGTGTGTGAATGGTGTAATGTTTAATTAGGGAGTGTGTGTTAATGGTGTGATGTTTAATGAGGGAGTGGGTGTGAATGGTGTGATGTTTAACTAGGGAGTGAGTGTGAATGGTGTGATATTTAATTACAGAGAGTGTGTGTTAATGGTGCGATGTTTAATTAGGGAGTGTGTGTGAATGGTGTGATGTTTAATTAGAGAGAGTGTGTGAGTGGCATGATGTTTAATTAGGGAGTGAGTGTGAATGGTGTGATGTTCAGGGAGTTTGTGTGAATGGTGTGATGTTTAATTACAGAGAGTGTGTGTGAGTGGTGTGATGTTTCATTAGAGAGAGTGTGTGAATGGTGTGATGTTTAAATAGAGAGAGTGTGTGAATGGTGTGATGTTTAATTAGAGAGAGTGTGTGAATGGTGTGATGTTTAATTAGGGAGTGTGTGTGAATGGTGTTATGTTTAAATAGAGAGAGTGTGTGAATGGTGTGATGTTTAATTAGGGAGTGTGTGTGAATGGTGTTATGTTTAAATAGAGAGAGTGTGTGAATGGTGTGATGTTTAATTAGGGAGTGTGTGTGAATGGTGTGATGTTTAGGGAGTGTGTGTGAATGGTGTGTTGTTTAATTAGGGAGTGCGTGTGAATGGTGTGATGTTTAATTAGGGAGTGTGTGTGAATGGTGTGATGTTTAATTAGGGAGTGTGTGTGAATTGTGTGATGTTTAATGAGGGAGTGGGTTTGAATGGTGTGATGTTTAATTAGGTAGTGTGTGAATGGTGTGATGTTTAATTAGGGAGTGTGTGTGAATGGTGTGATGTTTAATTAGGGAGTGTGTGTGAATGGTGTGATGTTTAATTAGGGAGTGTGTGTGAATTGTGTGATGTTTATTGAGGGAGTGGGTTTGAATGGTGTGATGTTTAATTAGGTAGTGTGTGAATGGTGTGATGTTTAATTAGGAAGTGTGTGTGAATGGTGTGATGTTAAATTAGGGAGTGTGTGTGAATGGTGTGATGTTAAATTAGGGAGTGTGTGTGAATGGTGTGATGTTTAATTAGGGAGTGTGTTTGAATGGTGTGATGTTTAATTAGGGAGTGTGTTTGAATGGTGTGATGTTTAATTAGAGAGAGTAGGTGAATGGTGTGATGTTTAATTCGGGAGTGTGAGTTAATGGTGTGAGGTTTAATGAGGGAGTAGGTGTGAATGGTGAGATGTTTAATTAGGTAGTGTGTGTGAATGGTGTGATGTTTAATTATGGAGTGGGTGTGAATGGTGTGATGTTTAATTAGGGAGGGTGTGTGAATGCGGTGATGTTTAAGTCGGGAGTATGTGAATGCTGTGATGTTTAATAAGAGAGAGTTTGTGAATGGTGTGATGTTTAAATGGGGAGTGTGTGTGAATGGTGTGATGTTTAATTAGAGAGAGTTTGTGAATTGTGTGATGTTTAATTAGGGAGTGTGTGTGAATGGTGTGATGTTTAATTAGGGAGGGAGTGTGAATGCGGTGATGTTTAAGTCGGGAGTATGTGAATGCTGTGATGTTTAATTAGAGAGAGTTTGTGAATGGTGTGATGTTTAACTAGGGAGTGTGTGTGAATGGTGTGATGTTTAATTAGGGAGTGTGTGTGAATGGTGTGATGTTTAATTAGAGAGAGTTTGTGAATGGTGTGATGTTTAATTAGGGAGTGGGTGTGAATGCTGTGATGTTTAATTAGAAAGAGTATTCGAATGGTGTAATGTTTAATTAGGGAGTGTGTGTGAAAGGATTCATATTTAATTAGGGAGTGGGTGTGAATGCTGTGATGTTTAATTAGAGAGAGTGTGTGAATGGTATGATGTTTAATTAGGGAGTGGGTGTGAATGGTGTGATGTTTAGTTAGGCAGTGTGTGTGAATGGTGTGATTCTTAATTAAGGAGTTGGTCTGAATGGTGTGATGTTTAATTAAGAGTGTGTGTGAATGTTGTGATGTTTAATTTGAGAGAGTGTGCGAATGGTGTGATGTTTAATTAGGGATGGTGTGTGATTGCTGTGATGTTTAATTAGGGAGTGGGTGTGAATGCTGTGATGTTTAATTAGCGAGATTGTGTGAATGGTGTGATGTTTAAATAGAGAGAGTTTGTGAATGGTGTGATGTTTAATTCGGGATAGTGTGTGAATTTTGTGAATTTTAATTAGGGAGTGTGTGTGAATAGTGTGATGTTTAATAAGGGATTGTGTGTGAATGGTGTGATGTTTATTAAGGGATTGTGTGTGAATGGTGTGATGTTTAATTAGGCAGCGTGTGTGTGAATGGTGTGATGCTTAGGGAGTGGGTGTGAATGGTGTGATGTTTAATCAGGGAGTGTATGAGTGGTGTGATGTTTAATTAGGGAGTGTGTGTGAATGGTCTGATGTCTAATTAGGGTGTGTGTGTGAATGGTGTGATGTCTAATTAGGAAGTGTGTGTGAATGGTGTGATGTTTAATGAGGGAGTGGGTGTGAATGGTGTGATGTTTAATGAGGGAGTGTGTGTGAATGGTGAGATGTTTAATGAGGGAGTTTGTGTGAATGGTGTAATGTTTAATTAGGGAGTGTGTGTGAATGGTGTGATGTTTAATAAGAGAGATTGTGTGAATGGTATGATTTTTAATTAGGGAGTGTGTGTGAATGGTGTGATGTTTAATTAGGGAGTGTGTGTGAATGGTGTGATGTTTAATAAGGGAGTGCGTGTGAATGGTATGATTTTTAATTAGGGAGTGTGTGTGAATGGTGTGATGTTTAGTTAGGGAGTCTGTGTGAATGGTGTGATGTTTAATAAGAGAGATTGTGTGAATGTTGTGATGTTTAATAAGGGAGTGCGTGTGAATGGTATGATTTTTAATTAGGGTGTGTGTGTGAATGATGTGATGTTTAATTAGAGAGAGTATGTGAATGGTGCGATGTTTAATTAGAGTGTGTGTGTGAATGGTGTGATGTTTAATCAGAGTGAATTGGTGAATGGTGTGCTGTTTATTCAGAGTGAATTGGTGAATGGTGTGATGTTTAATCAGAGAGAGTGTGTGAATGGTGTGATGTTCAATTAGGGAGTGAGTGTGAATGGTGTGATGTTTAATTACAGAGATTGTGTGTGAGTGGTGTGATGTTTAATTAGAGAGAGTATGTGAATGCAGTGATGTTTAATGAGAGAGTGGGAGTGAATGGTGCGATGTTTAATTAGGGAGTGTGTGTGAATGGATTGATGTTTAATTAGGGAGTGTGTGTGGATGGTGTAATGTTTAATTAGGGAGTGTGTGTTAATGGTGTGATGTTTAATGAGGGAGTGGGTGTGAATGGTGTGATGTTTAACTAGGGAGTGAGTGTGAATGGTGTGATATTTAATTACAGAGAGTGTGTGTGAGTGGTGTGATGTTTAATTAGAGAGAGTATGTGAATGCAGTGATGTTTAATGAGAGAGTGGGAGTGAATTGTGTGATGTTTAATTAGGGAGTGTGTGTGAATGGTGTGATGTTTAATTAGCGTGTGTGTGTGAATGATGTGATGTTTAATTAGTGAGAGTATGTGAATGGTGCGATGTTTAATTAGAGTGTGTGTGTGAATGGTGTGATGTTTAATCAGAGTGCATTGGTGAATGGTGTGATGTTTATTCAGAGTGAATTGGTGAATGGTGTGATGTTTAATCAGAGAGAGTGCGTGAATGGTGTGATGTTCAATTAGGGAGTGAGTGTGAATGGTGTGATGTTTAATTACAGAGAGTGTGTGTGAGTGGTGTGATGTTTAATTAGAGAGAGTATGTGAATGCAGTGATGTTTAATGAGAGAGTGGGACTGAATGGTGTGATGTTTAATTAGAGAGAGTGTGTGAATGGTGCGATGTTTAGGGAGTGTGTGTGAATGGATTGATGTTTAATTAGGGAGTGTGTGTGAATGGTGTAATGTTTAATTAGGGAGTGTGTGTTAATGGTGTGATGTTTAATGAGGGAGTGGGTGTGAATGGTGTGATGTTTAACTAGGGAGTGAGTGTGAATGGTGTGATATTTAATTACAGAGAGTGTGTGTTAATGGTGCGATGTTTAATTAGGGAGTGTGTGTGAATGGTGTGATGTTTAATTAGAGAGAGTGTGTGAGTGGCATGATGTTTAATTAGGGAGTGAGTGTGAATGGTGTGATGTTCAGGGAGTTTGTGTGAATGGTGTGATGTTTAATTACAGAGAGTGTGTGTGAGTGGTGTGATGTTTCATTAGAGAGAGTGTGTGAATGGTGTGATGTTTAAATAGAGAGAGTGTGTGAATGGTGTGATGTTTAATTAGAGAGAGTGTGTGAATGGTGTGATGTTTAATTAGGGAGTGTGTGTGAATGGTGTTATGTTTAAATAGAGAGAGTGTGTGAATGGTGTGATGTTTAATTAGGGAGTGTGTGTGAATGGTGTTATGTTTAAATAGAGAGAGTGTGTGAATGGTGTGATGTTTAATTAGGGAGTGTGTGTGAATGGTGTGATGTTTAGGGAGTGTGTGTGAATGGTGTGTTGTTTAATTAGGGAGTGTGTGTGAATGGTGTGATGTTTAATTAGGGAGTGTGTGTGAATGGTGTGATGTTTAATTAGGGAGTGTGTGTGAATTGTGTGATGTTTAATGAGGGAGTGGGTTTGAATGGTGTGATGTTTAATTAGGTAGTGTGTGAATGGTGTGATGTTTAATTAGGAAGTGTGTGTGAATGGTGTGATGTTAAATTAGGGAGTGTGTGTGAATGGTGTGATGTTAAATTAGGGAGTGTGTGTGAATGGTGTGATGTTTAATTAGGGAGTGTGTTTGAATGGTGTGATGTTTAATTAGGGAGTGTGTTTGAATGGTGTGATGTTTAATTAGAGAGAGTAGGTGAATGGTGTGATGTTTAATTCGGGAGTGTGTGTTAATGGTGTGAGGTTTAATGAGGGAGTAGGTGTGAATGGTGAGATGTTTAATTAGGTAGTGTGTGTGAATGGTGTGATGTTTAATTAGGGAGTGGGTGTGAATGGTGTGATGTTTAATTAGGGAGGGTGTGTGAATGCGGTGATGTTTAAGTCGGGAGTATGTGAATGCTGTGATGTTTAATTAGAGAGAGTTTGTGAATGGTGTGATGTTTAATTAGAGAGAGTGTGTGAATGGTGTGATGTTTAATTAGAGAGAGTTTGTGAATGGTGTGATGTTTAATTAGGGAGTGTGTGTGAATGGTGTGATGTTTAATTAGGGAGGGTGTGTGAATGCGGTGATGTTTAAGTCGGGAGTATGTGAATGCTGTGATGTTTAATTAGAGAGAGTTTGTGAATGGTGTGATGTTTAATTAGGGAGTGTGTGTGAATGGTGTGATGTTTAATTAGGGAGTGTGTGTGAATGGTGTGATGTTTAATTAGAGAGAGTTTGTGAATGGTGTGATGTTTAATTAGGGAGTGGGTGTGAATGCTGTGATGTTTAATTAGAAAGAGTGTTCGAATGGTGTAATGTTTAATTAGGGAGTGTGTGTGAAAGGAGTCATATTTAATTAGGGAGTGGGTGTGAATGCTGTGATGTTTAATTAGAGAGAGTGTGTGAATGGTATGATGTTTAATTAGGGAGTGGGTGTGAATGGTGTGATGTTTAGTTAGGCAGTGTGTGTGAATGGTGTGATTCTTAATTAAGGAGTTGGTCTGAATGGTGTGATGTTTAATTAAGAGTGTGTGTGAATGTTGTGATGTTTAATTTGAGAGAGTGTGCGAATGGTGTGATGTTTAATTAGGGATGGTGTGTGATTGCTGTGATGTTTAATTAGGGAGTGGGTGTGAATGCTGTGATGTTTAATTAGCGAGAGTGTGTGAATGGTGTGATGTTTAAATAGAGAGAGTTTGTGAATGGTGTGATGTTTAATTCGGGATAGTGTGTGAATTTTGTGAATTTTAATTAGGGAGTGTGTGTGAATAGTGTGATGTTTAATAAGGGATTGTGTGTGAATGGTGTGATGTTTATTAAGGGATTGTGTGTGAATGGTGTGATGTTTAATTAGGCAGCGTGTGTGTGAATGGTGTGATGCTTAGGGAGTGGGTGTGAATGGTGTGATGTTTAATCAGGGAGTGTGTGAGTGGTGTGATGTTTAATTAGGGAGTGTGTGTGAATGGTCTGATGTCTAATTAGGGTGTGTGTGTGAATGGTGTGATGTTTAATAAGGGAGTGCGTGTGAATGGTATGATTTTTAATTAGGGAGTGTGTGTGAATGGTGTGATGTTTAATTAGGGAGTCTGTGTGAATGGTGTGATGTTTAATAGGAGAGATTGTGTGAATGGTGTGATGTTTAATAAGGGAGTGCGTGTGAATGGTATGATTTTTAATTAGGGAGTGTGTGTGAATGGTGTGAAGTTTAATTAGGGAGTGTGTGTGAATGGTGTGATGCTTAATTAAGGAGTGTGTGAGAATGGTGTGAAGTTTAATTAGGGAGTGGGTGTGAAAGGTGTGATATTTAATTACAGAGAGTTTGTGTGAATGGTGTGATGTTTAATTAGGGAGTGTGTGAATGGTGTGATGTTTAATGAGGGAGTGTGTGTGAATGGTGTGATGTTTAATTAGGGAGTGGGTGTGAATGATGTGATGTTTAATTTGGGAGTGGGTGTGAATGGTGTGATGTTTAATTAGAGAGAGTAGGTGAATGGTGCGATGTTTAATTAGGGAGTGTGTGTGAATGGTGTGATGTTTAATTAGGGTGTGTGTGTGAATGGTGTGATGTTTAATTAGACATAGTATGTGTATGGTGTGAACTTAAGTAGGGAGTGTGTGTGAATGGTGTGATGTTTAATCAGAGTGAATTGGTGAATGGTGTGATGTTTAATCAGAGATTGTGCGTGAATGGGGTGATGTTCAGTTAGGGAGTGTGTGTGAATGGTGTGATGTTTAATTACAGAGATTGCGTGTGAGTGGTGTGATGTTTAATTAGGGAGTGTGTGTGAATGGTGTGATGTTTAATTAGAGAGAGTATGTGAATGGTGTGGTCTTTAATTAGGGAGTGTGTGTGACTGGTGTGATGTTTAATTAGAGAGAGTATGTGAATATTGCGATGTTTAATTAGGGAGTGTGTTTGAATGATGTGATGTTTAGTTAGAGAGAGTATGTGAATGGTGTGATGTTTAATCAGAGAGCTTGTGTGAATGGTGTGATGTTTAATTTGGGAGTGAGTGTGAATGTTGTGATGTTCATGGAGAGTGTGTGAATGGTGTGATGTTTAATTACAGAGATTGCGTGTGAGTGGTGTGATGTTTAATTAGGGAGTGTGTGTGAATGGTGTGATGTTTAATCAGAGAGAGTATGTGAATGGTGTGATGTTTAATTAGGGAGTGTGTGTGAATGGTGTGATGTTTAATTAGAGAGAGTATGTGAATGGTGTGATGTTTAATTAGGGAGTGTGTGTGAATGGTGTGATGTTTAATTAGAGAGAGTGTGTGAATGGTGTGATGTTTAATTAGGGAGTGGTTCTGAAAGCCGTGATGTTTAATTAGCGAGTGTGTGAATCGTGTGATGTTTAATTAGCGAGAGTGTGAGAATGGTGTGATATTTAATTAGGGAGTGTGTGTAAATTGGGTTATGTTTAGTTTGGCAGTGGCTTTGAATTGTGTGATGTTTAATTAGGGAGTGTGTGTGAATGGTGAGAGTTTAATTAGGGAATGTGTGTCATGGCGTGATGATTAATTAGGGAGTGTGTGTGAATGGTGTGATGTTTAATTAGGGAGTGTGTGTGAATGATGTGATGTTTAATTAGGGAGTGTGTGAATGGTGTGATGTTTACTAAGTGAGAGTGTGTGAATGGTGTGATGTTTACTAAGTGAGAGTGTGTGAATGCTGTGATGTTTAATTAGAAAGAGTGTTCGAATGGTGTAATGTTTAATTAGGGAGTGTGTGTGAAAGGAGTCATATTTAATTAGGGAGTGGGTGTGAATGCTGTGATGTTTAATTAGAGAGAGTGTGTGAATGGTATGATGTTTAATTAGGGAGTGGGTGTGAATGGTGTGATGTTTAGTTAGGCAGTGTGTGTGAATGGTGTGATTCTTAATTAAGGAGTTGGTCTGAATGGTGTGATGTTTAATTAAGAGTGTGTGTGAATGTTGTGATGTTTAATTTGAGAGAGTGTGCGAATGGTGTGATGTTTAATTAGGGATGGTGTGTGATTGCTGTGATGTTTAATTAGGGAGTGGGTGTGAATGCTGTGATGTTTAATTAGCGAGAGTGTGTGAATGGTGTGATGTTTAAATAGAGAGAGTTTGTGAATGGTGTGATGTTTAATTCGGGATAGTGTGTGAATTTTGTGAATTTTAATTAGGGAGTGTGTGTGAATAGTGTGATGTTTAATAAGGGATTGTGTGTGAATGGTGTGATGTTTATTAAGGGATTGTGTGTGAATGGTGTGATGTTTAATTAGGCAGCGTGTGTGTGAATGGTGTGATGCTTAGGGAGTGGGTGTGAATGGTGTGATGTTTAATCAGGGAGTGTGTGAGTGGTGTGATGTTTAATTAGGGAGTGTGTGTGAATGGTCTGATGTCTAATTAGGGTGTGTGTGTGAATGGTGTGATGTCTAATTAGGAAGTGTGTGTGAATGGTGTGATGTTTAATGAGGGAGTGGGTGTGAATGGAGTGATGTTTAATGAGGGAGTGTGTGTGAATGGTGAGATGGTTAATGAGGGAGTTTGTGTGAATGGTGTAATGTTTAATTAGGGAGTGTGTGTGAATGGTGTGATGTTTAATAAGAGAGATTGTGTGAATGGTATGATTTTTAATTAGGGAGTGTGTGTGAATGGTGTGATGTTTAATTAGGGAGTGTGTGTGAATGGTGTGATGTTTAATAAGGGAGTGCGTGTGAATGGTATGATTTTTAATTAGGGAGTGTGTGTGAATGGTATGATGTTTAATTAGGGAGTCTGTGTGAATGGTGTGATGTTTAATAAGAGAGATTGTGTGAATGGTGTGATGTTTAATAAGGGAGTGCGTGTGAATGGTATGATTTTTAATTAGGGAGTGTGTGTGAATGGTGTGATGTTTAATTAGGGAGTGTGTGTGAATGGTGTGATGTTTAATTAGGGAGTGGGTGTGAATGCTGTGATGTTTAATTAGAGAGTGTGTGTGAATGGTGTGAAGTTTAATTAGGGAGTGTGTGTGAATGGTGTGATGCTTAATTAGGGAGTGTGTGAGAATGGTGTGAAGTTTAATTAGGGAGTGGGTGTGAAAGGTGTGATATTTAATTACAGAGAGTTTTTGTGAATGGTGTGATGTTTAATTAGGGAGTTTGTGTGAATTGTGTGATGTTTAATTAGGGAGTGTGTGAATGGTGTGATGTTTAATGAGGGTGTGTGTGTGAATGGTGTGATGTTTAATTAGGGAGTGGGTGTGAATGATGTGATGTTTAATTTGGGAGTGGGTGTGAATGGTGTGATGTTTAATTAGAGAGAGTATGTGAATGGTGCGATGTTTAATTAGGGAGTGTGTGTGAATGGTGTGATGTTTAATTAGGGTGTGTGTGTGAATGGTGTGATGTTTAATTAGACATAGTATGTGTATGGTGTGAGCTTAATTAGGGAGTGTGTGTGAATGGTGTGATGTTTAATCAGAGTGAATTGGTGAATGGTGTGATGTTTAATCAGAGATTGTGCGTGAATGGTGTGATGTTCATTTAGGGAGTGTGTGTGAATGGTGTGATGTTTAATTACAGAGATTGCGTGTGAGTGGTGTGATGTTTAATTAGGGAGTGTGTGTGAATGGTGTGATGTTTAATTAGAGAGAGTATGTGAATGGTGTGGTCTTTAATTAGGGAGTGTGTGTGACTGGTGTGATGTTTAATTAGAGAGAGTATGTGAATGGTGTGATGTTTAATCAGAGAGATTGTGTGAATGGTGTGATGTTCAATTTGGGAGTGAGTGTGAATGTTGTGATGTTCATGGAGAGTGTGTGAATGGTGTGATGTTTAATTACAGAGATTGCGTGTGAGTGGTGTGATGTTTAATTAGGGAGTGTGTGTGAATGGTGTGATGTTTAATCAGAGAGAGTATGTGAATGGTGTGATGTTTAATTAGGGAGTGTGTGTGAATGGTGTGATGTTTAATTAGAGAGAGTATGTGAATGGTGTGATGTTTAATTAGGGAGTGTGTGTGAATGGTGTGATGTTTAATTAGAGAGAGTGTGTGAATGGTGTGATGTTTAATTAGGGAGTGGGTCTGAAAGCCGTGATGTTTAATTAGCGAGTGTGTGAATCGTGTGATGTTTAATTAGCGAGAGTGTGAGAATGGTGTGATATTTAATTAGGGAGTGTGTGTAAATTGGGTTATGTTTAGTTTGGCAGTGGCTTTGAATTGTGTGATGTTTAATTAGGGAGTGTGTGTGAATGGTGAGAGTTTAATTAGGGAATGTGTGTCATGGCGTGATGATTAATTAGGGAGTGTGTGTGAATGGTGTGATGTTTAATTAGGGAGTGTGTGAATGGTGTGATGTTTACTTAGTGAGAGTGTGTGAATGGTGTGATGTTTACTAAGTGAGAGTGTGTGAATGGTGTGATGTTTAATTAGGGTGTGTGTGAATGGTGTGATGTTTAATTAGACATAGTATGTGTATGGTGTGAGCTTAATTAGGGAGTGTGTGTGAATGGTGTGATGTTTAATCAGAGAGAATTGGTGAATGGTGTGATGTTTAATCAGAGAGTGTGCGTGAATGCTGTGATGTTCAGTTAGGGAGTGTGTGAATGGTGTGATGTTTAATTACAGAGACTGTGTGAATGGTGTGATGTTTAATTAGGGAGTGTGTGTGAATGGTGTGATGTTTAATTAGGGAGTGGGTGAATGGTGTGATGTTTACTTAGAGAGTGTGTGTGACTGGTGTGATGTTTAATTAGAGAGAGTATGTGAATATTGCGATGTTTAATTAGGGAGTGTGTTTGAATGATGTGATGTTTAATTAGAGAGAGTATGTGAATGGTGTGATGTTTAATCAGAGAGATTGTGTGAATGGTGTGATGTTCAATTTGGGAGTGAGTGTGAATGTTGTGATGTTCATGGAGTGTGTGTGAATGGTGTGATGTTCAATTAGGGAGTGAGTGTGAATGTTGTGATGTTCATGGAGAGTGTGTGAATGGTGTGATGTTTAATTACAGAGATTGCGTGTGAGTGGTGTGATGTTTAATTAGGGAGTGTGTGTGAATGGTGCGATGTTTAATTAGGGAGTGTGTGTGAATGGTGTGATGTTTAATTAGGGAGTGTGTGTGAATGGTGTGATGTTTAATTACAGAGATTGCGTGCGAGTGGTGTGATGTTTAATTAGGGAGTGTGTGTGAATGGTGTGATGTTTAATTAGAGAGAGTGTGTGAATGGTGTGATGTTTAATTAGGGAGTGGGTTGAAAGCCGTGATGTTTAATTAGAGAGTGTGTGGATCGTGTGATGATTAATTAGGGAGTGTGTGAATCGTGTGATGTTTAATTAGAGAGAGTGTGAGAATGGTGTGATATTTAATTAGGGAGTGTGTGTAAATTGGGATATGTTTCGTTTGGCAGTGGCTTTGAATTGTGTGATGTTTAATTAGGGAGTGTGTGTGAATGGTGAGAGTTTAATTAGGGAATGTGAGTGAATGGTGTGAAGTTTAATTAGGGAGTGTGAGTGAATGCTGAGATGTTTAGGGAGTGTGTGAATGGTGCGATGTCTAATTAGGGAGAGTGTGTGAATGGTGTGATGTTAAACTAGAGAGAGTGTGTGAATGATGTGTAGTTTAATTAGGGAGTGGGTGTGAATGGTGTGAAGTTTAATTAGAGAGAGTATGTGAATGGTGTGATGTTTAATTAGGGAGTGTGTGAGAATGGTGTGAAGTTTAATTAGGGAGTGTGTGAGAATGGTGTGATGTTTAATTAGGGAGTGTGTGTGAATGGTGTGAAGTTTAATTAGAGAGAGTGTGTGAATGGTGTGATGTTTAACTAGAGAGAGTGTGTGAATGATGTGTTGTTTAATTAGGGAGTGTGTGTGAATGGTGTGATGTTTAATTAGGGCGTGGGTGTGAATGGTGTGATGTTTAATTAGGGAGAGTGTTTACATGGTGTTTTAGTTTTAGGGAGAGTGTTTACATGGTGTTTTAGTTTTAGGGAGAGTGTTTACATGGTGTTTTAGTTTTAGGGAGAGTGTTTACATGGTGTTTCAGTTTTAGGGAGAGTGTTTACATGGTGTTTCAGTTTTAGGGAGAGTGTTTACATGGTGTTTTAGTTTTAGGGAGAGTGTTTACATGGTGTTTTAGTTTTAGGGAGAGTGTTTACATGGTGTTTTAGTTTTAGGGAGAGTGTTTACATGGTGTTTTAGTTTTAGGGAGAGTGTTTACATGGTGTTTTAGTTTTAGGGAGAGTGTTTACATGGTGTTTTAGTTTTAGGGAGAGTGTTTACATGGTGTTTTAGTTTTAGGGAGAGTGTTTACATGTTGTTTTAGTTTTAGGGAGAGTGTTTACATGGTGTTTTAGTTTTAGGGAGAGTGTTTACATGGTGTTTTAGTTTTAGGGAGAGTGTTTACATGGTGTTTTAGTTTTAGGGAGAGTGTTTACATGGTGTTTTAGTTTTAGGGAGGGTGTTTACATGGTATTTTAGTTTTAGGGAGAGTGTTTACATGGTGTTTTAGTTTTAGGGAGAGTGTTTACATGGTGTTTTAGTTTTAGGGAGAGTGTTTACATGGTGTTTTAGTTTTAGGGAGAGTGTTTACATGGTGTTTTAGTTTTAGGGAGAGTGTTTACACGGTGTTTTAGTTTTAGGGAGAGTGTTTACACGGTGTTTTAGTTTTAGGGAGAGTGTTTACATGTTGTTTTAGTTTTAGGGAGAGTGTTTACATGGTGTTTTAGTTTTAGGGAGAGTGTTTACATGTTGTTTTAGTTTTAGGGAGAGTGTTTACATGGTGTTTTAGTTTTAGGGAGAGTGTTTACATGGTGTTTTAGTTTTAGGGAGAGTGTTTACATGGTGTTTTAGTTTTAGGGAGAGTGTTTACATGGTGTTTTAGTTTTAGGGAGAGTGTTTACATGGTGTTTTAGTTTTAGGGAGAGTGTTTACATGGTGTTTTAGTTTTAGGGAGAGTGTTTACATGGTGTTTTAGTTTTAGGGAGAGTGTTTACATGGTGTTTTAGTTTTAGGGAGAGTGTTTACATGGTGTTTTAGTTTTAGGGAGAGTGTTTACATGGTGTTTTAGTTTTAGGGAGAGTGTTTACATGGTGTTTTAGTTTTAGGGAGAGTGTTTACATGGTGTTTTAGTTTTAGGGAGAGTGTTTACATGGTGTTTTAGTTTTAGGGAGAGTGTTTACATGGTGTTTTAGTTTTAGGGAGAGTGTTTACATGGTGTTTTAGTTTTAGGGAGAGTGTTTACATGTTGTTTTAGTTTTAGGGAGAGTGTTTACATGGTGTTTTAGTTTTAGGGAGAGTGTTTACATGGTGTTTTAGTTTTAGGGAGAGTGTTTACATGGTGTTTTAGTTTTAGGGAGAGTGTTTACATGGTGTTTTCGTTTTAGGGAGAGTGTTTACATGGTGTTTTAGTTTTAGGGAGAGTGTTTACATGGTGTTTTAGTTTTAGGGAGAGTGTTTACATGGTGTTTTCGTTTTAGGGAGAGTGTTTACATGGTGTTTTAGTTTTAGGGAGCGTGTTTACATGGTGTTTTAGTTTTAGGGAGAGTGTTTACATGGTGTTTTAGTTTTAGGGAGAGTGTTTACATGGTGTTTTAGTTTTAGGGAGAGTGTTTACATGTTGTTTTAGTTTTAGGGAGAGTGTTTACATGGTGTTTTAGTTTTAGGGAGGGTGTTTACATGGTGTTTTAGTTTTAGGGAGAGTGTTTACATGGTGTTTTAGTTTTAGGGAGATTGTTTACATGGTGTTTTAGTTTTAGGGAGAGTGTTTACATGGTGTTTTAGTTTTAGGGAGGGTGTTTACATGGTGTTTTAGTTTTAGGGAGAGTGTTTACATGGTGTTTTAGTTTTAGGGAGAGTGTTTACATGGTGTTTTAGTTTTAGGGAGAGTGTTTACATGGTGTTTTAGTTTTAGGGAGAGTGTTTACATGGTGTTTTAGTTTTAGGGAGAGTGTTTACATGGTGTTTTAGTTTTAGGGAGAGTGTTTACATGGTGTTTTAGTTTTAGGGAGAGTGTTTACATGGTGTTTTAGTTTTAGGGAGAGTGTTTACATGTTGTTTTAGTTTTAGGGAGAGTGTTTACATGGTGTTTTAGTTTTAGGGAGAGTGTTTACATGTTGTTTTAGTTTTAGGGAGAGTGTTTACATGGTGTTTTAGTTTTAGGGAGAGTGTTTACATGGTGTTTTAGTTTTAGGGAGAGTGTTTACATGTTGTTTTAGTTTTAGGGAGAGTGTTTACATGGTGTTTTAGTTTTAGGGAGAGTGTTTACATGGTGTTTTAGTTTTAGGGAGAGTGTTTACATGGTGTTTTAGTTTTAGGGAGAGTGTTTACATGTTGTTTTAGTTTTAGGGAGAGTGTTTACATGGTGTTTTAGTTTTAGGGAGAGTGTTTACATGTTGTTTTAGTTTTAGGGAGAGTGTTTACATGGTGTTTTAGTTTTAGGGAGAGTGTTTACATGGTGTTTTAGTTTTAGGGAGAGTGTTTACATGGTGTTTTAGTTTTAGGGAGAGTGTTTACATGGTGTTTTAGTTTTAGGGAGAGTGTTTACATGGTGTTTTAGTTTTAGGGAGAGTGTTTACATGGTGTTTTAGTTTTAGGGAGAGTGTTTACATGTTGTTTTAGTTTTAGGGAGAGTGTTTACATGGTGTTTTAGTTTTAGGGAGAGTGTTTACATGGTGTTTTAGTTTTAGGGAGAGTGTTTACATGGTGTTTTAGTTTTAGGGAGAGTGTTTACATGGTGTTTTAGTTTTAGGGAGAGTGTTTACATGGTGTTTTAGTTTTAGGGAGAGTGTTTACATGGTGTTTTAGTTTTAGGGAGAGTGTTTACATGGTGTTTTAGTTTTAGGGAGAGTGTTTACATGTTGTTTTAGTTTTAGGGAGAGTGTTTACATGTTGTTTTAGTTTTAGGGAGAGTGTTTACATGGTGTTTTAGTTTTAGGGAGAGTGTTTACATGGTGTTTTAGTTTTAGGGAGAGTGTTTACATGGTGTTTTAGTTTTAGGGAGAGTGTTTACATGGTGTTTTAGTTTTAGGGAGAGTGTTTACATGGTGTTTTAGTTTTAGGGAGAGTGTTTACATGGTGTTTTAGTTTTAGGGAGAGTGTTTACATGGTGTTTTCGTTTTAGGGAGAGTGTTTACATGGTGTTTTAGTTTTAGGGAGCGTGTTTACATGGTGTTTTAGTTTTAGGGAGAGTGTTTACATGGTGTTTTAGTTTTAGGGAGAGTGTTTACATGGTGTTTTAGTTTTAGGGAGAGTGTTTACATGTTGTTTTAGTTTTAGGGAGAGTGTTTACATGGTGTTTTAGTTTTAGGGAGAGTGTTTACATGGTGTTTTAGTTTTAGGGAGAGTGTTTACATGGTGTTTTAGTTTTAGGGAGAGTGTTTACACGGTGTTTTAGTTTTAGGGAGAGTGTTTACACGGTGTTTTAGTTTTAGGGAGAGTGTTTACACGGTGTTTTAGTTTTAGGGAGAGTGTTTACACGGTGTTTTAGTTTTAGGGAGAGTGTTTACACGGTGTTTTAGTTTTAGGGAGAGTGTTTACATGGTGTTTTAGTTTTAGGGAGAGTGTTTACATGGTGTTTTAGTTTTAGGGAGAGTGTTTACATGGTGTTTCAGTTTTAGGGAGAGTGTTTACATGGTGTTTTAGTTTTAGGGAGAGTGTTTACATGGTGTTTTAGTTTTAGGGAGAGTGTTTACATGGTGTTTTAGTTTTAGGGAGAGTGTTTACATGGTGTTTTAGTTTTAGGGAGAGTGTTTACATGGTGTTTTAGTTTTCGGGAGAGTGTTTACATGGTGTTTTAGTTTTAGGGAGAGTGTTTACATGGTGTTTTAGTTTTAGGGAGAGTGTTTACATGGTGTTTTAGTTTTAGGGAGAGTGTTTACATGGTGTTTTAGTTTTAGGGAGAGTGTTTACATGGTGTTTTAGTTTTAGGGAGAGTGTTTACATGGTGTTTTAGTTTTAGGGAGAGTGTTTACATGGTGTTTTAGTTTTAGGGAGAGTGTTTACATGGTGTTTTAGTTTTAGGGAGAGTGTTTACATTGTGTTTCAGTTTTAGGGAGAGTGTTTACATGGTGTTTTAGTTTTAGGGAGATTGTTTACATGGTGTTTTAGTTTTAGGGAGAGTGTTTACATGGTGTTTTAGTTTTAGGGAGAGTGTTTACATGGTGTTTTAGTTTTAGGGAGAGTGTTTACATGGTGTTTTAGTTTTAGGGAGAGTGTTTACATGGTGTTTTAGTTTTAGGGAGAGTGTTTACATGGTGTTTTAGTTTTAGGGAGAGTGTTTACATGGTGTTTTAGTTTTAGGGAGAGTGTTTACATGGTGTTTTAGTTTTAGGGAGAGTGTTTACATGGTGTTTTAGTTTTAGGGAGAGTGTTTACATGGTGTTTTAGTTTTAGGGAGAGTGTTTACATGGTGTTTTAGTTTTAGGGAGAGTGTTTACATGGTGTTTTAGTTTTAGGGAGAGTGTTTACATGGTGTTTTAGTTTTAGGGAGAGTGTTTACATGGTGTTATAGTTTTAGGGAGAGTGTTTACATGGTGTTTTAGTTTTAGGGAGAGTGTTTACATGGTGTTTTAGTTTTAGGGAGAGTGTTTACATGGTGTTTTAGTTTTAGGGAGAGTGTTTACATGGTGTTTTAGTTTTAGGGAGAGTGTTTACATGGTGTTTTAGTTTTAGGGAGAGTGTTTACATGCTGTTTTAGTTTTAGGGAGAGTGTTTACATGGTGTTTTAGTTTTAGGGAGAGTGTTTACATGGTGTTTTAGTTTTAGGGAGAGTGTTTACATGGTGTTTTAGTTTTAGGGAGAGTGTTTACATGGTGTTTTAGTTTTAGGGAGAGTGTTTACATGGTTTTTAGTTTTAGGGAGAGTGTTTACATGGTGTTTTAGTTTTAGGGAGAGTGTTTACATGGTGTTTTAGTTTTAGGGAGAGTGTTTACATGGTGTTTTAGTTTTAGGGAGAGTGTTTACATGGTGTTTTAGTTTTAGGGAGAGTGTTTACATGGTGTTTTAGTTTTAGGGAGAGTGTTTACATGGTGTTTTAGTTTTAGGGAGAGTGTTTACATGGTGTTTTAGTTTTAGGGAGAGTGTTTACATGGTGTTTTAGTTTTAGGGAGAGTGTTTACATGGTGTTTTAGTTTTAGGGAGAGTGTTTACATGGTGTTTTAGTTTTAGGGAGAGTGTTTACATGGTGTTTTAGTTTTAGGGAGAGTGTTTACATGGTGTTTTAGTTTTAGGGAGAGTGTTTACATGGTGTTTTAGTTTTAGGGAGAGTGTTTACATGGTGTTTTAGTTTTAGGGAGAGTGTTTACATGGTGTTTTAGTTTTAGGGAGAGTGTTTACATGGTGTTTTAGTTTTAGGGAGAGTGTACATGGTGTTTTAGTTTTAGGGAGAGTGTTTACATGGTGTTTTAGTTTTAGGGAGAGTGTTTACATTGGTGTTTTAGTTTTAGGGAGAGTGTTTACATGGTGTTTTAGTTTTAGGGAGAGTGTTTACATGGTGTTTTAGTTTTAGGGAGAGTGTTTACATGGTGTTTTAGTTTTAGGGAGAGTGTTTACATGGTGTTTTAGTTTTAGGGAGAGTGTTTACATGGTGTTTTAGTTTTAGGGAGAGTGTTTACATGGTGTTTTAGTTTTAGGGAGAGTGTTTACATGGTGTTTTAGTTTTAGGGAGAGTGTTTACATGGTGTTTTAGTTTTAGGGAGAGTGTTTACATGGTGTTTTAGTTTTAGGGAGAGTGTTTACATGGTGTTTTAGTTTTAGGGAGAGTGTTTACATGGTGTTTTAGTTTTAGGGAGAGTGTTTACATGGTGTTTTAGTTTTAGGGAGAGTGTTTACATGGTGTTTTAGTTTTAGGGAGAGTGTTTACATGGTGTTTTAGTTTTAGGGAGAGTGTTTACATGGTGTTTTAGTTTTAGGGAGAGTGTTTACATATTGTTTTAGTTTTAGGGAGAGTGTTTACATGGTGTTTTAGTTTTAGGGAGAGTGTTTACATGGTGTTTTAGTTTAAGGGAGAGTGTTTACATGGTGTTTTAGTTTTAGGGAGAGTGTTTACATGGTGTTTTAGTTTTAGGGAGAGTGTTTACATGGTGTTTTAGCTTTAGGGAGAGTGTTTACATGGTGTTTTAGTTTTAGGGAGAGTGTTTACATGGTGTTTTAGTTTTAGGGAGAGTATTTACATGTTGTTTTAGTTTTAGGGAGAGTGTTTACATGGTGTTTTAGTTTTAGGGAGAGTGTTTACATGGTGTTTTAGTTTTAGGGAGAGTATTTACATGGTGTTTTAGTTTTAGGGAGAGTGTTTACATGGTGTTTTAGTTTTAGGGAGAGTGCTTACATGGTGTTTCAGTTTTAGGGAGAGTGTTTACATGGTGTTTTAGTTTTAGGGAGAGTGTTTACATGGTGTTTTAGTTTTAGGGAGAGTGTTTACATGTTGTTATAGTTTTAGGGAGAGTGTTTACATGTTGTTTTAGTTTTAGGGAGAGTATTTACATGGTGTTTTAGTTTTAGGGAGAGTGTTTACATGTTGTTTTAGTTTTAGGGAGAGTGTTTACATGGTGTTTTAGTTTTAGGGAGAGTGTTTACATGGTGTTTTAGTTTTAGGGAGAGTATTTACATGGTGTTTTAGTTTTTGGGAGAGTGTTTACATGTTGTTTTAGTTTTAGGGAGAGTGTTTACATGTTGTTTTAGTTTTAGGGAGAGTGTTTACATGGTGTTTTTGTTTTAGGGAGAGTGTTTACATGTTGTTTTAGTTTTATGGAGAGTGTTTACATGGTGTTTTAGTTTTAGGGAGAGTGTTTACATGGTGTTTTAGTTTTAGGGAGAGTGTTTACATGGTGTTTTAGTTTTAGGGAGAGTGTTTACATGTTGTTTTAGTTTTAGGGAGAGTGTTTACATGGTGTTTTAGTTTTAGGGAGAGTGTTTACATGGTGTTTTAGTTTTAGGGAGAGTGTTTACATGGTGTTTTAGTTTTAGGGAGAGTGTTTACATGGTGTTTTAGTTTTAGGGAGAGTGTTTACATGGTGTTTTAGTTTTAGGGAGAGTGTTTACATGGTGTTTTAGTTTTAGGGAGAGTGTTTACATGCTGTTTTAGTTTTAGGGAGAGTGTTTACATGGTGTTTTAGTTTTAGGGAGAGTGTTTACATGGTGTTTTAGTTTTAGGGAGAGTGTTTACATGGTGTTTTAGTTTTAGGGAGAGTGTTTACATGGTGTTTCAGTTTTAAGGAGAGTGTTTACATGGTGTTTTAGTTTTAGGGAGAGTGTTTAAATGGTGTTTTAGTTTTAAGGAGAGTGTTTACATGGTGTTTTAGTTTTAGGGAGAGTGTTTACATGGTGTTTTAGTTTTAGGGAGAGTGTTTACATGGTGTTTTAGTTTTAGGGAGAGTGTTTACATGGTGTTTTCGTTTTAGGGAGAGTGTTTACATGGTGTTTTCGTTTTAGGGAGAGTGTTTACATGGTGTTTTCGTTTTAGGGAGAGTGTTTACATGGTGTTTTCGTTTTAGGGAGAGTGTTTACATGGTGTTTCAGTTTTTTGGAGAGTGTTTACATGGTGTTTTCGTTTTAGGGAGAGTGTTTACATGGTGTTTTAGTTTTAGGGAGAGTGTTTACATGGTGTTTTAGTTTTAGGGAGAGTGTTTACATGGTGTTTTAGTTTTAGGGAGAGTGTTTACATGGTGTTTTAGTTTTAGGGAGAGTGTTTACATGGTGTTTTAGTTTTAGGGAGAGTGTTTACATGGTGTTTTAGTTTTAGGGAGAGTGTTTACATGGTGTTTTAGTTTTAGGGAGAGTGTTTACATGGTGTTTTAGTTTTAGGGAGAGTGTTTACATGGTGTTTTAGTTTTAGGGAGAGTGTTTACATGGTGTTTTAGTTTTAGGGAGAGTGTTTACATGGTGTTTTAGTTTTAGGGAGAGTGTTTACATGGTGTTTTAGTTTTAGGGAGAGTGTTTACATGCTGTTTTAGTTTTAGGGAGAGTGTTTACATGGTGTTTTAGTATTAGGGAGAGTGTTTACATGGTGTTTTAGTTTTAGGGAGAGTGTTTACATGGTGTTTTAGTTTTAGGGAGAGTGTTTACATGGTGTTTTAGTTTTAGGGAGAGTGTTTACATGGTGTTTTAGTTTTAGGGAGAGTGTTTACATGGTGTTTTAGTATTAGGGAGAGTGTTTACATGGTGTTTTAGTTTTAGGGAGAGTGTTTACATGGTGTTTTAGTTTTAGGGAGAGTGTTTACATGGTGTTTTAGTTTTAGGGAGAGTGTTTACATGGTGTTTCAGTTTTAGGGAGAGTGTTTACATGGTGTTTTAGTTTTAGGGAGAGTGTTTACATGGTGTTTTAGTTTTAGGGAGAGTGTTTACATGGTGTTTTAGTTTTAGGGAGAGTGTTTACATGGTGTTTTAGTTTTAGGGAGAGTGTTTACATGGTGTTTTAGTTTTAGGGAGAGTGTTTACATGGTGTTTTAGTTTTAGGGAGAGTGTTTACATGGTGTTTTAGTTTTAGGGAGAGTGTTTACATGGTGTTTTAGTTTTAGGGAGAGTGTTTACATGGTGTTTTAGTTTCAGGGAGAGTGTTTACATGGTGTTTTAGTTTTAGGGAGAGTGTTTACATGGTGTTTGAATTGGAGGGAGCATGTTTCAATTCCCATTGTGCATCACAGTGCATAAACATTATGATCACGTTCTGTCCTGCTTCTCCTGAGTCTGGAGAGAAGGATGAAGTCTGATCATTCTTACCATGTGCATTCGGTACAAGATGCTAATTCCCAGCGTCATGAATGGTTTGGAGAAGTCGATAACCTTCTCCCTCTCGGCCGTGATTGTGAAGGCAGCCACAGCAAGGTCAGCTTTCTATAAACAACAAACACACCGTCATCCCTGAGTTCACCTCTCCCTCCCTCTCTTATCACTCTCTCCTTCTGCCTCTCCCCCATTCTCTCTATCCCTCCCATTCCCTCCCTCTCCCTCCCTCTCCCTCACTGCCCTCCCACTCCCTCTCTTGCCCTCCCTCTCTCTCTGTCCCTCCCACTCCCTCCCTCCCACTCCCTCCCTCTCCCTCCCTCTCCCTCACTGCCCTCCCACTCCCTCTCTTGCCCTCCCTCTCTCTCTGTCCCTCCCACTCTCTCCCTCCCTCTCCCTCCCTCTCCCTCACTGCCCTCTCACTCCCTCTCTCGCCCTCCCTCTCTCTCTGTCCCTCCCACTCCCACTCCCTCTCCTTCCCTCTCCCTCACTGCCCTCCCACTCCCTCCCTCTCTTATCACACTCTCCTTCTGCCTCTCCTCCATTCTCTCTATCCCTCCCACTCCCTCCCTCTCCCTCCCTCTCCCTCACTGCCCTCCCACTCCCTCTCTTGCCCTCCCTCTCTCTCTGTCCCTCCCACTCTCTCCCTCCCTCTCCCTCCCTCTCCCTCACTGCCCTCTCACTCCCTCTCTCGCCCTCCCTCTCTCTCTGTCCCTCCCACTCCCACTCCCTCTCCTTCCCTCTCCCTCACTGCCCTCCCACTCCCTCCCTCTCTTATCACACTCTCCTTCTGCCTCTCCTCCATTCTCTCTATCCCTCTCACTCCCTCTCTCGCCCTCCCTCTCTCTCTGTCCCTCCCACTCCCTCCCTCTCTTATCACACTCTCCTTCTGCCTCTCCTCCATTCTCTCTATCCCTCCCACTCCCTCCCCCTCCCTCCCTCTCCCTCACTGCCCTCCCACTCCCTCTCTCGCCCTCCCTCTCTCTCTGTCCCTCCCACTCCCTCCCTCCCTCTCCCTCCCTCTCCCTCACTGCCCTCCCACTCCCTCTCTCGCCCTCCATCTCTCTCTGTCCCTCCCACTCCCACTCCCTCTCCTTCCCTCTCCCTCACTGCCCTCCCACTCCCTCCCGCTCCCTCCCTCTCTCTCTGTCCCTACCACTCCTTCCCTCGCTCTCCCTCTCTTATCACCCTCTCTTTCTGCCCCTCCTCCCTTCTCTCCATGTCCCTCCCTCTCTCTCCCTCCCTCTCCATCCCTTTCTATCTCTCTCTTTCTGTCTCTCTCTCTCTGTCTCCCTCTCCCCATCTCCCTTTGTCTTTCTCTCTCTCCCCACTCCCATTTCTTCATCTCTCCCCCTCCTTACTTCTCTCTTTCCTGCTGGCTCTATCTCTCTCTCTCCCTCTGTCTCTTTCTGTCTCTCTCTACCCATCTCCCTTTGCCTTTGTCTCTCTCTTCCTGCCCATCTCTCCATCTCTCTCTCTCACTGTCTCTCTCCCTCTGTCTCTATATCTCACTCTCTGTCACTCTATTTCTGTTCTATTCTCTCCCCATGTCTCCCTCCCCGTCTCTCTGTCTCTCTCTCTCTCCCTCTTTCCCTCTGTCCATAGATCTCTCTCCATCTGTCTCTCCCTTTCCCTCTCTTTCTCTCCATCTCCTGCTCTCCCTCACTCTGTCTCCCTTCATCTCCCTGTCTCTCTTTCTCATTCCCTCAGTCTCTCTCAACTTTATTTTACATTTCTCCCTCTCATTCTCTCTCTGTAATTCCTTGTTTTTCTCTCTCTCTCTCTCGGTCTCCCTCTGCATTTCCCTTTGTAGCCCGGGTCTCTTTCCCGATGATTGTCCATTTCATTCTTATATTCTTCAATTACCAGTCGAGGTCCAGCACACTCAGTCCCTCTCTCTCTCTCTCTCACACTGCGCTGCTCAATCTGTCAGACTCAGTCTGCTTCTGCCGGGCTGTATATGGGTCTGGGTCCCTCTCTGCATTGCTCTCCTGCCTGATTATGACCCTGTACAGTGACCATAATGGCCCAGGATTAGAACCCGACACTGCCCGATCTGCATCAACACTTCCTCACTCATATAATGGTCTAAACTGACAGTTTTCAAATAGAAAAGTGTTTCAGATACTGCAGAGCAAAGTCAGCTCATTAATAGACAACAGGACATCGAGGGAAGATCTTCAACACAGGTCTCAACATTGATAAACAATTCATAACAGGCCCATCACCACTGACCCCATCACCACTGACCCCATCACCACTGACCCCAACACCACTGACCCCATCACCACTGCCCCCATCACCACTGCCCCATCACCTCAACCCCATCACCACTGACCCCATCACCACTGACCCCATCACCACTGACCCCATCACCACTGACCCCATCACCACAGAGCCCATCACCACTGACCCCATCACCACTGACCCCATCACCACTGACACCATCACCACTGACCCCATCACCTCAACCCCATCACCACTGACCCCATCACCACTGACCCCATCACCACTGACCCCATCACCACTGACCCCATCACCACTGACCCCATCACCACTGACCCCATCATCACTGACCCCAAAACCTCTGACCCCATCAACACAGACCCCATCACCACTGACCCCATCACCACAGACCCCATCACCACTGACCCCATCACCACATCCCCATCACCACTGACCCCATCACCACTGACCCCATCACCACTGACCCCATCACCACTGACCTCATCACCACAGACCCCATCACCTCAACCCCATCACCACTGACCCCATCACCACTGACCCCATCACCACTGACCCCATCACCACTGACCCCAAAACCACTGACCCCATCGCCACCGACCTCATCACCACTGACCCCAAAACCACTGACCCCATCACCACAGACCCCATCACCACTGACCCCATCGCCACCGACCTCATCACCACCGACCCCAAAACCACTGACCCCATCACCACAGACCCCATCACCACTGACCCCATCACCACTGACCCCATCACCACTGACCCCAAAACCACTGACCCCATCGCCACCGACCTCATCACCACAGACCCCAAAACCACTGACCCCATCACCACTGACCCCAAAACCACTGACCCCATCACCACAGACCCCATCACCACAGACCCCATCACCACTGACCCCATCACCACTGACCCCATCACCTCATCCCCATCACCACTGACCCCATCACCACTGACCCCATCACCACTGACCCCAAAACCACTGACCCCATCTCCACTGACCCCATCACCACTGACCCCATCACCACTGACCCCATCACCACTGACACCATCACCTCATCCCCATCACCACAGTCCCCATCACCACAGACCCCATCACCACAGACCCCATCACCACATACCCCATCACCACTGACCCCATCACCACTGACCCCATCACCACTGACCCCATCACCACAGACCCCATCACCACTGACCCCATCACCACTGACCCCATCACCACAGACCCCATCACCACTGACCCCATCACCTCATCCCCATCGCCACTGACCCCATCACCACTGACCCCATCACCACAGACCCCATCACCACTGACCCCATCACCACATACCCCATCACCACAGACCCCATCACCTCATCCCCATCGCCACTGACCCCATCACCACTGACCCCATCACCACAGACCCCATTACCACTGAGCCCATCACCACTGACCCCATCACCACTGACCCCATCACCACTGACCCCATCACCACTGACCCCATCACCACTGACCCCATCACCACTGACCCCATCACCACTGACCCCATCACCACTGACCCCAACACCTCAACCCCATGACCACTGACCCCATCACCACTGACCCCATCACCACTGACCCCATCACCACTGACCCCAAAACCACTGACCCCATCTCCACTGACCCCATCACCACTGACCCCATCACCACTGACCCCATCACCACTGACCCCATCACCACAGACCCCATCACCTCAACCCCATCACCACAGACCCCATCACCACAGACCCCATCACCACAGACCCCAACACCTCAACCCCATGACCACTGACCCCATGACCACTGACCCCATGACCACTGACCCCATCACCACTGACCCCATCACCACTGACCCCAAAACCACTGACCCCATCTCCACTGACCCCATCACCACTGACCCCATCACCACTGACCCCATCACCACTGACCCCATCACCACTGACACCATCACCTCATCCCCATCACCACTGACACCATCACCACAGACCCCATCGCCACCGACCTCAGCACCACTGACCCCAAAACCACTGACCCCAAAACCACTGACACCATCACCAAATCCCCATCGCCACTGACCCCATCACCACAGACCCAATCACCACTGACCCCATCACCACAGACCCCATCACCACTGACCCCATCACCAAATCCCCATCACCACTGACCCCATCACCACTGACCCCATCACCACTGACCACATCACCACTGACCCCATCACCACTGACCCCATCACCACTGACCCCATCACCACTGACCCCATCACCACTGACCCCATCACCACTGACCCCATCACCTAAACCCCATCACCACAGACCCCATCACCACTGACCCCATCACGACTGACCCCATCACCAATGACCCCATCACCACTGACCCCATCACCACTGACCCCATCACCACGGACCCCATCACCACAGACCCCATCACCACTGACGCCATCACCACTGACCCCATCACCACTGACCCCATCACCACTGACCCCATCTCCACTGACCCCATCACCACTGACCCCATCACCACGGACCCCATCACCACTGACCCCATCTCCACTGACCCCATCACCACTGACCACATCACCACAGACCCCATCACCACTGACCCCATCTCCACTGACCCCATCACCACTGACCCCATCACCACTGACCCCATCACCACTGACCCCATCACCACTGACCCCATCACCACTGACCCCATCACCACTGACCCCATCAACTCATCCCCATCACCACTGACCCCATCACCACATCCCCATCACCACTGACCCCATCAACTCATCCCCATCACCACTGACCCCATCACCGCAGACCCCATCAACTCATCCCCATCACCACTGACCCCATCACCACAGACCCCATCACCACTGACCCCATCACCACAGACCCCATCACCACTGACCCCATCACCACTGACCCCATCACCACTGACCCCATCACCACAGACCCCATCAACTCATCCCCATCACCACTGACCCCATCACCACTGACCCCATCACCACTGACCCCATCACCACTGACCCCATCACCACTGACCCCATCGCCACTGACCCCATCACCACTGACCCCATCACCAGTGACCCCATCACCAGTGACACCATCACCACAGACCCCATCACCACAGACCCCATCACCACTGACCCCATCACCACAGACCCCATCACCACATTCCCATCGCCACGGACCCCATCGCCACGGACCCCAACACCACTGACCCCATCACCACTGACCCCATCACAACTGACCCCATCACCACAGACCCCATCACCACAGACCCCATCACCACTGACCCCATCACCACTGACCCCATCACCACATCCCCATCACCACTGACCCCATCACCATCGACCCCATCACCATCGACCCCATCGCCAGTGACACCATCGCCACTGAACCCATCACCACTGACCCAATCGCCACAGACCCCATCTCAACTGACCCCATCACCACTGACCCCATGTCCACCGACCTCATAACCACTGACCCCATCGCCACCGACCCCATCACCACTGACCCCATCACCACTGACCCCATCACCACATCCCCATCACCACTGACCTCATCACCACTGACTCCATCACCACTGACCCCATCACCACTGACCCCATCACCACTGACCCCATCACCGCTGACCCCATCACCGCAGACCCCATCACCGCAGACCCCATCACCACTGACCCCATCACCACTGACCCCATCACCACTGACCCCATCACCACTGACCCCATCACCTCATCCCCATCAACACTGACCCCATCACCACTGACCCCATCACCACTGACCCCATCACCTCATCCCCATCACCACTGACCCCATCACCACTGACCCCATCACCACTGACCCCATCACCACTGACCCCATCACCACTGACCCCATCATCACTGACCCCATCACCAATGACCCCATCACCACTGACCCCATCACCACTGACCCCATTACCAATGACCCCATCACCACTGACCCCATCACCACTGACCCCATCACCACAGACCCCATCACCACTGACCCCATCTCCACTGACCCCATCACCACTGACCCCATCACCACTGACCCCATCACCACGGACCCCATCACCTCCACCCCATCACCACAGACCCCATCACCACTGACCCATCACCACGGACCCCATCACCTCCACCCCATCACCACATCCCCATCACCACTGACCCCATCTCCACTGACCCCATCACCACTGACCCCATCACCACTGACCCCAAAACCACATCCCCATCACCACTGACCCCATCAACTCATCCCCATCACCACAGACCCCATCACCACAGACCCCATCACCACTGACCCATCGCCACTGACCCCATCACCACTGACCCCATCGCCACTGACCCCATCACCACTGACCCCATCGCCACTGACCCCATCGCCACTGACCCCATCACCACAGACCCCATCACCACAGACCCCATCACCACAGACCCCATCACCACTGACCCCATCACCGCTGACCCCATCACCGCTGACCCCATCACCACTGACCCCATCACCACTGACCCCATCACCTCATCCCCATCACCACTGACCCCATCACCACTGACCCCATCACCACTGACCCCATCACCGCTGACCCCATCACCACTGACCCCATCACCACTGACCCCATCACTGCAGACCCCATCACCTCATCCCCATCACCACTGACCCCATCACCACTGACCCCATCACCACTGACCCCATCACCACTGACCCCATCACCACAGACCCAATCACCACTGACCCCATCACCTCATCCCCATCACCACTGACCCCATCACCACTGATCCCATCACCACTGACCTCATCACCACTGACCCCATCACCTCATCCCCATCACCACTGACCCCATCACCACTGACCCCATCACCACTGACCCCATCACCTCATCCCCATCACCACTGACCCCATCACCCCTGACCTCATAACCACTGACCCCATGTCCAGAGACGCTATTACATTAGACTCTACAACTCTAGATGCCTGCACCAATGACTCCACTTTCACTGCCTCCATCTCATTCATTACTCTCCATCAGGAGCTGTCCTTCAATACCCTGCAAATCATGCAGCTGAATTGAGCCTGTGTCACCGATCTGCTCAGTACTGGAAATCTGACCCTGGTATCAAATCTGGCACAAAACTTGCAGTCTCCATGAATGTCCTGGTTTCCGGCACCACCACCACAACCCCACCCTGACCTATACTGCTCACAAACTGCAGGGAGGTGCGGTGATTTGCCCTCTGGTTACAGTGTCTTTGCTGATTGGTCTGTGGTTACAGTGTCAGTGCTGATTGGTCTGTGGTTACAGTGTCTGTGCTGATTGGTCTGTGGTTAAGTGTCTGTGCTGATTGGTCTGTGGTTACAGTGTCTGTGCTGATTGGTCTGTGGTTACAGTGTCTGTGCTGATTGGTCTGTGGTTACAATGTCTGTGCTGATTGGATCTGTGGATGCAATGTCTGTGCTGATTGGATCTGTGGATGCAATGTCTGTGCTGATTGGATCTGTGGATACAATGTCTGTGCTGATTGGATCTGTGGATACAATGTCTGTGCTGATTGGATCTGTGGATACAATGTCTGTACTGATTGGGTCTGTGGATACAATATCTCTGCTGATTGGTTTTTGGTTACAGTGTCTGTGCTGATTGGGTCTGTAGTTACAGCGTCTGTGCTGAATAGTCCGTGGTTACAGTGTCTGTGCTGATTGGTCTGTGATTACAGTGTCTGTGCTGATTGGGTCTGTGGTTACATTGTCTGTGCTGATTGGTCTGTGATTACAGTGTCTGTGCTGATTGGTCTGTGATTACATAGTCTGTGCTGATTGGTCTGTGGTTACATTGTCTGTGCTGATTGGATTGTGGTTACAGTATCTGTGCAGATTGGGTTTGAGGTATCAGTGTCTAATCTGATTGGGTCTGTGGTTAAATTGTCTGTGCTGATTGGGCTGTGGTTACAGTGTCTGTGCTGATTGGTCTGTGGTTACAGTGTCTGGGCTGATTGGTCTTTGGTTACAATGTCTGTGCTGATTGGGTCTGTGGTTACAGTGTCTGTGCTGATTGGTTTATGGTTACAGTGTCAATGCTGATTGGTCTGTGGTTACAGTGTCTGTGCTGATTGGATTGTGTTTACATTATCTTTGCTGATTGTTCTGTGGTTACAATGTCAGTGCTGATTGGGTCTTTGGTTACATTATCTTTGCTGATTGGTCTGTGGTTACTGTTTTTGTGCTGATTCGCCTGTGGTTACAATGTCAGTGCTGATTGGGTCTTTGGTTACATTATCTTTGCTGATTGGTCTGTGGTTACAGTTTCTGTGCTGATTCGCCTGTGGTTACAATGTCTGTGCTGATTGGTTTTTGGTTACAGTGTCTGTGCTGATTGGTCTGTGGTTACAGTGTCTGTGCTGATTGGTCTGTGGTTACAGTGTCTGTGCTGATTGGTTCTGTAGTTATAGCGTCTGTGCTGATTGGTCCGTGGTTACATTTTCTGTGCTGATTGGTCTGTGGTTACAGTGTCTGTGCTGATTGGGTCTGAGGTATCAGTGTCTATTCTGATTGGGTCTGTGGTTAAATTGTTTGTGCTGATTGGGTCTGTGGTTACAGTGTCTGAGCTGATTGGTCTGTAGTTACAGTTTCTGTGCTGATTAGTCCGTGGTTACAGTGTCTGTGCTGATTGGTCTGTGGTTACAGTGACTGTGCTGATTGGTCTGTGGTTACAGTGTCTTTGCTGATTTGTCTGTGGTTACAGTGACTGCTGATTGGTCTGTGGTTACAGTGACTGTGCTGATTTGTCTGTGGTTACTGTGTCTTTGCTGATTTGTCTGTGGTTACAGTGACTGCTGATTGGTCTGTGGTTACAGTGTCTTTGCTGATTTGTCTGTGGTTACAGTGACTGCTGATTGGTCTGTGGTTACAGTGACTGTGCTGATTGGTCTTGTGTTACTGTGTCTTTGCTGATTTGTCTGTGGTTACAGTGACTGCTGATTGGTCTGTGGTTACAGTGTCTGTGCTGTTTGGTCTGTGGTTACAATGTCTGTGCTGTTTGGTCTGTGGTTCCAGTGTCTGTGCAGTTTGGTCTGTGTTTACAGTGACTGTGCTGATTGGTCTGTGGTTACAGTGTCTGTGCTGATTGGTCTGTGGTTACAGTGTCTGTGCTGATTGGTCTGTGGTTACAGTGTTTGTGCTGATTGGTCTGTGGTTACAGTGTCTTTGATGATTGGGTTGTGGTTACAGTGTCTGTGATGATTGGTCTGTGGTGACAGTGTCTGTGCTGATTGGTCTGTCGTGACAGTGTCTGTGCTGATTGGTTGTGGTTTCTGTGTCTGTGATGATTGGTCTGTGGTTTCAGCGTATGTGATGATTGGTCTGTGGTTACAGTGTCTGTGCTGATTGGTTTGTGGTTACAGTGTCTGTGCTGATTGTTCTTTGGTAACAGTGACTGTGCTGATTGGTCTGTATTTACAGTGACTGCTGATGCATTGGTGGTTTCACTGCCTGTGCTGATTGCTCTGTGGTTTCAGTGTCTGTGATGATTGGTCTGTGGTTACAGTGATTCCTGATTTGTTTGCGGTTACGGAGTTTGTGCTGATTCGTCTGTGGTTACAGTGTCTGTGCTGATTGGGTCTGTGTTTACAGTGTCTGTGCTGATTGGTCTTTGGTACAGTGTCTGTTCTGATTGGGTCTTGAACAGTGTCTGTGCTGATTGGTCTGTGTTTATATTGTCTGTGCTGATTGGTCTGTAGTAACTGTGTCTGTTCTGATTGGTCTCTGGTTATAGTGTCTGTGCTGATTCATCTGTGGTTACAGTTTTTGTGCTGATTCGACTGTGGTTACAGTGTCTGTGCTGATTGGGTCAGTAGTTACAGTTTCTGTGCTGATTGGGTCTATGGTTACAGTATCTGTGCTGATTAGTCTGTGGTTACAGTGTCTGTGCTGATTGGTCCATTGTTACAGTGTCTGTGCTGATTGGTCTGTGGTTACAGTATCTCTGCTGATTCGGTCTTAGGTATCAGTGTCTATTCTGATTGGGTCTGTAGTTACAGAGTCTTTGCTGATTGGTCTGTGGTTACAGTGTCTGTGCTGATTGGGTCTATGGTTACAGTGTCTGAGCTGATTGGTCTGTGGTTACAGTGCCTGTGCTGATTGGATTGTGGTAAAACTGTCTGGACTGATAGGTCTCTGGTTACAGTGTCATTGCTGATTGGTCTGTGGTAACATTGTGCAGATTGGGTCTGTGGTTACAGTGTCTGTGCTGATTGGGTCTGTGGTTACAGTGTCTGTGCTGATTGGTCTGTGGTTTCAGTGTCTGTGCTGATTGGTCTGTGGTTACAGTGTTTGTGGTGATTGGTCTGTGATTACAGTGTTTATCTGATTGGTCTGTGGTTACAGTGTCTGTGCTGATTGGTCTGTGGTTACAGTGTCTGCTGATTGGTCTGTGGTTACAGGGTCTGTGCTGATTCGTCTGTGGTTACAGTGTCTGTGCTGATTGGTCTGTGGTTACAGTGACTGCTGATTGGTTTGTCGTTACATTGTCTATGTTGATTGGACTGTGGTTACAGTTTCCGTGCTGATTGATCTGTGGTTACAGCGTCTCTGCTGATTTGTCTGAGGTTACAGTGTCTGTGCTGATTGGTTCTGTGGTTCAATTGTCTGTGCTGATTGGGCTGTGGTAACCGTGTCTGTGCTGATTGGTCTGGGGTTACAATGTCTGTGATGATTGGTCTGTGGTGACAGTGACTGTGCTGATTGGTTTGTGGTTACAGAGATTGTGCTGATTGGTTTGTGGTTACAATGTCTGTGCTGATTGGTCTGTGGTTACAGATTCTATGCTGATTGGTCTGTGGTTACAGTTTCTATGCTGATTGGTCTGTGGTTAGAGTGACAGCTGATTTGTTAGTGGTTTCACTGCCTGTGCTGATTGCTCTGTGGTTTCAGTGTCTGTGATGATTGGTCTGTGGTTACAGTGATTCCTGATTGGTTTGCGGTTACGGAGTTTGTGCTGATTGGTCTGTGGTTACAGCTTCTAAGCTGATTGGATTGTGGTTACAGTATCTGTGCTGATTGGTCTGTGGTTACAGTGACTGCTGATTGGATTGTGGTTACAGTGCCTGTGCTGATTGGTCTGTGGTTACAGTGTCTGTGCTCATTGGGTCTGTGGTTACAGTGCCTGTGCTGATTGTTCTGTGGTTACAGTGTCTGTGCTGATTGGGTCTGTGGTTACAGTGTCTGTGCTGATTGGGTCTGTGGTTACAGTGTCTGTGCTGATTGGTCTGTGGTTACAGTGTCTGTGCAGTTTGGTCTGTGGTTACAGTGTTTGTGCTGATTGGTCTGTGGTTACAGTGTCTTTGATGATTGGGTTGTGGTTACAGTGTCTGTGATGATTGGTCTGTGGTGACAGTGTCTGTGCTGATTGGTCTGTCGTGACAGTGTCTGTGCTGATTGGTCTGTGGTTTCTGTGTCTGTGATGATTGGTCTGTGGTTTCAGCGTATGTGATGATTGGTCTGTGGTTACAGTGTCTGTGCTGATTGGTTTGTGGTTACAGTGTCTGTGCTGATTGTTCTTTGGTAACAGTGACTGTGCTGATTGGTCTGTATTTACAGTGACTGCTGATGCATTGGTGGTTTCACTGCCTGTGCTGATTGCTCTGTGGTTTCAGTGTCTGTGATGATTGGTCTGTGGTTACAGTGATTCCTGATTTGTTTGCGGTTACGGAGTTTGTGCTGATTCGTCTGTGGTTACAGTGTCTGTGCTGATTGGGTCTGTGTTTACAGTGTCTGTGCTGATTGGTCTTTGGTACAGTGTCTGTTCTGATTGGGTCTTGAACAGTGTCTGTGCTGATTGGTCTGTGTTTATATTGTCTGTGCTGATTGGTCTGTAGTAACTGTGTCTGTTCTGATTGGTCTCTGGTTATAGTGTCTGTGCTGATTCATCTGTGGTTACAGTTTTTGTGCTGATTCGACTGTGGTTACAGTGTCTGTGCTGATTGGGTCAGTAGTTACAGTTTCTGTGCTGATTGGGTCTATGGTTACAGTATCTGTGCTGATTAGTCTGTGGTTACAGTGTCTGTGCTGATTGGTCCATTGTTACAGTGTCTGTGCTGATTGGTCTGTGGTTACAGTATCTCTGCTGATTCGGTCTTAGGTATCAGTGTCTATTCTGATTGGGTCTGTAGTTACAGAGTCTTTGCTGATTGGTCTGTGGTTACAGTGTCTGTGCTGATTGGGTCTATGGTTACAGTGTCTGAGCTGATTGGTCTGTGGTTACAGTGCCTGTGCTGATTGGATTGTGGTAAAACTGTCTGGACTGATAGGTCTCTGGTTACAGTGTCATTGCTGATTGGTCTGTGGTAACATTGTGCAGATTGGGTCTGTGGTTACAGTGTCTGTGCTGATTGGGTCTGTGGTTACAGTGTCTGTGCTGATTGGTCTGTGGTTTCAGTGTCTGTGCTGATTGGTCTGTGGTTACAGTGTTTGTGGTGATTGGTCTGTGATTACAGTGTTTATCTGATTGGTCTGTGGTTACAGTGTCTGTGCTGATTGGTCTGTGGTTACAGTGTCTGCTGATTGGTCTGTGGTTACAGGGTCTGTGCTGATTCGTCTGTGGTTACAGTGTCTGTGCTGATTGGTCTGTGGATACAGTGACTGCTGATTGGTTTGTCGTTACATTGTCTATGTTGATTGGACTGTGGTTACAGTTTCCGTGCTGATTGATCTGTGGTTACAGCGTCTCTGCTGATTTGTCTGAGGTTACAGTGTCTGTGCTGATTGGTCTGTAGTTACAGTTTCTGAGCTGATTAGTCCGTGGTTACAGTGTCTGTGCTGATTGGTCTGTGGTTACAGTGACTGTGCTGATTGGTCTGTGGTTACCGTGTCTTTGCTGATTTGTCTGTGGTTACAGTGACTGCTGATTGGTCTGTGGTTACAGTGACTGTGCTGATTGGTGTGTGGTTACTGTGTCTTTGCTGATTTGTCTTTGGTTACAGTGACTGCTGATTGGTCTGTGGTTACAGTGTCTGTGCTGTTTGGTCTGTGGTTACAATGTCTGTGCTGATTGGGTCTGTGGTTACAGTGTCTGTGCTGATTGGTCTGTGGTTACAGTATCTGTGCTGATTGGGTCCGTGGTTACAGTGTCTGTGCTCATTGGTCTGTGGTTACAGTGTCTGTGCTGATTGGTCTGTGGTTAAAGTGTCTGTGCAGATTGGTCTGTGGTTACATTGTCAGTGCTGATTGGTCTGTTTTTACAGTGTCTGTGCTGATTGGTCTGTGGTTACATTGTCTGTGCTGATTGGTCTGTGGTTACAGTTTTTGTGCTGAATCGACAGTGGTTACAGTGTCTGTGCTGATTGGTCTGTGGTTACAGTGTCTGTGCTGATTGATCTGTGGTTACAGTGTCTGTGCTGATTAGTCCGTGGTTACAGTGTCTGTGCTGATTGGTCTGTGGTTACAGTGTCTGTGCTGATTGGTTTGTGGTTACAGTTTCTGTGCTGATTAGTCTGTGGTTACAGTGACTGCTGATTGGTTTGTGGTTACAGTGTCCGTGCTGATTGGATCTGTGTTTACATTGTCTGTGCTGATTGGTCTGTGGTTGCAGTTATTGCTGATTGGTCTGTGGTTACAGTATCTGTGCTGATTGGGTCTGTGGTTACAGTGTCTGTGCTGATTGGTCTGTGGTTACAGTGTCTGTGCACATTGGTTTACGGCTACAGTGTCTGTGCTGATTGGTCTGTGGTGACAGTGTCTGTGCTGATTGGTCTGTCGTGACAGTGTCTGTGCTGATTGGTCTGTGGTTTCTGTGTCTGTGATGATTGGTCTGTGGTTTCAGCGTATGTGATGATTGGTCTGTGGTTACAGTGTCTGTGCTGATTGTTCTTTGGTAACAGTGACTGTGCTGATTGGTCTGTATTTACAGTGACTGCTGATGCATTGGTGGTTTCACTGCCTGTGCTGATTGCTCTGTGGTTTCAGTATCTGTGATGATTGGTCTGTGGTTACAGTGATTCTTGATTTGTTTGCGGTTACGGAGTTTGTGCTGATTCGTCTGTGGTTACAGTGTCTGTGCTGATTGGTCTGTGGTTTCTGTGTCTGTGATGATTGGTCTGTGGTTTCAGCGTATGTGATGATTGGTCTGTGGTTACAGTGTCTGTGCTGATTGGGTCTGTGGTTACAGTGTCAGTGCTGATTGGGCCTGTGGTTACAGTGTCTGTGCTGATTGGGTCTGTGGTTACATTGGCTGGGCTGATTGGTCTGTGGTTACAGTTTCTGTGCTGATTCGTCTGTGGTTAAATTGTCTGTGCTGATTGGTCTGTGGTTACAGTTTCTGTGCTGATTCGTCTGTGGTTACAGTGTCTGTGCTGATTCGTCTGTGGTTACATTGTCTGTGCTGATTGGCCTGTTTCTAAATTGTGTTTGCTGATTGGTTTGTGGTTACAGTGCCGGGGCTGATTGGTCTGTGGTTACAGTGCCTGTGCTGATTGGGTCTGTGGTTACAGTGACTGCTGATTGGTCTGTGGATACAGTGTCTCTGCTGATTGGGTCTGAGATAACAGTGTCTTTTTTGATAGGGTCTGTGGTTACTTTGTCTGTGGTGATTACTCTGTGGTTACAGTGTCTGTGATGATTGGTCTGTGGTTACAGTGTCTGTGCCTATTGGTCTGTGGTAACAGTGTTTGTGCTGATTGGTCTGTGGTTACACTGTCTTTGATGATTGGGTTGTGGTTACAGTGTCTGTGATGATTGGTCTGTGTTTACAGTGATTCCTGATTGGATTGCGGATACGGAGTTTGTGCTGATTGGTCTGTGGTGACAGTGTCTGTGCTGATTGGGTCTCTGGTTGCAGTGATTGCTGATTGGTTGACGGTTACAGCGTCTGTGCTGATAGGTCTGTGGTTACAGTGTCCTTGCTGATTGGTCTATTGCTGAATTGTGTTTGCTGATTGGTCTGTGGTTACAGTGTCTGTGCTCATTGGTTTGCGGCTACAGTGTCTGTGCTGATTGGGTCTGTGGTTACAGTGTCTGTGCTGATTGGTCTGTGGTGACAGTGTCTGTGCTGATTGACTGTCGTGACAGTGTCTGTGCTGATTGGTCTGTCGAGACAGTGTCTGTGATGATTGGTCTGTGGTTCCAGTGTCTGTGCTGATTGGTTTGTGGTTAAAGTGTCTCTGCTGATTGGTCTGTGGTTACAGTGATTGCTCATTGGTCTGTGGTTACAGTGACTGGTGATTCGTTGGTGGTTTCATGGCCTGTGCTGATTCGACTGTGGTCTCAGTGTCTGTGATGATTGGTCTGTGGTTACAGTGATTCCTGATTGGTTTGCGGATACGGAGTTTGTGCTGATTGGCCTGTGGTCACAGTGTCTTTGCTGATTGGTCTGTGGTGACAGTGACTGTGCTGATTGGTTTGTGGTTACAGTGTCCCTGCTGATTGGTCTGTGGTTACAGTCTCCCTGCTGATTGGGTCTGTGGCAACAGTGTCTGTGATGATTGGTCTGTGGTTACATTGTCAGTGCTGATTGGCCTGTGGTTACAGTCTCCCTGCTGATTGTGTCTGTGGCTACAGTGTCTGTGATGATTGGTCTGTGCCTACAGTGTCTGTGATGATTTGTCTTTGGTTACAGTGTCTGTGCTGATTGGTCTGTGGTTACAGTGTCCGTGCTGTTTGGTCTGTGGTTACAGTGTCTGTGTTGATTGGTCTGTGGTTACAGTGTCTGTGCTGATTGGTCTGTGGTTACAGAATCTCTGCTGGTTGGTCTGTGGTTACAGTGTCAGTGTTGATTGTTCTGTGGTTAAATTGTCTGTGCTGACTGGGTTGTGGTTACCGTGTCTGTGCTGATTGGTCTGTGGTTATAATGTCTGTGCTGATTGGTCTGTGGCTACAGTGTCTGAGCTAATTGGTCTGTGGTTACAGTTACTGTGCTGATTGGTCTGTGGTTACAGTGTCTCTGCTGATTGGACTGTGGTTACAGTGTCTGTGCTGATTGGATCTGTGGTTACAGTGTCCGTGCTGAATGGTCTGTGGTTACAGTGACTGTACTGTTTGGTCTGTGGTTACAGTTACTGTGCTGATTGGTCTGTGGTTACAGTGTCTGTGCTGATTGGGTCTGTGGTTACAGAGTCTGTGCTGATTGGTCTGTGGTTACAGTGTCTGTGCTGATTGGTCTGTGGTTACAGTGTCTGTGCTGATTGGGTCTGTGGTTACAGTGTCTGTGCTGATTGGTCTGTGGTTACAGTATCTGTGCTGATTGGGTCTGTGGTTACAGTGTCAGTGCTGATTGGGCCTCTGGTTACAGTGTCTGTGCTGATTGGGTCTGTGGTTACAGTGTCTGTGCTGTTTGGGTCTGTGGTTACAGTTTCTGTGCTGATTGGTCTGTGGTTACAGTGTCTGTGCTGATTGGGTCTGTGGTTACAGTGTCTGTGCTGATTGGTCTGTGGTTACAGTATCTGTGCTGATTGGGTCTGTGGTTACAGTGTCTGTGCTGATTGGGTCAGTGATTACAGTGTCTATGCTGATTGGTCTGTGGTTACAGTATCTGTGCTGATTGGGTCTGTGGTTACAGTGTCAGTGCTGATTGGGCCTGTGGTTACAGTGTCTGTGCTGATTGGGTCTGTGGTTACAGTGTCTGTGCTGTTTGGGTCTGTGCTACAGTTTCTGTGCTGATTGGGTCTGTGGTTACAGTGTCTGTGCTGATTGGGTCTATGGTTACAGTTACTGTGCTGATTGGGTCTGTGGTTACAGTGTCTGTGCTGATTGGGTCTATGGTTACAGTTTCTGTGCTGATTGGGTCTGTGGTTACAGTGTCTGTGCTGATTGGTCTGTGGTAACAGTGTCTGTGCTGATTGGTCTGTGGTTTCAGCGTCTGTGATGATTGGTCTGTGGTTACAGTGTCTGTGCTGATTGGTTTGTGGTTAAAGTGTCTCTGCTGATTGGTCTGTGGTTACAGTGATTGCTCATTGGTCTGTGGTTACAGTGACTGGTGATTCGTTGGTGGTTTCATGGCCTGTGCTGATTCGACTGTGGTCTCAGTGTCTGTGATGATTGGTCTGTGGTTACAGTGATTCCTGATTGATTTGCGGATACGGAGTTTGTGCTGATTGGCCTGTGGTTACAGTGTCTTTGCTGATTGGTCTGTGGTGACAGTGACTGTGCTGATTGGTTTGTGGTTACAGTGTCCCTGCTGATTGGTCTGTGGTTACAGTCTCCCTGCTGATTGGGTCTGTGGCTACAGTGTCTGTGATGATTGGTCTGTGCCTACAGTGTCTGTGATGATTTGTCTTTGGTTACAGTGTCTGTGCTGATTGGTCTGTGGTTACAGTGTCCGTGCTGTTTGGTCTGTGGTTACAGTGTCTGTGTTGATTGGTCTGTGGTTACAGTGTCTGTGCTGATTGGTCTGTGGTTACAGAATCTCTGCTGGTTGGTCTGTGGTTACAGTGTCAGTGTTGATTGTTCTGTGGTTAAATTGTCTGTGCTGACTGGGTTGTGGTTACCGTGTCTGTGCTGATTGGTCTGTGGTTATAATGTATGTGCTGATTGGTCTGTGGCTACAGTGTCTGAGCTAATTGGTCTGTGGTTACAGTTACTGTGCTGATTGGTCTGTGGTTACAGTGTCTCTGCTGATTGGACTGTGGTTACAGTGTCTGTGCTGATTGGATCTGTGGTTACAGTGTCCGTGCTGATTGGTCTGTGGTTACAGTGACTGTACTGTTTGGTCTGTGGTTACAGTTACTGTGCTGATTGGTCAGTGGTAACAGTGTCTGTGCTGATTGGGTCTGTGGTTACAGAGTCTGTGCTGATTGGTCTGTGGTTACAGTGTCTGTGCTGATTGGTCTGTGGTTACAGTGTCTGTGCTGATTGGGTCTGTGGTTACAGTGTCTGTGCTGATTGGTCTGTGGTTACAGTATCTGTGCTGATTGGGTCTGTGGTTACAGTGTCAGTGCTGATTGGGCCTCTGGTTACAGTGTCTGTGCTGATTGGGTCTGTGGTTACAGTGTCTGTGCTGTTTGGGTCTGTGGTTACAGTTTCTGTGCTGATTGGTCTGTGGTTACAGTGTCTGTGCTGATTGGGTCTGTGGTTACAGTGTCTGTGCTGATTGGTCTGTGGTTACAGTATCTGTGCTGATTGGGTCTGTGGTTACAGTGTTTGTGCTCATTGGGTCAGTGATTACAGTGTCTGTGCTGATTGGTCTGTGGTTACAGTATCTGTGCTGATTGGGTCTGTGGTTACAGTGTCAGTGCTGATTGGGCCTGTGGTTACAGTGTCTGTGCTGATTGGGTCTGTGGTTACAGTGTCTGTGCTGTTTGGGTCTGTGCTACAGTTTCTGTGCTGATTGGGTCTGTGGTTACAGTGTCTGTGCTGATTGGGTCTATGGTTACAGTTACTGTGCTGATTGGGTCTGTGGTTACAGTGTCTGTGCTGATTGGGTCTATGGTTACAGTTACTGTGCTGATTGGGTCTGTGGTTACAGTGTCTGTGCTGATTGGTCTGTGGTAACAGTGTCTGTGCTGATTGGTCTGTGGTTTCAGTGTCTGTGCTGATTGGGTGTGTGGTTACAGTGTCTGTGCTGATTGGTCTGTGGTTACAGTGTCTGTGCTGATTGGGTCTGTGGTTACATTGTCTATGCTGATTGGACTGTGGTTACACTGTCTGTGCTGATTGGTCTGTAGTTACAGTGTCTGTGCTGATTGGTCTGTCGTTACAATGTCTGTGCTGACTGGGTCTCTGGTTACAATGTCTGTGCTGATTGGTCTGTGGTTACAGTGTCCGTGCTGATTGGTCTGTGATTACAGTGTCTGTGCTGATTGGTCTGTGGTTACAGTTTCTGTGCTGATTGGTCTGTGGTTACAGTGTCAGTGCTGATTGGTCTGTGGTTATAATGTCTGTTCGGATTGGGTCAGTGGTTTCATTGTCTGTGCTGATTGGTCTGTGGTTACACTGTCTGTGCTGATTGGGTCTGTGGTTACAGTGTCTGTGCTGATTGGTCTGTGGTTACAGTGTCTGTGCTGATTGGGTCTGTGGTTACATTGTCTATGCTGATTGGACTGTGGTTACACTGTCTGTGCTGATTGGTTTGTGGTTACAGTGTCTGTGCTGATTGGTCTGTGGTTACAATGTCTGTGCTGACTGGGTCTCTGGTTACAGTGATTGCTCATTGGTCTGTGGTTACAGTGACTGGTGATTCGTTGGTGGTTTCATGGCCTGTGCTGATTCGACTGTGGTCTCAGTGTCTGTGATGATTGGTCTGTGGTTACAGTGATTCCTGATTGGTTTGCGGATACGGAGTTTGTGCTGATTGGCCTGTGGTTACAGTGTCTTTGCTGATTGGTCTGTGGTGACAGTGACTGTGCTGATTGGTTTGTGGTTACAGTGTCCCTGCTGATTGGTCTGTGGTTACAGTCTCCCTGCTGATTGGGTCTGTGGCTACAGTGTCTGTGATGATTGGTCTGTGCCTACAGTGTCTGTGATGATTTGCCTTTGGTTACAGTGTCTGTGCTGATTGGTCTGTGGTTACAGTGTCCGTGCTGTTTGGTCTGTGGTTACAGTGTCTGTGTTGATTGGTCTGTGGTTACAGTGTATGTGCTGATTGGTCTGTGGTTACAGAATCTCTGCTGGTTGGTCTGTGGTTACAGTGTCAGTGTTGATTGTTCTGTGGTTAAATTGTCTGTGCTGACTGGGCTGTGGATACCGTGTCTGTGCTGATTGGTCTGTGGTTACAATGTCTGTGCTGATTGGTCTGTGGCTACAGTGTCTGAGCTAATTGGTCTGTGGTTACAGTTACTGTGCTGATTGGTCTGTGGTTACAGTTTCTGTGCTGATTGGACTGTGGTTACAGTATCTGTGCTGATTGGGTCTGTGGTTACAGTGTCTGTGCTGATTGGCTCTGTGGTTACAGTTTCTGTGCTGATTGGTCTGTGGTTACAGTGTCTGTGCTGATTGGGTCCGTGGTTACAGAGTCTGTGCTGATTGGTCTGTGGTTACAGTGTCTGTGCTGATTGGTCTGTGGTTACAGTGTCTGTGCTGATTGGGTCTGTGGTTACAGTGTCTGTGCTGATTGGTCAGTGGTTACAGTATCTGTGCTGATTAGGTCTGTGGTTACAGTGTCAGTGCTGATTGTGTCTGTGGTTACAGAGTCTGTGCTGATTGGTCTGTGGTTACAGTGTCTGTGATGATTGGTCTGTGGTTACAGTGTCTGTGCTGATTGGGTCTGTGGTTACAGTGTCAGTGCTGATTGGGCCTGTGGTTACAGTGTCTGTGCTGATTGGGTCTGTGGTTACAGTGTCTGTGCTGTTTGGGTCTGTGGTTACATTTCTGTGCTGATTGGTCTGTGGTTACAGTGTCTGTGCTGATTGGGTCTGTGGTTACAGTGTCTGTGCTGATTGGTCTGTGGTTACAGTATCTGTGCTGATTGGGTCTGTGGTTACAGTGTCTGTGCTGATTGGCTCTGTGGTTACAGAGTCTGTGCTAATTGGTCTGTGGTTACAGTGTCTGTGCTGATTGGGTCCGTGGTTACAGAGTCTGTGCTGATTGGTCTGTGGTTACAGTGTCTGTGCTGATTTGTCTGTAGTTACAGTGTCTGTGCTGATTGGGTCTGTGGTTACAGTGTCTGTGCTGATTGGTCTGTGGTTACAGTATCTGTCCTGATTGGGTCTGTGGTTACAGTGTCAGAGCTGATTGGGCCTGTGGTTACAGTGTCAGAGCTGATTGGGCCTGTGGTTACAGTGTCTGTGCTGATTGGGTCTGTGGTTACAATGTCTGTGCTGTTTGGGTCTGTGCTTACAGTTTCTGTGCTGATTGGGTCTGTGGTTACAGTGTCGGTGCTGATTGGGTCAATGGTTACAGTTACTGTGCTGATTGGTTCTGTGGTTACAGTGTCTGTGCTGACTGGGTCTGTGGTTACAGTTACTGTGCTGACTGGGTCTGTGGTTACAGTGTCTGTGCTGATTGCTCTGTGGTAACAGTGTCTGTGCTGATTGGTCTGTGGTTACAGTGTCTGTGCTGACTGGGTCTCTGGTTACAATGTCTGTGATGATTGGTCTGTGGTTTCAGCGTCTGTGATGATTGGTCTGTGGTTACAGTGTCTGTGCTGATTGGTTTGTGGTTAAAGTGTCTCTGCTGATTGGTCTGTGGTTACAGTGATTGCTCATTGGTCTCTGGTTACAGTGACTGGTGATTCGTTGGTGGTTTCATGGCCTGTGCTGATTCGACTGTGGTCTCAGTGTCTGTGATGATTGGTCTGTGGTTACAGTGATTCCTGATTGGTTTGCGGATACGGAGTTTGTGCTGATTGGCCTGTGGTTACAGTGTCTTTGCTGATTGGTCTGTGGTGACAGTGACTGTGCTGATTGGTTTGTGGTTACAGTGTCCCTGCTGATTGGTCTGTGGTTACAGTCTCCCTGCTGATTGGGTCTGTGGCTACAGTGTCTGTGATGATTGGTCTGTGCCTACAGTGTCTGTGATGATTTGTCTTTGGTTACAGTGTCTGTGCTGATTGGTCTGTGGTTACAGTGTCCGTGCTGTTTGGTCTGTGGTTACAGTGTCTGTGTTGATTGGTCTGTGGTTACAGTGTCTGTGTTGATTGGTCTGTGGTTACAGAATCTCTGCTGGTTGGTCTGTGGTTACAGTGTCAGTGTTGATTGTTCTGTGGTTAAATTGTCTGTGCTGACTGGGTTGTGGTTACCGTGTCTGTGCTGATTGGTCTGTGGTTATAATGTCTTTGCTGATTGGTCTGTGGCTACAGTGTCTGAGCTAATTGGTCTGTGGTTACAGTTACTGTGCTGATTGGTCTGTGGTTACAGTGTCTCTGCTGATTGGACTGTGGTTACAGTGTCTGTGCTGATTGGATCTGTGGTTACAGTGTCCGTGCTGATTGGTCTGTGGTTACAGTGACTGTGCTGATTGGTCTGTGGTTACAGTTACTGTGCTGATTGGTCTGTGGTTACAGTGTCTGTGCTGATTGGGTCTGTGGTTACAGAGTCTGTGCTGATTGGTCTGTGGTTACAGTGTCTGTGCTGATTGGTCTGTGGTTACAGTGTCTGTGCTGATTGGGTCTGTGGTTACAGTGTCTGTGCTGATTGGTCTGTGGTTACAGTATCTGTGCTGATTGGGTCTGTGGTTACAGTGTCAGTGCTGATTGGGCCTCTGGTTACAGTGTCTGTGCTGATTGGGTCTGTGGTTACAGTGTCTGTGCTGTTTGGGTCTGTGGTTACAGTTTCTGTGCTGATTGGTCTGTGGTTACAGTGTCTGTGCTGATTGGGTCTGTGGTTACAGTGTCTGTGCTGATTGGTCTGTGGTTACAGTATCTTTGCTGATTGGGTCTGTGGTTACAGTGTCTGTGCTGATTGGGTCAGTGGTTACAGTGTCTGTGCTGATTGGTCTGTGGTTACAGTATCTGTGCTGATTGGGTCTGTGGTTACAGTGTCAGTGCTGATTGGGCCTGTGGTTACAGTGTCTGTGCTGATTGGGTCTGTGGTTACAGTGTCTGTGCTGTTTGGGTCTGTGCTACAGTTTCTGTGCTGATTGGGTCTGTGGTTACAGTGTCTGTGCTGATTGGGTCTATGGTTACAGTTACTGTGCTGATTGGGTCTGTGGTTACAGTGTCTGTGCTGATTGGGTCTATGGTTACAGTTACTGTGCTGATTGGGTCTGTGGTTACAGTGTCTGTGCTGATTGGTCTGTGGTAACAGTGTCTTTGCTGATTGGTCTGTGGTTACAGTGTCTGTGCTGATTGGGTCTGTGGTTACAGTGTCTGTGCTGATTGGTCTGTGGTTACAGTGTCTGTGCTGATTGGGTCTGTGGTTACATTGTCTATGCTGATTCGACTGTGGTTACACTGTCTGTGCTGATTGGTCTGTAGTTACAGTGTCTGTGCTGATTGGTCTGTCGTTACAATGTCTGTGCTGACTGGGTCTCTGGTTACAATGTCTGTGCTGATTGGTCTGTGGTTACAGTGTCCGTGCTGATTGGTCTGTGATTACAGTGTCTGTGCTGATTGGTCTGTGGTTACAGTTTCTGTGCTGATTGGTCTGTGGTTACAGTGTCAGTGCTGATTGGTCTGTGGTTATAATGTCTGTTCGGATTGGGTCAGTGGTTTCATTGTCTGTGCTGATTGGTCTGTGGTTACAGTGTCTGTGCTGATTGGTCTGTCGTTACAATGTCTGTGCTGACTGGGTCTCTGGTTACAATGTCTGTGCTGATTGGGTCTGTGGTTACAGTGTCTGTGCTGATTGGTCTGTGGTTACAGTGTCTGTGCTGATTGGGTCTGTGGTTACATTGTCTATGCTGATTGGACTGTGGTTACACTGTCTGTGCTGATTGGTCTGTGGTTACAGTGTCTGTGCTGATTGGTCTGTGGTTACAATGTCTGTGCTGACTGGGTCTCTGGTTACAATGTCTGTGATGATTGGTCTGTGGTTTCAGCGTCTGTGATGATTGGTCTGTGGTTCCAGTGTCTGTGCTGATTGGTTTGTGGTTAAAGTGTCTCTGCTGATTGGTCTGTGGTTACAGTGATTGCTCATTGGTCTGTGGTTACAGTGACTGGTGATTCGTTGGTGGTTTCATGGCCTGTGCTGATTCGACTGTGGTCTCAGTGTCTGTGATGATTGGTCTGTGGTTACAGTGATTCCTGATTGGTTTGCGGATACGGAGTTTGTGCTGATTGGCCTGTGGTTACAGTGTCTTTGCTGATTGGTCTGTGGTGACAGTGACTGTGCTGATTGGTTTGTGGTTACAGTGTCCCTGCTGATTGGTCTGTGGTTACAGTCTCCCTGCTGATTGGGTCTGTGGCTACAGTGTCTGTGATGATTGGTCTGTGCCTACAGTGTCTGTGATGATTTGCCTTTGGTTACAGTGTCTGTGCTGATTGGTCTGTGGTTACAGTGTCCGTGCTGTTTGGTCTGTGGTTACAGTGTCTGTGTTGATTGGTCTGTGGTTACATTGTCTGTGCTGATTGGTCTGTGGTTACAGAATCTCTGCTGGTTGGTCTCTGGTTACAATGTCTGTGCTGATTGGTCTGTGGTTACAATGTCTGTCATGATTGGTCTGTGGTGACAGTGACTGTGCTGATTGGTTTGTGGTTACAGAGATTGTGCTGATTGTTTTGTGTTTACAATGTCTGTGCTGATTGGTCTGTGGTTACAGAATCTCTGCTGGTTGGTCTGTGGTTACAGTGTCAGTGTTGATTCTTCTGAGGTTAAATTGTCTGTGCTGACTGGGTTGTGGTTACCGTGTCTGTGCTGATTGGTCTGTGGTTTTAATGTCTGTGCTGATTGGTCTGTGGCTACAGTGTCTGAGCTAATTGGTCTGTGGTTACAGTTACTGTGCTGATTGGTCTGTGGTTACAGTGTCTGTGCTGATTGGTCTGTGGTTACAGTTTCTGTGCTGATTGGACTGTGGTTACAGTGTCTGTGCTGATTGGATCTGTGGTTACAGTGTCCGTGCTGATTGGTCTGTGGTTACAGTGACTGTGCTGATTGGTCTGTGGTTACAGTGTCTGTGCTGATTGGGTCCGTGGTTACAGAGTCTGTGCTGATTGGTCTGTGGTTACAGTGTCTGTGCTGATTGGTCTGTGTTTACAGTGTCTGTGCTGATTGGGTCTGTGGTTACAGTGTCTGTGCTGATTGGTCAGTGGTTACAGTATCTGTGCTGATTGGGTCTGTGGTTACAGTGTCAGTGCTGATTGTGTCTGTGGTTACAGAGTCTGTGCTGATTGGTCTGTGGTTACAGTGTCTGTGCTGATTGGTCTGTGGTTACAGTGTCTGTGCTGATTGGGTCTGTGGTTACAGTGTCTGTGATGATTGGTCTGTGGTTACAGTGTCTGTGCTGATTGGGTCTGTGGTTACAGTGTCAGTGCTGATTGGGCCTGTGGTTACAGTGTCTGTGCTGATTGGGTCTGTGGTTACAGTGTCTGTGCTGTTTGGGTCTGTGGTTACAGTTTCTGTGCTGATTGGTCTGTGGTTACAGTGTCTGTGCTGATTGGGTCTGTGGTTACAGTGTCTGTGCTGATTGGTCTGTGGTTACAGTATCTGTGCTGATTGGGTCTGTGGTTACAGTGTCTGTGCTGATTGGCTCTGTGGTTACAGAGTCTGTGCTGATTGGTCTGTGGTTACAGTGTCTGTGCTGATTGGGTCCGTGGTTACAGAGTCTGTGCTGATTGGTCTGTGGTTACAGTGTCTGTGCTGATTGGTCTGTAGTTACAGTGTCTGTGCTGATTGGGTCTGTGGTTACAGTGTCTGTGCTGATTGGTCTGTGGTTACAGTATCTGTGCTGATTGGGTCTGTGGTTACAGTGTCAGTGCTGATTGGGCCTGTGGTTACAGTGTCTGTGCTGATTGGGTCTGTGGTTACAGTGTCTGTGCTGTTTGGGTCTGTGCTTACAGTTTCAGTGCTGATTGGGTCTGTGGTTACAGTGTCGGTGCTGATTGGGTCAATGGTTACAGTTACTGTGCTGATTGGGTCTGTGGTTACAGTGTCTGTGCTGATTGGGTCTGTGGTTACAGTGTCTGTGCTGTTTGGGTCTGTGCTTACAGTTTCTGTGCTGATTGGGTCTGTGGTTACAGTGTCGGTGCTGATTGGGTCAATGGTTACAGTTACTGTGCTGACTGGGTCTGTGGTTACAGTTACTGTGCTGACTGGGTCTGTGGTTACAGTGTCTGTGCTGATTGCTCTGTGGTAACAGTGTCTGTGCTGATTGGTCTGTGGTTACAGTGTCTGTGCTGATTGGGTCTGTGGTTACAGTGTCTGTGCTGATTGGTCTGTGGTTACAGTGTCTGTGCTGATTGGTCTGTGGTTACAGTGTCTGTGCTGATTGGTCTGTAGTTACTGTGTCTGCGCTGATTGGTCTGTGGTTACAATGTCTGTGCTGACTGGGTCTCTGGTTACAATGTCTGTGCTGATTGGTCTGTGGTTACAGTGTCCGTGCTGATTGGTCTGTGATTACAGTGTCTGTGCTGATTGGTCTGTGGTTACAGTTTCTGTGCTGATTGGTCTGTGGTTACAGTGTCAGTGCTGATTGGTCTGTGGTTATAATGTCTGTTCGGATTGGGTCAGTGGTTTCATTGTCTGTGCTGATTGGTCTGTGGTTACACTGTCTGTGCTGATTGGGTCTGTGGTTACAGTGTCTGTGCTGATTGGTCTGTGGTTACAGTGTCTGTGCTGATTGGGTCTGTGGTTACATTGTCTATGCTGATTGGACTGTGGTTACACTGTCTGTGCTGATTGGTCTGTGGTTACAGTGTCTGTGCTGATTGGTCTGTGGTTACAATGTCTGTGCTGACTGGGTCTCTGGTTACAATGTCTGTGATGATTGGTCTGTGGTTTCAGCGTCTGTGATGATTGGTCTGTGGTTCCAGTGTCTGTGCTGATTGGTTTGTGGTTAAAGTGTCTCTGCTGATTGGTCTGTGGTTACAGTGATTGCTCATTGGTCTGTGGTTACAGTGACTGGTGATTCGTTGGTGGTTTCATGGCCTGTGCTGATTCGACTGTGGTCTCAGTGTCTGTGATGATTGGTCTGTGGTTACAGTGATTCCTGATTGGTTTGCGGATACGGCGTTTGTGCTGATTGGCCTGTGGTTACAGTGTCTTTGCTGATTGGTCTGTGGCGACAGTGACTGTGCTGATTGGTTTGTGGTTACAGTGTCCCTGCTGATTGGTCTGTGGTTCCAGTGTCTGTGCTGATTGGTTTGTGGTTAAAGTGTCTCTGCTGATTGGTCTGTGATTACAGTGATTGCTCATTGGTCTGTGGTTACAGTGACTGGTGATTCGTTGGTGGTTTCATGGCCTGTGCTGATTCGACTGTGGTCTCAGTGTCTGTGATGATTGGTCTGTGGTTACAGTGATTCCTGATTGGTTTGCGGATACGGAGTTTGTGCTGATTGGCCTGTGGTTACAGTCTCCCTGCTGATTGGGTCTGTGGCTACAGTGTCTGTGATGATTGGTCTGTGCCTACAGTGTCTGTCATGATTTGTCTTTGGTTACAGTGTCTGTGCTGATTGGTCTGTGGTTACAGTGTCCGTGCTGTTTGGTCTGTGGTTACAGTGTCTGTGTTGATTGGTCTGTGGTTACAGTGTCTGTGTTGATTGGTCTGTGGTTACAGAATCTCTGCTGGTTGGTCTGTGGTTACAGTGTCAGTGTTGATTGTTCTGTGGTTAAATTGTCTGTGCTGACTGGGCTGTGGATACCGTGTCTGTGCTGATTGGTCTGTGGTTACAATGCCTGTGCTGATTGGTCTGTGGCTACAGTGTCTGAGCTAATTGGTCTGTGGTTACAGTTACTGTGATGATTGGTCTGTGGTTTCAGCGTCTGTGATGATTGGTCTGTGGTTCCAGTGTCTGTGCTGATTGGTTTGTGGTTAAAGTGTCTCTGCTGATTGGTCTGTGGTTACAGTGATTGCTCATTGGTCTGTGGTTACAGTGACTGGTGATTCGTTGGTGGTTTCATGGCCTGTGCTGATTCGACTGTGGTCTCAGTGTCTGTGATGATTGGTCTGTGGTTACAGTGATTCCTGATTAGTTTGCGGATACGGAGTTTGTGCTGATTGGCCTGTGGTTACAGTGTCTTTGCTGATTGGTCTGTGGTGACAGTGACTGTGCTGATTGGTTTGTGGTTACAGTGTCCCTGCTGATTGGTCTGTGGTTACAGTCTCCCTGCTGATTGGGTCTGTGGCTACAGTGTCTGTGATGATTGGTCTGTGCCTACAGTGTCTGTGATGATTTGCCTTTGGTTACAGTGTCTGTGCTGATTGGTCTGTGGTTACAGTGTCCGTGCTGTTTGGTCTGTGGTTACAGTGTCTGTGTTGATTGGTCTGTGGTTACATTGTCTGTGCTGATTGGTCTGTGGTTACAGAATCTCTGCTGGTTGGTCTGTGGTTACAGTGTAAGTGTTGATTGTTCTGTGGTTAAATTGTCTGTGCTGACTGGGCTGTGGATACCGTGTCTGTGCTGACTGGGTCTCTGGTTACAATGTCTGTGCTGATTGGTCTGTGGTTACAATGTCTGTCATGATTGGTCTGTGGTGACAGTGACTGTGCTGATTGGTTTGTGGTTACAGAGATTGTGCTGATTGTTTTGTGTTTACAATGTCTGTGCTGATTGGTCTGTGGTTACAGAATCTCTGCTGGTTGGTCTGTGGTTACAGTGTCAGTGTTGATTCTTCTGAGGTTAAATTGTCTGTGCTGACTGGGTTGTGGTTACCGTGTCTGTGCTGATTGGTCTGTGGTTTTAATGTCTGTGCTGATTGGTCTGTGGCTACAGTGTCTGAGCTAATTGGTCTGTGGTTACAGTTACTGTGCTGATTGGTCTGTGGTTACAGTGTCTGTGCTGATTGGTCTGTGGTTACAGTTTCTGTGCTGATTGGACTGTGGTTACAGTGTCTGTGCTGATTGGATCTGTGGTTACAGTGTCCGTGCTGATTGGTCTGTGGTTACAGTGACTGTGCTGATTGGTCTGTGGTTACAGTGTCTGTGCTGATTGGGTCCGTGGTTACAGAGTCTGTGCTGATTGGTCTGTGGTTACAGTGTCTGTGCTGATTGGTCTGTGTTTACAGTGTCTGTGCTGATTGGGTCTGTGGTTACAGTGTCTGTGCTGATTGGTCAGTGGTTACAGTATCTGTGCTGATTGGGTCTGTGGTTACAGTGTCAGTGCTGATTGTGTCTGTGGTTACAGAGTCTGTGCTGATTGGTCTGTGGTTACAGTGTCTGTGCTGATTGGTCTGTGGTTACAGTGTCTGTGCTGATTGGGTCTGTGGTTACAGTGTCTGTGATGATTGGTCTGTGGTTACAGTGTCTGTGCTGATTGGGTCTGTGGTTACAGTGTCAGTGCTGATTGGGCCTGTGGTTACAGTGTCTGTGCTGATTGGGTCTGTGGTTACAGTGTCTGTGCTGTTTGGGTCTGTGGTTACAGTTTCTGTGCTGATTGGTCTGTGGTTACAGTGTCTGTGCTGATTGGGTCTGTGGTTACAGTGTCTGTGCTGATTGGTCTGTGGTTACAGTATCTGTGCTGATTGGGTCTGTGGTTACAGTGTCTGTGCTGATTGGCTCTGTGGTTACAGAGTCTGTGCTGATTGGTCTGTGGTTACAGTGTCTGTGCTGATTGGGTCCGTGGTTACAGAGTCTGTGCTGATTGGTCTGTGGTTACAGTGTCTGTGCTGATTGGTCTGTAGTTACAGTGTCTGTGCTGATTGGGTCTGTGGTTACAGTGTCTGTGCTGATTGGTCTGTGGTTACAGTATCTGTGCTGATTGGGTCTGTGGTTACAGTGTCAGTGCTGATTGGGCCTGTGGTTACAGTGTCTGTGCTGATTGGGTCTGTGGTTACAGTGTCTGTGCTGTTTGGGTCTGTGCTTACAGTTTCAGTGCTGATTGGGTCTGTGGTTACAGTGTCGGTGCTGATTGGGTCAATGGTTACAGTTACTGTGCTGATTGGGTCTGTGGTTACAGTGTCTGTGCTGATTGGGTCTGTGGTTACAGTGTCTGTGCTGTTTGGTTCTGTGCTTACAGTTTCTGTGCTGATTGGGTCTGTGGTTACAGTGTCGGTGCTGATTGGGTCAATGGTTACAGTTACTGTGCTGATTGGGTCTGTGGTTACAGTGTCTGTGCTGACTGGGTCTGTGGTTACAGTTACTGTGCTGACTGGGTCTGTGGTTACAGTGTCTGTGCTGATTGCTCTGTGGTAACAGTGTCTGTGCTGATTGGTCTGTGGTTACAGTGTCTGTGCTGATTGGGTCTGTGGTTACAGTGTCTGTGCTGATTGGTCTGTGGTTACAGTGTCTGTGCTGATTGGTCTGTGGTTACAGTGTCTGTGCTGATTGGTCTGTAGTTACTGTGTCTGCGCTGATTGGTCTGTGGTTACAATGTCTGTGCTGACTGGGTCTCTGGTTACAATGTCTGTGCTGATTGGTCTGTGGTTACAGTGTCTGTGCTGATTGGTCTGTGGTTACAGTGTCTGTGCTGATTGGGTCTGTGGTTACATTGTCTATGCTGATTCGACTGTGGTTACACTGTCTGTGCTGATTGGTCTGTAGTTACAGTGTCTGTGCTGATTGGTCTGTCGTTACAATGTCTGTGCTGACTGGGTCTCTGGTTACAATGTCTGTGCTGATTGGTCTGTGGTTACAGTGTCCGTGCTGATTGGTCTGTGATTACAGTGTCTGTGCTGATTGGTCTGTGGTTACAGTTTCTGTGCTGATTGGTCTGTGGTTACAGTGTCAGTGCTGATTGGTCTGTGGTTATAATGTCTGTTCGGATTGGGTCAGTGGTTTCATTGTCTGTGCTGATTGGTCTGTGGTTACAGTGTCTGTGCTGATTGGTCTGTCGTTACAATGTCTGTGCTGACTGGGTCTCTGGTTACAATGTCTGTGCTGATTGGGTCTGTGGTTACAGTGTCTGTGCTGATTGGTCTGTGGTTACAGTGTCTGTGCTGATTGGGTCTGTGGTTACATTGTCTATGCTGATTGGACTGTGGTTACACTGTCTGTGCTGATTGGTCTGTGGTTACAGTGTCTGTGCTGATTGGTCTGTGGTTACAATGTCTGTGCTGACTGGGTCTCTGGTTACAATGTCTGTGATGATTGGTCTGTGGTTTCAGCGTCTGTGATGATTGGTCTGTGGTTCCAGTGTCTGTGCTGATTGGTTTGTGGTTAAAGTGTCTCTGCTGATTGGTCTGTGGTTACAGTGATTGCTCATTGGTCTGTGGTTACAGTGACTGGTGATTCGTTGGTGGTTTCATGGCCTGTGCTGATTCGACTGTGGTCTCAGTGTCTGTGATGATTGGTCTGTGGTTACAGTGATTCCTGATTGGTTTGCGGATACGGAGTTTGTGCTGATTGGCCTGTGGTTACAGTGTCTTTGCTGATTGGTCTGTGGTGACAGTGACTGTGCTGATTGGTTTGTGGTTACAGTGTCCCTGCTGATTTGTCTTTGGTTACAGTCTCCCTGCTGATTGGGTCTGTGGCTACAGTGTCTGTGATGATTGGTCTGTGCCTACAGTGTCTGTGATGATTTGCCTTTGGTTACAGTGTCTGTGCTGATTGGTCTGTGGTTACAGTGTCCGTGCTGTTTGGTCTGTGGTTACAGTGTCTGTGTTGATTGGTCTGTGGTTACATTGTCTGTGCTGATTGGTCTGTGGTTACAGAATCTCTGCTGGTTGGTCTGTGGTTACAGTGTAAGTGTTGATTGTTCTGTGGTTAAATTGTCTGTGCTGACTGGGCTGTGGATACCGTGTCTGTGCTGACTGGGTCTCTGGTTACAATGTCTGTGCTGATTGGTCTGTGGTTACAATGTCTGTCATGATTGGTCTGTGGTGACAGTGACTGTGCTGATTGGTTTGTGGTTACAGAGATTGTGCTGATTGTTTTGTGTTTACAATGTCTGTGCTGATTGGTCTGTGGTTACAGAATCTCTGCTGGTTGGTCTGTGGTTACAGTGTCAGTGTTGATTCTTCTGAGGTTAAATTGGCTGTGCTGACTGGGTTGTGGTTACCGTGTCTGTGCTGATTGGTCTGTGGTTTTAATGTCTGTGCTGATTGGTCTGTGGCTACAGTGTCTGAGCTAATTGGTCTGTGGTTACAGTTACTGTGCTGATTGGTCTGTGGTTACAGTGTCTGTGCTGATTGGTCTGTGGTTACAGTTTCTGTGCTGATTGGACTGTGGTTACAGTGTCTGTGCTGATTGGATCTGTGGTTACAGTGTCCGTGCTGATTGGTCTGTGGTTACAGTGACTGTGCTGATTGGTCTGTGGTTACAGTGTCCGTGCTGATTGGTCTGTGATTACAGTGTCTGTGCTGATTGGTCTGTGGTTACAGTTTCTGTGCTGATTGGTCTGTGGTTACAGTGTCAGTGCTGATTGGTCTGTGGTTATAATGTCTGTTCGGATTGGGTCAGTGGTTTCATTGTCTGTGCTGATTGGTCTGTGGTTACACTGTCTGTGCTGATTGGGTCTGTGGTTACAGTGTCTGTGCTGATTGGTCTGTGGTTACAGTGTCTGTGCTGATTGGGTCTGTGGTTACATTGTCTATGCTGATTGGACTGTGGTTACACTGTCTGTGCTGATTGGTCTGTGGTTACAGTGTCTGTGCTGATTGGTCTGTGGTTACAATGTCTGTGCTGACTGGGTCTCTGGTTACAATGTCTGTGATGATTGGTCTGTGGTTTCAGCGTCTGTGATGATTGGTCTGTGGTTCCAGTGTCTGTGCTGATTGGTTTGTGGTTAAAGTGTCTCTGCTGATTGGTCTGTGGTTACAGTGATTGCTCATTGGTCTGTGGTTACAGTGACTGGTGATTCGTTGGTGGTTTCATGGCCTGTGCTGATTCGACTGTGGTCTCAGTGTCTGTGATGATTGGTCTGTGGTTACAGTGATTCCTGATTGGTTTGCGGATACGGCGTTTGTGCTGATTGGCCTGTGGTTACAGTGTCTTTGCTGATTGGTCTGTGGCGACAGTGACTGTGCTGATTGGTTTGTGGTTACAGTGTCCCTGCTGATTGGTCTGTGGTTCCAGTGTCTGTGCTGATTGGTTTGTGGTTAAAGTGTCTCTGCTGATTGGTCTGTGATTACAGTGATTGCTCATTGGTCTGTGGTTACAGTGACTGGTGATTCGTTGGTGGTTTCATGGCCTGTGCTGATTCGACTGTGGTCTCAGTGTCTGTGATGATTGGTCTGTGGTTACAGTGATTCCTGATTGGTTTGCGGATACGGAGTTTGTGCTGATTGGCCTGTGGTTACAGTCTCCCTGCTGATTGGGTCTGTGGCTACAGTGTCTGTGATGATTGGTCTGTGCCTACAGTGTCTGTCATGATTTGTCTTTGGTTACAGTGTCTGTGCTGATTGGTCTGTGGTTACAGTGTCCGTGCTGTTTGGTCTGTGGTTACAGTGTCTGTGTTGATTGGTCTGTGGTTACAGTGTCTGTGTTGATTGGTCTGTGGTTACAGAATCTCTGCTGGTTGGTCTGTGGTTACAGTGTCAGTGTTGATTGTTCTGTGGTTAAATTGTCTGTGCTGACTGGGCTGTGGATACCGTGTCTGTGCTGATTGGTCTGTGGTTACAATGCCTGTGCTGATTGGTCTGTGGCTACAGTGTCTGAGCTAATTGGTCTGTGGTTACAGTTACTGTGATGATTGGTCTGTGGTTTCAGCGTCTGTGATGATTGGTCTGTGGTTCCAGTGTCTGTGCTGATTGGTTTGTGGTTAAAGTGTCTCTGCTGATTGGTCTGTGGTTACAGTGATTGCTCATTGGTCTGTGGTTACAGTGACTGGTGATTCGTTGGTGGTTTCATGGCCTGTGCTGATTCGACTGTGGTCTCAGTGTCTGTGATGATTGGTCTGTGGTTACAGTGATTCCTGATTAGTTTGCGGATACGGAGTTTGTGCTGATTGGCCTGTGGTTACAGTGTCTTTGCTGATTGGTCTGTGGTGACAGTGACTGTGCTGATTGGTTTGTGGTTACAGTGTCCCTGCTGATTGGTCTGTGGTTACAGTCTCCCTGCTGATTGGGTCTGTGGCTACAGTGTCTGTGATGATTGGTCTGTGCCTACAGTGTCTGTGATGATTTGCCTTTGGTTACAGTGTCTGTGCTGATTGGTCTGTGGTTACAGTGTCCGTGCTGTTTGGTCTGTGGTTACAGTGTCTGTGTTGATTGGTCTGTGGTTACATTGTCTGTGCTGATTGGTCTGTGGTTACAGAATCTCTGCTGGTTGGTCTGTGGTTACAGTGTAAGTGTTGATTGTTCTGTGGTTAAATTGTCTGTGCTGACTGGGCTGTGGATACCGTGTCTGTGCTGACTGGGTCTCTGGTTACAATGTCTGTGCTGATTGGTCTGTGGTTACAATGTCTGTCATGATTGGTCTGTGGTGACAGTGACTGTGCTGATTGGTTTGTGGTTACAGAGATTGTGCTGATTGTTTTGTGTTTACAATGTCTGTGCTGATTGGTCTGTGGTTACAGAATCTCTGCTGGTTGGTCTGTGGTTACAGTGTCAGTGTTGATTCTTCTGAGGTTAAATTGTCTGTGCTGACTGGGTTGTGGTTACCGTGTCTGTGCTGATTGGTCTGTGGTTTTAATGTCTGTGCTGATTGGTCTGTGGCTACAGTGTCTGAGCTAATTGGTCTGTGGTTACAGTTACTGTGCTGATTGGTCTGTGGTTACAGTGTCTGTGCTGATTGGTCTGTGGTTACAGTTTCTGTGCTGATTGGACTGTGGTTACAGTGTCTGTGCTGATTGGATCTGTGGTTACAGTGTCCGTGCTGATTGGTCTGTGGTTACAGTGACTGTGCTGATTGGTCTGTGGTTACAGTGTCTGTGCTGATTGGGTCCGTGGTTACAGAGTCTGTGCTGATTGGTCTGTGGTTACAGTGTCTGTGCTGATTGGTCTGTGTTTACAGTGTCTGTGCTGATTGGGTCTGTGGTTACAGTGTCTGTGCTGATTGGTCAGTGGTTACAGTATCTGTGCTGATTGGGTCTGTGGTTACAGTGTCAGTGCTGATTGTGTCTGTGGTTACAGAGTCTGTGCTGATTGGTCTGTGGTTACAGTGTCTGTGCTGATTGGTCTGTGGTTACAGTGTCTGTGCTGATTGGGTCTGTGGTTACAGTGTCTGTGATGATTGGTCTGTGGTTACAGTGTCTGTGCTGATTGGGTCTGTGGTTACAGTGTCAGTGCTGATTGGGCCTGTGGTTACAGTGTCTGTGCTGATTGGGTCTGTGGTTACAGTGTCTGTGCTGTTTGGGTCTGTGGTTACAGTTTCTGTGCTGATTGGTCTGTGGTTACAGTGTCTGTGCTGATTGGGTCTGTGGTTACAGTGTCTGTGCTGATTGGTCTGTGGTTACAGTATCTGTGCTGATTGGGTCTGTGGTTACAGTGTCTGTGCTGATTGGCTCTGTGGTTACAGAGTCTGTGCTGATTGGTCTGTGGTTACAGTGTCTGTGCTGATTGGGTCCGTGGTTACAGAGTCTGTGCTGATTGGTCTGTGGTTACAGTGTCTGTGCTGATTGGTCTGTAGTTACAGTGTCTGTGCTGATTGGGTCTGTGGTTACAGTGTCTGTGCTGATTGGTCTGTGGTTACAGTATCTGTGCTGATTGGGTCTGTGGTTACAGTGTCAGTGCTGATTGGGCCTGTGGTTACAGTGTCTGTGCTGATTGGGTCTGTGGTTACAGTGTCTGTGCTGTTTGGGTCTGTGCTTACAGTTTCAGTGCTGATTGGGTCTGTGGTTACAGTGTCGGTGCTGATTGGGTCAATGGTTACAGTTACTGTGCTGATTGGGTCTGTGGTTACAGTGTCTGTGCTGATTGGGTCTGTGGTTACAGTGTCTGTGCTGTTTGGGTCTGTGCTTACAGTTTCTGTGCTGATTGGGTCTGTGGTTACAGTGTCGGTGCTGATTGGGTCAATGGTTACAGTTACTGTGCTGATTGGGTCTGTGGTTACAGTGTCTGTGCTGACTGGGTCTGTGGTTACAGTTACTGTGCTGACTGGGTCTGTGGTTACAGTGTCTGTGCTGATTGCTCTGTGGTAACAGTGTCTGTGCTGATTGGTCTGTGGTTACAGTGTCTGTGCTGATTGGGTCTGTGGTTACAGTGTCTGTGCTGATTGGTCTGTGGTTACAGTGTCTGTGCTGATTGGTCTGTGGTTACAGTGTCTGTGCTGATTGGTCTGTAGTTACTGTGTCTGCGCTGATTGGTCTGTGGTTACAATGTCTGTGCTGACTGGGTCTCTGGTTACAATGTCTGTGCTGATTGGTCTGTGGTTACAGTGTCCGTGCTGATTGGTCTGTGATTACAGTGTCTGTGCTGATTGGTCTGTGGTTACAGTTTCTGTGCTGATTGGTCTGTGGTTACAGTGTCAGTGCTGATTGGTCTGTGGTTATAATGTCTGTTCGGATTGGGTCAGTGGTTTCATTGTCTGTGCTGATTGGTCTGTGGTTACAGTGTCTGTGCTGATTGGGTCTGTGGTTACAGTGTCTGTGCTGATTGGTCTGTGGTTACAGTGTCTGTGCTGATTGGGTCTGTGGTTACATTGTCTATGCTGATTGGACTGTGGTTACACTGTCTGTGCTGATTGGTCTGTGGTTACAGTGTCTGTGCTGATTGGTCTGTGGTTACAATGTCTGTGCTGACTGGGTCTCTGGTTACAATGTCTGTGATGATTGGTCTGTGGTTTCAGCGTCTGTGATGATTGGTCTGTGGTTCCAGTGTCTGTGCTGATTGGTTTGTGGTTAAAGTGTCTCTGCTGATTGGTCTGTGGTTACAGTGATTGCTCATTGGTCTGTGGTTACAGTGACTGGTGATTCGTTGGTGGTTTCATGGCCTGTGCTGATTCGACTGTGGTCTCAGTGTCTGTGATGATTGGTCTGTGGTTACAGTGATTCCTGATTGGTTTGCGGATACGGCGTTTGTGCTGATTGGCCTGTGGTTACAGTGTCTTTGCTGATTGGTCTGTGGTGACAGTGACAGTGCTGATTGGTTTGTGGTTACAGTGTCCCTGCTGATTGGTCTGTGGTTCCAGTGTCTGTGCTGATTGGTTTGTGGTTAAAGTGTCTCTGCTGATTGGTCTGTGGTTACAGTGATTGCTCATTGGTCTGTGGTTACAGTGACTGGTGATTCGTTGGTGGTTTCATGGCCTGTGCTGATTCGACTGTGGTCTCAGTGTCTGTGATGATTGGTCTGTGGTTACAGTGATTCCTGATTGGTTTGCGGATACGGAGTTTGTGCTGATTGGCCTGTGGTTACAGTCTCCCTGCTGATTGGGTCTGTGGCTACAGTGTCTGTGATGATTGGTCTGTGCCTACAGTGTCTGTCATGATTTGTCTTTGGTTACAGTGTCTGTGCTGATTGGTCTGTGGTTACAGTGTCCGTGCTGTTTGGTCTGTGGTTACAGTGTCTGTGTTGATTGGTCTGTGGTTACAGTGTCTGTGCTGATTGGTCTGTGGTTACAGAATCTCTGCTGGTTGGTCTGTGGTTACAGTGTCAGTGTTGCTTGTTCTGTGGTTAAATTGTCTGTGCTGACTGGGTTGTGGTTACCGTGTCTGTGCTGATTGGTCTGTGGTTATAATGTCTGTGCTGATTGGTCTGTGGTACAGTGTCTGAGCTAATTGGTCTGTGGTTACAGTGACTGTGCTGATTGGTCTGTGGTTACAGTTACTGTGCTGATTGGTCTGTGGTTACAGTGTCTGTGCTTATTGGGTCTGTGGTTACAGAGTCTGTGCTGATTGGTCTGTGGTTACAGTGTCTGTGCTGATTGGTCTGTGGTTACAGTGTCTGTGCTGATTGGGTCTGTGGTTACAGTGTCTGTGCTGATTGGTCTGTGGTTACAGTATCTGTGCTGATTGGGTCTGTGGTTACAGTGTCAGTGCTGATTGGGCCTCTGGTTACAGTGTCTGTGCTGATTGGGGCTGTGGTTACAGTGTCTGTGTTGTTTGGGTCTGTGGTTACAGTTTCTGTGCTGATTGGTCTGTGGTTACAGTGTCTGTGCTGATTGGGTCTGTGGTTACAGTGTCTGTGCTGATTGGTCTGTGGTTACAGTATCTGTGCTGATTGGGTCTGTGGTTACAGTGTCTGTGCTGATTGGGTCAGTGGTTACAGTGTCTGTGCTGATTGGTCTGTGGTTACAGTGTCAGTGCTGTTTGAGCCTCTGGTTACAGTGTCTGTGCTGATTGGGTCTGTGGTTACAGTGTCTGTGCTGTTTGGGTCTGTGGTTACAGTTTCTGTGCTGATTGGTCTGTGGTTACAGTGTCTGTGCTGATTGGTCTGTGGTTACAGTATCTGTGCTGATTGGGTCTGTGGTTACAGTGTCAGTGCTGATTGGGCCTCTGGTTACAGTGTCTGTGCTGATTGGGTCTGTGGTTACAGTGTCTGTGTTGTTTGGGTCTGTGGTTACAGTGTCTGTGCTGATTGGTCTGTGGTTACAGTGTCTGTGCTGATTGGGTCTGTGGTTACAGTGTCTGTGCTGATTGGTCTGTGGTTACAGTATCTGTGCTGATTGGGTCTGTGGTTACAGTGTCTGTGCTGATTGGGTCAGTGGTTACAGTGTCTGTGCTGATTGGTCTGTGGTTACAGTGTCAGTGCTGTTTGAGCCTCTGGTTACAGTGTCTGTGCTGATTGGGTCTGTGGTTACAGTGTCTGTGCTGTTTGGGTCTGTGGTTACAGTTTCTGTGCTGATTGGTCTGTGGTTACAGTGTCTGTGCTGATTGGGTCTGTGGTTACAGTGTCTGTGCTGATTGGTCTGTGGTTACAGTATCTGTGCTGATTGGGTCTGTGGTTACAGTGTCTGTGCTGATTGGGTCAGTGGTTACAGTGTCTGTGCTGATTGGTCTGTGGTTACAGTATCTGTGCTGATTGGGTCTGTGGTTACAGTGTCAGTGCTGATTGGGCCTGTGGTTACAGTGTCTGTGCTGATTGGGTCTGTGGTTACAGTGTCTGTGCTGTTTGGGTCTGTGCTACAGTTTCTGTGCTGATTGGGTCTGTGATTACAGTGTCTGTGCTGATTGGTCTGTGGTTACAGTTTCTGTGCTGATTGGTCTGTGGTTACAGTGTCAGTGCTGATTGGTCTGTGGTTATAATGTCTGTTCGGATTGGGTCAGTGGTTTCATTGTCTGTGCTGATTGGACTGTGGTTACAGTGTCTGTGCTGATTGGGTCTGTGGTTACAGTGTCTGTGCTGATTGGTCTGTGGTTACAGTGTCTGTGCTGATTGGGTCTGTGGTTACATTGTCTATGCTGATTGGACTGTGGTTACACTGTCTGTGCTGATTGGTCTGTGGTTACAGTGTCTGTGCTGATTGGTCTGTGGTTACAATGTCTGTGCTGACTGGGTCTCTGGTTACAATGTCTGTGATGATTGGTCTGTGGTTTCAGCGTCTGTGATGATTGGTCTGTGGTTCCAGTGTCTGTGCTGATTGGTTTGTGGTTAAAGTGTCTCTGCTGATTGGTCTGTGGTTACAGTGATTGCTCATTGGTCTGTGGTTACAGTGACTGGTGATTCGTTGGTGGTTTCATGGCCTGTGCTGATTCGACTGTGGTCTCAGTGTCTGTGATGATTGGTCTGTGGTTACAGTGATTCCTGATTGGTTTGCGGATACGGAGTTTGTGCTGATTGGCCTGTGGTTACAGTGTCTTTGCTGATTGGTCTGTGGTGACAGTGACTGTGCTGATTGGTTTGTGGTTACAGTGTCCCTGCTGATTGGTCTGTGGTTCCAGTGTCTGTGCTGATTGGTTTGTGGTTAAAGTGTCTCTGCTGATTGGTCTGTGGTTACAGTGATTGCTCATTGGTCTGTGGTTACAGTGACTGGTGATTCGTTGGTGGTTTCATGGCCTGTGCTGATTCGACTGTGGTCTCAGTGTCTGTGATGATTGGTCTGTGGTTACAGTGATTCCTGATTGGTTTGCGGATACGGAGTTTGTGCTGATTGGCCTGTGGTTACAGTCTCCCTGCTGATTGGGTCTGTGGCTACAGTGTCTGTAATGATTGGTCTGTGCCTACAGTGTCTGTCATGATTTGTCTTTGGTTACAGTGTCTGTGCTGATTGGTCTGTGGTTACAGTGTCCGTGCTGTTTGGTCTGTGGTTACAGTGTCTGTGTTGATTGGTCTGTGGTTACAGTGTCTGTGCTGATTGGTCTGTGGTTACAGAATCTCTGCTGGTTGGTCTGTGGTTACAGTGTCAGTGTTGCTTGTTCTGTGGTTAAATTGTCTGTGCTGACTGGGTTGTGGTTACCGTGTCTGTGCTGATTGGTCTGTGGTTATAATGTCTGTGCTGATTGGTCTGTGGTACAGTGTCTGAGCTAATTGGTCTGTGGTTACAGTGACTGTGCTGATTGGTCTGTGGTTACAGTTACTGTGCTGATTGGTCTGTGGTTACAGTGTCTGTGCTTATTGGGTCTGTGGTTACAGAGTCTGTGCTGATTGGTCTGTGGTTACAGTGTCTGTGCTGATTGGTCTGTGGTTACAGTGTCTGTGCTGATTGGGTCTGTGGTTACAGTGTCTGTGCTGATTGGTCTGTGGTTACAGTATCTGTGCTGATTGGTTCTGTGGTTACAGTGTCAGTGCTGATTGGGCCTCTGGTTACAGTGTCTGTGCTGATTGGGTATGTGGTTACAGTGTCTGTGTTGTTTGGGTCTGTGGTCACAGTTTCTGTGCTGATTGGTCTGTGGTTACAGTGTCTGTGCTGATTGGGTCTGTGGTTACAGTGTCTGTGCTGATTGGTCTGTGGTTACAGTATCTGTGCTGATTGGGTCTGTGGTTACAGTGTCTGTGCTGATTGGGTCAGTGGTTACAGTGTCTGTGCTGATTGGTCTGTGGTTACAGTGTCAGTGCTGTTTGAGCCTCTGGTTACAGTGTCTGTGCTGATTGGGTCTGTGGTTACAGTGTCTGTGCTGTTTGGGTCTGTGGTTACAGTTTCTGTGCTGATTGGTCTGTGGTTACAGTGTCTGTGCTGATTGGGTCTGTGGTTACAGTGTCTGTGCTGATTGGTCTGTGGTTACAGTATCTGTGCTGATTGGGTCTGTGGTTACAGTGTCTGTGCTGATTGGGTCAGTGGTTACAGTGTCTGTGCTGATTGGTCTGTGGTTACAGTATCTGTGCTGATTGGGTCTGTGGTTACAGTGTCAGTGCTGATTGGGCCTGTGGTTACAGTGTCTGTGCTGATTGGGTCTGTGGTTACAGTGTCTGTGCTGTTTGGGTCTGTGCTACAGTTTCTGTGCTGATTGGGTCTGTGGTTACAGTGTCTGTGCTGATTGGGTCTATGGTTACAGTTACTGTGCTGATTGGGTCTGTGGTTACAGTGTCTGTGCTGATTGGGTCTATGGTTACAGTTACTGTGCTGATTGGGTTTGTGGTTACAGTGTCTGTGCTGATTGGTCTGTGGTAACAGTGTCTGTGCTGATTGGTCTGTGGTTACAGTGTCTGTGCTGATTGGGTCTGTGGTTACAGTGTCTGTGCTGATTGGTCTGTGGTTACAGTGTCTGTGCTGATTGGGTCTGTGGTTACATTGTCTATGCTGATTGGACTGTGGTTACACTTTCTGTGCTGATTGGTCTGTGGTTACAGTGTCTGTGCTGATTGGTCTGTGGTTACAATGTCTGTGCTGACTGGGTCTCTGGTTACAATGTCTGTGATGATTGGTCTGTGGTTTCAGCGTCTGTGATGATTGGTCTGTGGTTCCAGTGTCTGTGCTGATTGGTTTGTGGTTAAAGTGTCTCTGCTGATTGGTCTGTGGTTACAGTGATTGCTCATTGGTCTGTGGTTACAGTGACTGGTGATTCGTTGGTGGTTTCATGGCCTGTGCTGATTCGACTGTGGTCTCAGTGTCTGTGATGATTGGTCTGTGGTTACAGTGATTCCTGATTGGTTTGCGGATACGGAGTTTGTGCTGATTGGCCTGTGGTTACAGTGTCTTTGCTGATTGGTCTGTGGTGACAGTGACTGTGCTGATTGGTTTGTGGTTACAGTGTCCCTGCTGATTGGTCTGTGGTTACAGTCTCCCTGCTGATTGGGTCTGTGGCTACAGTGTCTGTGATGATTGGTCTGTGCCTACAGTGTCTGTGATGATTTGTCTTTGGTTACAGTGTCTGTGCTGATTGGTCTGTGGTTACAGTGTCCGTGCTGTTTGGTCTGTGGTTACAGTGTCTGTGTTGATTGGTCTGTGGTTACAGTGTCTGTGCTGATTGGTCTGTGGTTACAGTGTCTGTGCTGATTGGGTCTGTGGTTACAGTGTCTGTGCTGATTGGTCTGTGGTTACAGTATCTGTGCTGATTGGGTCAGTGGTTACAGTGTCTGTGCTGATTGGTCTGTGGTTACAGTATCTATGCTGATTGGGTCTGTGGTTACAGTGTCAGTGCTGATTGGGCCTGTGGTTACAGTGTCTGTGCTGTTTGGGTCTGTGGTTACAGTGGCTGTGCTGATTGGTCTGTGGTTACAGTATCTGTGCTGATTGTGTCTGTGAATACAATGTCTGTGCTGATTGAGTCAGTGGTTACAGTGTCTGTGCTGATTGGTCTGTGGTTACAGTATCTGTGCTGATTGGGTCTGTGGTTACAGTGTCAGTGCTGATTGGGCCTGTGGTTACAGTGTCTGTGCTGATTGGGTCTGTGGTTACAGTGTCTGTGCTGTTTGGGTCTGTGCTACAGTTTCTGTGCTGATTGGGTCTGTGTTTACAGTGTCTGTGCTGATTGGTCTGTGGTTACAGTATCTGTGCTGATTGTGTCTGTGAATACAATGTCTGTGCTGATTGAGTCAGTGGTTACAGTGTCTGTGCTGATTGGTCTGTGGTTACAGTATCTGTGCTGATTGGGTCTGTGGTTACAGTGTCAGTGCTGATTGGGCCTGTGGTTACAGTGTCTGTGCTGATTGGGTCTGTGGTTACAGTGTCTGTGCTGTTTGGGTCTGTGCTACAGTTTCTGTGCTGATTGGGTCTGTGTTTACAGTGTCTGTGCTGATTGGGTCTATGGTTACAGTTACTGTGCTGATTGGGTCTGTGGTTACAGTGTCTGTGCTGATTGGGTCTATGGTTACAGTTACTGTGCTGATTGGGTCTGTGGTTACAGTGTCTGTGCTGATTGGTCTGTGGTAACAGTGTCTGTGCTGATTGGTCTGTGGTTACAGTGTCTGTGCTGATTGGGTCTGTGGTTACAGTGTCTGTGCTGATTGGTCTGTGGTTACAGTGTCTGTGCTGATTGGGTCTGTGGTTACATTGTCTATGCTGATTGGACTGTGGTTACACTGTCTGTGCTGATTGGTCTGTAGTTACAGCGTCTGTGCTGATTGGTCTGTCGTTACAATGTCTGTGCTGACTGGGTCTCTGGTTGCAATGTCTGTGCTGATTGGTCTGTGGTTACAGTGTCCGTGCTGATTGGTCTGTGATTACAGTGTCTGTGCTGATTGGTCTGTGGTTACAGTTTCTGTGCTGATTGGTCTGTGGTTACAGTGTCAGTGCTGATTGGTCTGTGGTTATAATGTCTGTTCGGATTGGGTCAGTGGTTTCATTGTCTGTGCTGATTGGTCTGTGGTTACAGTGTCTGTGCTGATTGGGTCTGTGGTTACAGTGTCTGTGCTGATTGGTCTGTGGTTACAGTGTCTGTGCTGATTGGGTCTGTGGTTACATTGTCTATGCTGATTGGACTGTGGTTACACTTTCTGTGCTGATTGGTCTGTGGTTACAGTGTCTGTGCTGATTGGTCTGTGGTTACAGTGTCTGTGCTGATTGGGTCTGTGGTTACATTGTCTATGCTGATTGGACTGTGGTTACACTGTCTGTGCTGATTGGTCTGTAGTTACATTGTCTGTGCTGATTGGTCTGTCGTTACAATGTCTGTGCTGACTGGGTCTCTGGTTACAATGTCTGTGCTGATTGTTCTGTGGTTACAGTGTCCGTGCTGATTGGTCTGTGATTACAGTGTCTGTGCTGATTGGTCTGTGGTTACAGTTTCTGTGCTGATTGGTCTGTGGTTACAGTGTCAGTGCTGATTGGTCTGTGGTTATAATGTCTGTTCGGATTGGGTCAGTGGTTTCATTGTCTGTGCTGATTGGTCTGTGGTTACAGTGTCTGTGCTGATTGGGTCTGTGGTTACAGTGTCTGTGCTGATTGGTCTGTGGTTACAGTGTCTGTGCTGATTGGGTCTGTGGTTACATTGTCTATGCTGATTGGACTGTGGTTACACTTTCTGTGCTGATTGGTCTGTGGTTACAGTGTCTGTGCTGATTGGTCTGTGGTTACAATGTCTGTGCTGATTGGTCTGTCGTTACAATGTCTGTGCTGACTGGGTCTCTGGTTACAATGTCTGTGCTGATTGGTCTGTGGTTACAGTGTCCGTGCTGATTGGTCTGTGATTACAGTGTCTGTGCTGATTGGTCTGTGGTTACAGTTTCTGTGCTGATTGGTCTGTGGTTACAGTGTCAGTGCTGATTGGTCTGTGGTTATAATGTCTGTTCGGATTGGGTCAGTGGTTTCATTGTCTGTGCTGATTGGTCTGTGGTTACAGTGTCTGTGCTGATTGGGTCTGTGGTTACAGTGTCTGTGCTGATTGGTCTGTGGTTACAGTGTCCGTGCTGTTTGGTCTGTGGTTACAGTGTCTGTGTTGATTGGTCTGTGGTTACAGTGTCTGTGCTGATTGGTCTGTGGTTACAGTGTCTGTGCTGATTGGTCTGTGGTTACAATGTCTGTGCTGACTGCGTCTCTGGTTACAATGTCTGTGCTGATTGGTCTGTGGTTACAATGTCTGTCATGATTGGTCTGTGGTGACAGTGACTGTGCTGATTGGTCTGTGGTTACAGTGTCTGTGTTGATTGGTCTGTGGTTACAGTGTCTGTGCTGATTGGTCTGTGGTTACAGTGTCTGTGCTGATTGGTCTGTGGTTACAATGTCTGTGCTGACTGGGTCTCTGGTTACAATGTCTGTGCTGATTGGTCTGTGGTTACAATGTCTGTCATGATTGGTCTGTGGTGACAGTGACTGTGCTGATTGGTCTGTGGTTACAGTGTCTGTGTTGATTGGTCTGTGGTGACAGTTACTGTGCTGATTGGGTCTGTGGTTACAGTTTCTGTGCTGATTGGGTCTACGGCTACAGTTACTGTGCTGATTGGGTCTGTGGTTACAGTGTCTTTGCTGATTGGGTCTGTGGTTTCATTGTCTATGCTGATTGGACTGTGGTTACACTGTCTGTGCTGATTGGTCTGTGGTTACAGTGTCTGTGCTGATTGGTCTGTGGTTACAATGTCTGTGCTGACTGGGTCTCTGGTTACAATGTCTGTACTGATTTGTCTGTGGTTACAGTGTCCGTGCTGATTGGGTCTGTGGTTACAGTGTCAGTGCTGATTGGGCCTGTGGTTACAGTGTCTGTGCTGATTGGGTCTGTGGTTACAGTGTCTGTGCTGTTTGGGTCTGTGCTACAGTTTCTGTGCTGATTGGGTCTGTGGTTACAGTGTCTGTGCTGATTGGGTCTATGGTTACAGTTACTGTGCTGATTGGGTCTGTGGTTACAGTGTCTGTGCTGATTGGGTCTATGGTTACAGTTACTGTGCTGATTGGGTCTGTGGTTACAGTGTCTGTGCTGATTGGTCTGTGGTAACAGTGTCTGTGCTGATTGGTCTGTGGTTACAGTGTCTGTGCTGATTGGGTCTGTGGTTACAGTGTCTGTGCTGATTGGTCTGTGATTACAGTGTCTGTGCTGATTGTGTCTGTGGTTACATTGTCTATGCTGATTGGACTGTGGTTACACTGTCTGGGCTGATTGGTCTGTATTTACAGTGTCTGTGCTGATTGGTCTGTCGTTACAATGTCTGTGCTGACTGGGTCTCTGGTTACAATGTCTGTGCTGATTGGTCTGTGGTTACAGTGTCCGTGCTGATTGGTCTGTGATTACAGTGTCTGTGCTGATTGGTCTGTGGTTACAGTTTCTGTGCTGATTGGTCTGTGGTTACAGTGTCAGTGCTGATTGGTCTGTGGTTATATTGTCTGTTCGGATTGGGTCAGTGGTTTCATTGTCTGTGCTGATTGGTCTGTGGTTACAGTGTCTGTGCTGATTGGGTCTGTGGTTACAGTGTCTGTGCTGATTGGTCTGTGGTTACAGTGTCTGTGCTGATTGTGTCTGTGGTTACATTGTCTATGCTGATTGGACTGTGGTTACACTTTCTGTGCTGATTGGTCTGTGGTTACAGTGTCTGTGCTGATTGGTCTGTGGTTACAATGTCTGTGCTGACTGGGTCTCTGGTTACAATGTCTGTGATGATTGGTCTGTGGTTTCAGCGTCTGTGATGATTGGTCTGTGGTTCCAGTGTCTGTGCTGATTGGTTTGTGGTTAAAGTGTCTCTGCTGATTGGTCTGTGGTTACAGTGATTGCTCATTGGTCTGTGGTTACAGTGACTGGTGATTCGTTGGTGGTTTCATGGCCTGTGCTGATTCGACTGTGGTCTGAGTGTCTGTGATGATTGGTCTGTGGTTACAGTGATTCCTGATTGGTTTGCGGATACGGAGTTTGTGCTGATTGGCCTGTGGTTACAGTGTCTTTGCTGATTGGTCTGTGGTGACAGTGACTGTGCTGATTGGTTTGTGGTTACAGTGTCCCTGCTGATTGGTCTGTGGTTACAGTCTCCCTGCTGATTGGGTCTGTGGCTACAGTGTCTGTGATGATTGGTCTGTGCCTACAGTGTCTGTGATGATTTGTCTTTGGTTACAGTGTCTGTGCTGATTGGTCTGTGGTTACAGTGTCTGTGCTGATTGGTCTGTGGTTACAGTGTCTGTGCTGATTGGTCTGTGGTTACAATGTCTGTGCTGACTGGGTCTCTGGTTACAATGTCTGTGCTGATTGGTCTGTGGTTACAATGTCTGTCATGATTGGTCTGTGGTGACAGTGACTGTGCTGATTGGTTTGTGGTTACAGAGATTGTGCTGATTGTTTTGTGGTTACAATGTCTGTGCTGATTGGTCTGTGGTTACAGAATCTCTGCTGGTTGGTCTGTGGTTACAGTGTCAGTGTTGATTCTTCTGAGGTTAAATTGTCTGTGCTGACTGGGTTGTGGTTACCGTGTCTGTGCTGATTGGTCTGTGGTTATAATGTCTGTGCTGATTGGTCTGTGGCAACAGTGTCTGAGCTAATTGGTCTGTGGTTACAGTTACTGTGCTGATTGGTCTGTGGTTACAGTTTCTGTGCTGATTGGATCTGTGGTTACAGTGTCCGTGCTGATTGGTCTGTGGTTACAGTGACTGTGCTGATTGGTCTGTGGTTACAGTTACTGTGCTGATTGGTCTGTGGTTACAGTGTCTGTGCTGATTGGGTCTGTGGTTACAGAGTCTGTGCTGATTGGTCTGTGGTTACAGTGTCTGTGCTGATTGGTCTGTGGTTACAGTGTCTGTGCTGATTGGGTCTGTGGTTACAGTGTCTGTGCTGATTGGTCTGTGGTTACAGTATCTGTGCTGATTGGGTCTGTGGTTACAGTGTCAGTGCTGATTGGGCCTCTGGTTACAGTGTCTGTGCTGATTGGGTCTGTGGTTACAGTGTCTGTGCTGTTTGGGTCTGTGGTTACAGTTTCTGTGCTGATTGGTCTGTGGTTACAGTGTCTGTGCAGATTGGTCTGTGGTTACAGTGTCTGTGCTGATTGGTCTGTGGTTACAATGTCTGTGCTGACTGGGTCTCTGGTTACAATGTCTGTGCTAATTGGTCTGTGGTTACAATGTCGGTCATGATTGGTCTGTGGTGACAGTGACTGTGCTGATTGGTTTGTGGTTACAGAGATTGTGCTGATTGTTTTGTGGTTACAATGTCTGTGCTGATTGGTCTGTGGTTACAGAATCTCTGCTGGTTGGTCTGCGGTTACAGTGTCAGTGTTGATTCTTCTGAGGTTAAATTGTCTGTGCTGACTGGGTTGTGGTTACCGTGTCTGTGGTGATTGGTCTGTGGTTATAATGTCTGTGCTGATTGGTCTGTGGCTACAGTGTCTGAGCTAATTGGTCTGTGGTTACAGTTACTGTGCTGATTGGTCTGTGGTTACAGTTTCTGTGCTGATTGGATCTGTGGTTACAGTGTCCGTGCTGATTGGTCTGTGGTTACAGTGACTGTGCTGATTGGTCTGTGGTTACAGTTACTGTGCTGATTGGTCTGTGGTTACAGTGTCTGTGCTGATTGGGTCTGTGATTACAGTGTCTGTGCTGATTGGTCTGTGGTTACAGTTTCTGTGCTGATTGGTCTGTGGTTACAGTGTCAGTGCTGATTGGTCTGTGGTTATAATGTCTGTTCGGATTGGGTCAGTGGTTTCATTGTCTGTGCTGATTGGTCTGTGGTTACAGTGTCTGTGCTGATTGGGTCTGTGGTTACAGTGTCTGTGCTGATTGGTCTGTGGTTACAGTGTCTGTGCTGATTGGGTCTGTGGTTACATTGTCTATGCTGATTGGACTGTGGTTACACTTTCTGTGCTGATTGGTCTGTGGTTACAGTGTCTGTGCTGATTGGTCTGTGGTTACAATGTCTGTGCTGATTGGTCTGTCGTTACAATGTCTGTGCTGACTGGGTCTCTGGTTACAATGTCTGTGCTGATTGGTCTGTGGTTACAGTGTCCGTGCTGATTGGTCTGTGATTACAGTGTCTGTGCTGATTGGTCTGTGGTTACAGTTTCTGTGATGATTGGTCTGTGGTTACAGTGTCAGTGCTGATTGGTCTGTGGTTATAATGTCTGTTCGGATTGGGTCAGTGGTTTCATTGTCTGTGCTGATTGGTCTGTGGTTACAGTGTCTGTGCTGATTGGGTCTGTGGTTACAGTGTCTGTGCTGATTGGTCTGTGGTTACAGTGTCCGTGCTGTTTGGTCTGTGGTTACAGTGTCTGTGTTGTTTGGTCTGTGGTTACAGTGTCTGTGCTGATTGGTCTGTGGTTACAGTGTCTGTGCTGATTGGTCTGTGGTTACAATGTCTGTCATGATTGGTCTGTGGTGACAGTGACTGTGCTGATTGGTCTGTGGTTACAGTGTCTGTGTTGATTGGTCTGTGGTTACAGTGTCTGTGCTGATTGGTCTGTGGTTACAGTGTCTGTGCTGATTGGTCTGTGGTTACAATGTCTGTGCTGACTGGGTCTCTGGTTACAATGTCTGTGCTGATTGGTCTGTGGTTACAATGTCTGTCATGATTGGTCTGTGGTGACAGTGACTGTGCTGATTGGTCTGTGGTTACAGTGTCTGTGTTGATTGGTCTGTGGTGACAGTTACTGTGCTGATTGGGTCTGTGGTTACAGTTTCTGTGCTGATTGGGTCTACGGCTACAGTTACTGTGCTGATTGGGTCTGTGGTTACAGTGTCTGTGCTGATTGGGTCTGTGGTTTCATTGTCTATGCTGATTGGACTGTGGTTACACTGTCTGTGCTGATTGGTCTGTGGTTACAGTGTCTGTGCTGATTGGTCTGTGGTTACAATGTCTGTGCTGACTGGGTCTCTGGTTACAATGTCTGTGCTGATTGGTCTGTGGTTACAGTGTCCGTGCTGATTGGGTCTGTGGTTACAGTGTCAGTGCTGATTGGGCCTGTGGTTACAGTGTCTGTGCTGATTGGGTCTGTGGTTACAGTGTCTGTGCTGTTTGGGTCTGTGCTACAGTTTCTGTGCTGATTGGGTCTGTGGTTACAGTGTCTGTGCTGATTGGGTCTATGGTTACAGTTACTGTGCTGATTGGGTCTGTGGTTACAGTGTCTGTGCTGATTGGGTCTATGGTTACAGTTACTGTGCTGATTGGGCCTGTGGTTACAGTGTCTGTGCTGATTGGTCTGTGGTAACAGTGTCTGTGCTGATTGGTCTGTGGTTACAGTGTCTGTGCTGATTGGGTCTGTGGTTACAGTGTCTGTGCTGATTGGTCTGTGATTACAGTGTCTGTGCTGATTGGGTCTGTGGTTACATTGTCTATGCTGATTGGACTGTGGTTACACTGTCTGTGCTGATTGGTCTGTAGTTACAGTGTCTGTGCTGATTGGTCTGTCGTTACAATGTCTGTGCTGACTGGGTCTCTGGTTACAATGTCTGTGCTGATTGGTCTGTGGTTACAGTGTCCGTGCTGATTGGTCTGTGATTACAGTGTCTGTGCTGATTGGTCTGTGGTTACAGTTTCTGTGCTGATTGGTCTGTGGTTACAGTGTCAGTGCTGATTGGTCTGTGGTTATATTGTCTGTTCGGATTGGGTCAGTGGTTTCATTGTCTGTGCTGATTGGTCTGTGGTTACAGTGTCTGTGCTGATTGGGTCTGTGGTTACAGTGTCTGTGCTGATTGGTCTGTGGTTACAGTGTCTGTGCTGATTGGGTCTGTGGTTACATTGTCTATGCTGATTGGACTGTGGTTACACTTTCTGTGCTGATTGGTCTGTGGTTACAGTGTCTGTGCTGATTGGTCTGTGGTTACAATGTCTGTGCTGACTGTGTCTCTGGTTACAATGTCTGCGATGATTGGTCTGTGGTTTCAGCGTCTGTGATGATTGGTCTGTGGTTCCAGTGTCTGTGCTGATTGGTTTGTGGTTAAAGTGTCTCTGCTGATTGGTCTGTGGTTACAGTGACTGGTGATTCGTTGGTGGTTTCATGGCCTGTGCTGATTCGACTGTGGTCTGAGTGTCTGTGATGATTGGTCTGTGGTTACAGTGATTCCTGATTGGTTTGCGGATACGGAGTTTGTGCTGATTGGCCTGTGGTTACAGTGTCTTTGCTGATTGGTCTGTGGTGACAGTGACTGTGCTGATTGGTTTGTGGTTACAGTGTCCCTGCTGATTGGTCTGTGGTTACAGTCTCCCTGCTGATTGGGTCTGTGGCTACAGTGTCTGTGATGATTGGTCTGTGCCTACAGTGTCTGTGATGATTTGTCTTTGGTTACAGTGTCTGTGCTGATTGGTCTGTGGTTACAGTGTCTGTGCTGATTGGTCTGTGGTTACAGTGTCTGTGCTGATTGGTCTGTGGTTACAATGTCTGTGCTGACTGGGTCTCTGGTTACAATGTCTGTGCTGATTGGTCTGTGGTTACAATGTCTGTCATGATTGGTCTGTGGTGACAGTGACTGTGCTGATTGGTTTGTGGTTACAGAGATTGTGCTGATTGTTTTGTGGTTACAATGTCTGTGCTGATTGGTCTGTGGTTACAGAATCTCTGCTGGTTGGTCTGTGGTTACAGTGTCAGTGTTGATTCTTCTGAGGTTAAATTGTCTGTGCTGACTGGGTTGTGGTTACCGTGTCTGTGCTGATTGGTCTGTGGTTATAATGTCTGTGCTGATTGGTCTGTGGCAACAGTGTCTGAGCTAATTGGTCTGTGGTTACAGTTACTGTGCTGATTGGTCTGTGGTTACAGTTTCTGTGCTGATTGGATCTGTGGTTACAGTGTCCGTGCTGATTGGTCTGTGGTTACAGTGACTGTGCTGATTGGTCTGTGGTTACAGTTACTGTGCTGATTGGTCTGTGGTTACAGTGTCTGTGCTGATTGGGTCTGTGGTTACAGAGTCTGTGCTGATTGGTCTGTGGTTACAGTGTCTGTGCTGATTGGTCTGTGGTTACAGTGTCTGTGCTGATTGGGTCTGTGGTTACAGTGTCTGTGCTGATTGGTCTGTGGTTACAGTATCTGTGCTGATTGGGTCTGTGGTTACAGTGTCAGTGCTGATTGGGCCTCTGGTTACAGTGTCTGTGCTGATTGGGTCTGTGGTTACAGTGTCTGTGCTGTTTGGGTCTGTGGTTACAGTTTCTGTGCTGATTGGTCTGTGGTTACAGTGTCTGTGCTGATTGGGTCTGTGGTTACAGTGTCTGTGCTGATTGGTCTGTGGTTACAGTATCTGTGCTGATTGGGTCTGTGGTTACAGTGTCTGTGCTGATTGGGTCAGTGGTTACAGTGTCTGTGCTGATTGGTCTGTGGTTACAGTATCTGTGCTGATTGGGTCTGTGGTTACAGTGTCAGTGCTGATTGGGCCTGTGGTTACAGTGTCTGTGCTGATTGGGTCTGTGGTTACAGTGTCTGTGCTGTTTGGGTCTGTGCTACAGTTTCTGTGCTGACTGGGTCTGTGGTTACAGTGTCTGTGCTGATTGGGTCTATGGTTACAGTTACTGTGCTGATTGGGTCTGTGGTTACAGTGTCTCTGCTGATTGGGTCTATGGTTACAGTTACTGTGCTGATTGGGTCTGTGGTTACAGTTTCTGTGCTGATTGGGTCTACGGATACAGTTACTGTGCTGATTGGGTCTGTGGTTACAGTGTCTGTGCTGATTGGGTCTGTGGTTTCATTGTCTATGCTGATTGGACTGTGGTTACACTGTCTGTGCTGATTGGTCTGTGGTTACAGTGTCTGTGCTGATTGGTCTGTCGTTACAATGTCTGTGCTGACTGGGTCTCTGGTTACAATGTCTGTGCTGATTGGTCTGTGGTTACAGTGTCGTGCTGATTGGGTCTGTGGTTACAGTGTCAGTGCTGATTGGGCCTGTGGTTACAGTGTCTGTGCTGATTGGGTCTGTGGTTACAGTGTCTGTGCTGTTTGGGTCTGTGCTACAGTTTCTGTGCTGACTGGGTTGTGGTTACAGTGTCTGTGCTGATTGGGTCTATGGTTACAGTTACTGTGCTGATTGGGTCTGTGGTTACAGTGTCTGTGCTGATTGGGTCTATGGTTACAGTTACTGTGCTGATTGGGTCTGTGGTTACAGTGTCTGTGCTGATTGGTCTGTGGTAACAGTGTCTGTGCTGATTGGTCTGTGGTTACAGTGTCTGTGCTGATTGGGTCTGTGGTTACAGTGTCTGTGCTGATTGGTCTGTGGTTACAGTGTCTGTGCTGATTGGGTCTGTGGTTACATTGTCTGTGCTGATTGGTCTGTGGTTACAGTGTCTGTGCTGATTGGACTGTGGTTACACTGTCTGTGCTGATTGGTCTGTAGTTACAGTGTCTGTGCTGATTGGTCTGTCGTTACAATGTCTGTGCTGACTGGGTCTCTGGTTACAATGTCTGTGCTGATTGGTCTGTGGTTACAGTGTCCGTGCTGATTGGTCTGTGATTACAGTGTCTGTGCTGATTGGTCTGTGGTTACAGTTTCTGTGCTGATTGGGCTGTGGTTACAGTGTCAGTGCTGATTGGTCTGTGGTTATAATGTCTATTCGGATTGGGTCAGTGGTTTCATTGTCCGTGCTGATTGGTCTGTGGTTACAGTGTCTGTGCTGATTGGGTCTGTGGCTACAGTGTCTGTGCTGATTGGTCTGTGGTTACAGTGTCTGTGCTGATTGGGTCTGTGGTTAAATTGTCTATGCTGATTGGACTGTGGTTACACTTTCTGTGCTGAATGGTCTGTGGTTACAGTGTCTGTGCTGATTGGACTGTGGTTACAATGTCTGTGCTGACTGGGTCTCTGGTTACAATGTCTGTGATGATTGGTCTGTGGTTTCAGCGTCTGTGATGATTGGTCTGTGGTTCCAGTGTCTGTGCTGATTGGTTTGTGGTTAAAGTGTCTCTGCTGATTGGTCTGTGGTTACAGTGATTGCTCATTGGTCTGTGGTTACAGTGACTGGTGATTCGTTGGTGGTTTCATGGCCTGTGCTGATTCGACTGTGGTCTCAGTGTCTGTGATGATTGGTCTGTGGTTACAGTGATTCCTGATTGGTTTGCGGATACGGAGTTTGTGCTGATTGGCCTGTGGTTACAGTGTCTTTGCTGATTGGTCTGTGGTGACAGTGACTGTGCTGATTGGTTTGTGGTTACAGTTTCCCTGCTGATTGGTCTGTGGTTACAGTCTCCCTGCTGATTGGGTCTGTGGCTACAGTGTCTGTGATGATTGGTCTGTGCCTACAGTGTCTGTGATGATTTGTCTTTGGTTACAGTGTCTGTGCTGATTGGTCTGTGGTTACAGTGTCCGTGCTGTTTGGTCTGTGGTTACAGTGTCTGTGTTGATTGGTCTGTGGTTACAGTGTCTGTGCAGATTGGTCTGTGGTTACAGTGTCTGTGCTGATTGGTCTGTGGTTACAATGTCTGTGCTGACTGGGTCTCTGGTTACAATGTCTGTGCTGATTGGTCTGTGGTTACAATGTCGGTCATGATTGGTCTGTGGTGACAGTGACTGTGCTGATTGGTTTGTGGTTACAGAGATTGTGCTGATTGTTTTGTGGTTACAATGTCTGTGCTGATTGGTCTGTGGTTACAGAATCTCTGCTGGTTGGTCTGTGGTTACAGTGTCAGTGTTGATTCTTCTGAGGTTAAATTGTCTGTGCTGACTGGGTTGTGGTTACCGTGTCTGTGCTGATTGGTCTGTGGTTATAATGTCTGTGCTGATTGGTCTGTGGCTACAGTGTCTGAGCTAATTGGTCTGTGGTTACAGTTACTGTGCTGATTGGTCTGTGGTTACAGTTTCTGTGCTGATTGGATCTGTGGTTACAGTGTCCGTGCTGATTGGTCTGTGGTTACAGTGACTGTGCTGATTGGTCTGTGGTTACAGTTACTGTGCTGATTGGTCTGTGGTTACAGTGTCTGTGCTGATTGGGTCTGTGGTTACAGAGTCTGTGCTGATTGGTCTGTGGTTAAAGTGTCTGTGCTGATTGGTCTGTGGTTACAGTGTCTGTGCTGATTGGGTCTGTGGTTACAGTGTCTGTGCTGATTGGTCTGTGGTTACAGTATCTGTGCTGATTGGGTCTGTGGTTACAGTGTCAGTGCTGATTGGGCCTCTGGTTACAGTGTCTGTGCTGATTGGGTCTGTGGTTACAGTGTCTGTGCTGATTGGTCTGTGGTTACAGTGTCTGTGCTGATTGGTCTGTGGTTACAGTGTCTGTGCTGATTGGTCTGTGGTTACAGTGTCTGTGCTGATTGGGTCTGTGGTTACAGTGTCAGTGCTGATTGGGCCTCTGGTTACAGTGTCTGTGCTGATTGGGTCTGTGGTTACAGTGTCTGTGCTGATTGGTCTGTGGTTACAGTGTCTGTGCTGATTGGTCTGTGGTTACAGTGTCTGTGCTGATTGGGTCTGTGGTTACAGTGTCTGTGCTGATTGGTCTGTGGTTACAGTATCTGTGCTGATTGGGTCTGTGGTTACAGTGTCTGTGCTGATTGGGTCAGTGGTTACAGTGTCTGTGCTGATTGGTCTGTGGTTACAGTATCTGTGCTGATTGGGTCTGTGGTTACAGTGTCAGTGCTGATTGGGCCTGTGGTTACAGTGTCTGTGCTGATTGGGTCTGTGGTTACAGTGTCTGTGCTGTTTGGGTCTGTGCTACAGTTTCTGTGCTGATTGGGTCTGTGGTTACAGTGTCTGTGCTGATTGGGTCTATGGTTACAGTTACTGTGCTGATTGGGTCTGTGGTTACAGTGTCAGTGCTGATTGGGTCTATGGTTACAGTTACTGTGCTGATTGGGTCTGTGGTTACAGTTTCTGTGCTGATTGGGTCTACGGATACAGTTACTGTGCTGATTGGGTCTGTGGTTAAAGTGTCTGTGCTGATTGGGTCTGTGGTTTCATTGTCTATGCTGATTGGACTGTGGTTACACTGTCTGTGCTGATTGGTCTGTGGTTACAGTGTCTGTGCTGATTGGTCTGTGGTTACAATGTCTGTGCTGACTGGGTCTCTGGTTACAATGTCTGTGCTGATTGGTCTGTGGTTACAGTGTCCGTGCTGATTGGTCTGTGATTACAGTGTCTGTGCTGATTGGTCTGTGGTTACAGTTTCTGTGCTGATTGATCTGTGGTTACAGTGTCAGTGCTGATTGGTCTGTGGTTATAATGTCTGTTCGGATTGGGTCAGTGGTTTCATTGTCTGTGCTGATTGGTCTGTGGTTACAGTGTCTGTGCTGATTGGGTCTGTGGTTACAGTGTCTGTGCTCATTGGTCTGTGGTTACAGTGTCTGTTCTGATTGGGTCTGTGGTTACATTGTCTATGCTGATTGGACTGTGGTTACACTGTCTGTGCTGATTGGTCTGTGGTTACAGTGTCTGTGCTGATTGGTCTGTGGTTACAATGTCTGTGCTGACTGGGTCTCTGGTTACAATGTCTGTGATGATTGGTCTGTGGTTCCAGTGTCTGTGCTGATTGGTTTGTGGTTAAAGTGTCTCTGCTGATTGGTCTGTGGTTACAGTGATTGCTCATTGGTCTGTGGTTACAGTGACTGGTGATTCGTTGGTGGTTTCATGGCCTGTGCTGATTCGACTGTGGTCTCAGTGTCTCTGATGATTGGTCTGTGGTTACAGTGATTCCTGATTGGTTTGCGGATACGGAGTTTGTGCTGATTGGTCTGTGGTTACAGTGTCTTTGCTGATTGGTCTGTGGTGACAGTGACTGTGCTGATTGGTTTGTGGTTACAGTGTCCCTGCTGGTTGGTCTGTGGTTACAGTCTCCCTGCTGATTGGGTCTGTGGCTACAGTGTCTGTGATGATTGGTCTGTGCCTACAGTGTCTGTGATGATTGGTCTTTGGTTACAGTGTCTGTGCTGATTGGTCTGTGGTTACAGTGTCCGTGCTGTTTGGTCTGTGGTTACAGTGTCTGTGTTGATTGTTCTGTGGTTAAATTGTCTGTGCTGACTGGGCTGTGGTTACCGTGTCTGTGCTGATTGGTCTGTGGTTACAATGTCTGTGATGATTGGTCTGTGGTGACAGTGACTGTGCTGATTGGTTTGTGGTTACAGAGATTGTGCTGATTGGTTTGTGGTTACAATGTCTGTGCTGATTAGTCTGTGGTTACAGTTTCTATGCTGATTGGTCTGAGGTTACAGTGTCTGTGCTGATTGGTCTGAGGTTACAGTGTCTGTGCTGATTGGATTGTGGTTACAGTGTCTGTGCTGATTGGTCTGTGGTTACACTGTCAGTGCTGATTCGTCTGTTGTTACAGCGTCTCTGCTGATTTGTCTGAGGTTACAGTGTCTGTGCTGACTGGTTCTGTGGTTAAATTCTCTGTGCTGATTGGGCTGTGGTTACCGTGTCTGTGCTGATTGGTCTTTGGTTACAATGTCTGTGCTGATTGGTCTGTGGTTACAATGTCTGTGCTGATTGGTCTGTGGTTACACTGTCTGTGCTGATTGGTCTGTGGTGATACTGACTGTGCTGATTGGTTTGTGGTTACAGAGTTTGTGCTGATTGGTTTGTGGTTACAGTGTCTTTGCTGATTGGTCTATGGTTACAGTTTCTATGCTGATTGGTCTGTGGTTACAGTTTCTGAGCAGATTGGTCTGTGGTTACAGTGTCTGTGCTGATTGGGTCTGTGGTTACAGTGTCTGTGCCGATTGGTCTGTGGTTACAGTGTCTGTGCTGATTGGGTCTGTGGTTACAGTGTCTGTGCTGACTGGTCTGTGGTTACAGTGTCTTTGCTGATTTGTCTGTGGTTACATTGACTGTGCTGACTGGTCTGTGGTTACAGTGTCTTTGCTGATTTGTCTGTGGTTACAGTGACTGCTGATTGGTCGGTGGTTACAGTGTCTGTGCTGATTGGGTCTGAGATAACAGTGTCTTTTCTGATAGGGTCTGTGGTTACTTTGTCTGTGCTGATTGGTCTGTGGTTACAGTGTCTGTGCCTATTGGTCTGTGGTTACAGTGTTTGTGCTGATTGGTCTGTGGTTACAGTGTCTTTGATGATTGGGTTGTGGTTACAGTGTCTGTGATGATTGGTATGTGTTTACAATGATTCCTGATTGGATTGCGGATACGGAGTTTGTGCTGATTGGTCTGTGGTGACAGTGTCTGTGCTGATTGGGTCTCTGGTTGCAGTGATTGCTGATTGGTTGACGGTGTCAGCGTCTGTGCTGATTGGTCTGTGGTTACAGTGTCCTTGCTGATTGGTCTGTTGCTGAATTGTGTTTGCTGATTGGTCTGTGGTTACAGTGTCTGTGCTCATTGGTTTGCGGCTACAGTGTCTGTGCTGATTGGTCTGTGGTGACAGTGTCTGTGCTGATTGACTGTCGTGACAGTGTCTGTGCTGATTGGTCAGTGGTGACAGTGTCTGTGCTGATTGGTCTGTCGTGACAGTGTCTGTGATGATTGGTCTGTGGTTTCAGCGTCTGTGATGATTGGTCTGTGGTTACAGTGTCTGTGCTGATTGGTTTGTGGTTAAAGTGTCTGTGCTGATTGGTCTGTGGTTACAGTGATTGCTCATTGCTCTGTGGTTACAGTGACTGGTGATTCGTTGGTGGTTTCATGGCCTGTGCTGATTCGACTGTGGTCTCAGTGTCTGTGATGATTGGTCTGTGGTTACAGTGATTCCTGATTGGTTTGCGGATATGGAGTTTGTGCTGATTGGCCTGTGGTTACAGTGTCTTTGCTGATTGGTCTGTGGTGACAGTGAATGTGCTGATTGGTTTGTGGTTACAGTGTCCCTGCTGATTGGTCTGTGGTTACAGTCTCCCTGCTGATTGTGTCTGTGGCTACAGTGTCTGTGATGATTGGTCTGTGCCTACAATGTCTGTGATGATTGGACTTTGGTTACAGTGTCTGTGCTGATTGGTCTGTGGTTACAGTGTCCGTGCTGTTTGGTCTGTGGTTACAGTGTCTGTGTTGATTGGTCTGCGGTTACAGTGTCTGTGCTGATTGGTCTGTGGTTACAGAATCTCTGCTGGTTGGTCTGTGGTTACAGTGTCAGTGTTGATTGTTCTGTGGTTACAGAGTCTGTGCTGATTGGTCTGTGGTAACAGGGTCTGTGCTGATTGGGTCTATGGTTACAGTGTCTGTGCTGATTGGTCTGTGGTTACAGTGTCTGTGCTGATTGGTCTGTGGTGACAGTGTCTGTGCTGATTGGGTCTATGGTTACAGTGTCTGTGCTGATTGGTCTGTGGTTACAGAATCTCTGTTGGTTGGTCTGTGGTTACAGTGTCAGTGCTGATTGTTCTGTAGTTACAGTGTCTGTGCTGTTTGGTCTGTGGTAACAGGGTCTGTGCTGATTGGGTCTGTGGTTACAGTGTCTGTGCTGATTGGTCTGTGGTTACAGTATCTGTGCTGATTGGGTCTGTGGTTACAGTGTCAGTGCTGATTGGGCCTGTGGTTACAGTGTCTGTGCTGATTGGGTCTGTGGTTACAGTGTCTGTGCTGTTTGGGTCTGTGCTTACAGTTTCTGTGCTGATTGGGTCTGTGGTTACAGTGTCTGTGCTGATCGGGTCTATGGTTACAGTTACTGTGCTGATTGGGTCTGTGGTTACAGTTTCTGTGCTGATTGGGTCTACGGATACAGTTACTGTGCTGATTGGGTCTGTGGTTACAGTGTCTGTGCTGATTGGCCTGTGGTAACAGTGTCTGTGCTGATTGGTCTGTGATTACAGTGTCTGTGCTGATTGGTCTGTGGTTACAGTGTCTGTGCTGATTGGTCTGTGGTTACAGTGTCAGTGCTGATTGGTCTGTGGTTACAGTGTCTGTGCTGATTGGGTCTGTGGTTACAGTGTCTGTGCTGATTGGGTCTGTGGTTACAGTGTCTGTGCTGATTGGTCTGTGGTTACAGTGTATGTGCTGATTGGGTCTGTGGTTACATTGTCTATGCTGATTGGACTGTGGTTACACTGTCTGTGCTGATTGGTCTGTGGTTACAGTGTCTGTGCTGATTGGTCTGTGGTTACAATGTCTGTGCTGATTGGTCTGTGGTTACAGTGTATGTGCTGATTGGGTCTGTGGTTACATTGTCTATGCTGATTGGACTGTGGTTACACTGTCTGTGCTGATTGGTCTGTGGTTACAGTGTCTGTGCTGATTGGTCTGTGGTTACAATGTCTGTGCTGACTGGGTCTCTGGTTACAATGTCTGTGATGATTGGTCTGTGGTTTCAGCGTCTGTGATGATTGGTCTGTGGTTCCAGTGTCTGTGCTGATTGGTTTGTGGTTAAAGTGTCTCTGCTGATTGGTCTGTGGTTACAGTGATTGCTCATTGGTCTGTGGTTACAGTGACTGTTGATTCGTTGGTGGTTTCATGGCCTGTGCTGATTCGACTGTGGTCTCAGTGTCTGTGATGATTGGTCTGTGGTTACAGTGATTCCTGATTGATTTGCGGATACGGAGTTTGTGCTGATTGGTCTGTGGTTACAGTGTCTTTGATGATTGGTCTGTGGTGACAGTGACTGTGCTGATTGTTTTGTGGTTACAGTGTCCCTGCTGATTGGTCTGTGGTTACAGTCTCCCTGCTGATTGGGTCTGTGGCTACAGTGTCTGTGATGATTGGTCTGTGCCTACAGTGTCTGTGCTGATTGGTCTGTGGTTACAGTGTCCGTGCTGATTGGTCTTTGGTTACAGTGTCTGTGCTGATTGGTCTGTGGTTACAGTGTCTGTGCTGGTTGGTCTGTGGTTGCAGTGTCAGTGTTGATTGTTCTGTGGTTAAATTGTTTGTGCTGAATGGGCTGTGGTTACCGTGTCTGTGCTGATTGGTCTTGGTTACAATGTCTGTGATGATTGGTCTGTGGTGACAGTGACTGTGCTGATTGGTTTGTGGTTACAGAGATTGTGCTGATTGGTTTGTGGTTACAATGTCTGTGCTGATTGGTCTGTGGTTACAGTTTCTATGCTGATTGGTCTGAGGTTACAGTGTCAGTGCTGATTGGTCTGAGGTTACAGTGTCTGTGCTGATTGGATTGTGGTTACAGTGTCTGTGCTGATTGGTCTGTGGTTACACCGTCAGTGCTGATTCGTCTGTTGTTACAGCGTCTCTGCTGATTTGTCTGAGGTTACAGTAGCTGTGCTGTCTGGTTCTGTGGTTAAATTGTCTGTGCTGATTGGGCTGTGGTTACCGTGTCTGTGCTGATTGGTCTTTGGTTACAATGTCTGTGCTGATTGGTCTGTGGTTACACTGTCTGTGCTGATTGGTCTGTGGTGATACTGACTGTGCTAATTGGTTTGTGGTTACAGAGTTTGTGCTGATTGGTTTGTGGTTACCGTGTCTGTGCTGATTGGTCTGTGGTTACAGTTTCTATGCTGATTGGTCTGTGGTTACAGTGTCTGAGCTGATTGGTCTGTAGTTACAGTTTCTGTGCTGATTGGTCTGTGGTTACAGTGACTGTGCTGATTGGTCTGTGGTGACAGTGTCTGTGCTGATTGGGTCTATGGTTACAGTGTCTGTGCTGATTGGTCTGTGGTTACAGAATCTCTGCTGATTGGTCTGTGGTTACAATGTCAGTGCTGATTGTTCTGTAGTTACAGTGTCTGTGCTGTTTGGTCTGTGGTAACAGGGTCTGTGCTGATTGGGCCTGTGGTTACAGTGTCTGTGCTGTTTGGGTCTGTGCTTACAGTTTCTGTGCTGATTGGGTCTGTGGTTACAGTGACTGTGCTGATTGGGTCTATGGTTACAGTGACTGTGCTGATTGGGTCTATGGTTACAGTTACTGTGCTGATTGGGTCTGTGGTTACAGTTTCTGTGCTGATTGGGTCTACGGATACAGTTACTGTGCTGATTGGGTCTGTGGTTACAGTTACTGTGCTGATTGGGTCTGTGGTTACAGTTTCTGTGCTGATTGGGTCTACGGATACAGTTACTGTGCTGATTGGTCTGTGGTAACAGTGTCTGTGCTGATTGGTCTGTGGTTACAGTGTCTGTGCTGATTGGTCTGTGGTTACAGTGTCTGTGCTGATTGGGTCTGTGGTTACATTGTCTGTGCTGATTGGTCTGTGGTTACAGTGTCTGTGCTGATTGGTCTGTGGTTACAATGTCTGTGATGATTGGTCTGTGGTTACAGTGTCTGTGCTGATTGGTCTGTGGTTACAATGTCTGTGATGATTGGTCTGTGGTTACAGTGTCTGTGCTGATTGGTTTGTGGTTAAAGTGTCTCTGCTGATTGGTCTGTGGTTACAGTGATTGCTCATTGGTCTGTGGTTACAGTGACTGGTGATTCGTTGGTGGTTTCATGGCCTGTGCTGATTCGACTGTGGTCTGAGTGTCTGTGATGATTGGTCTGTGGTTACAGTGATTCCTGATTGGTTTGCGGATACGGAGTTTGTGCTGATTGGTCTGTGGTTACAGTGTCTTTGCTGATTGGTCTGTGGTGACAGTGACTGTGCTGATTGGTTTGTGGTTACAGTGTCCCTGCTGATTGGTCTGTGGTTACAGTCTCCCTGCTGATTGGGTCTGTGGCTACAGTGTCTGTGATGATTGGTCTGTGCCTACAGTGTCTGTGCTGATTGGTCTGTGGTTACAGTGTCCGTGCTGTTTGGTCTGTGGTTACAGTGTCTGTGTTGATTGGTCTGTGGTTACAGTGTCTGTGCTGATTGGTCTGTGGTTACAGTGTCTGTGCTGATTGGTCTGTGGTTACAGAATCTCTGCTGGTTGGTCTGTGGTTGCAGTGTCAGTGTTGATTGTTCTGTGGTTAAATTGTCTGTGCTGAATGGGCAGTGGTTACCGTGTCTGTGCTGATTGGTCTTGGTTACAATGTCTGTGATGATTGGTCTGTGGTGACAGTGACTGTGCTGATTGGTTTGTGGTTACAGAGATTGTGCTGATTGGTTTGTGGTTACAATGTCTGTGCTGATTGGTCTGTGGTTACAGTGTCTGTGCTGATTGGTTTGTGGTTACAGTGTCTGTGCTGATTGGTCTGTGGTTACAGTGTCTGTGCTGATTGGTTTGTGGTTACAGTGTCTGTGCTGATTGGGTCTGTGGTTACAGTGTCTGTGCTGATTGGGTCTGTGGTTACAGTGTCTGTGCTGATTGGTCTGTGGTTACAGTGTCTGTGCTGATTGGTTTGTGGTTAAAGTGTCTCTGCTGATTGGGTCTGTGGTTTCAGCGTCTGTGATGATTGGTCTGTGGTTCCAGTGTCTGTGCTGATTGGTTTGTGGTTAAAGTGTCTCTGCTGATTGGTCTGTGGTTACAGTGATTGCTCATTGGTCTGTGGTTACAGTGACTGGTGATTCGTTGGTGGTTTCATGGCCTGTGCTGATTCGACTGTGGTCTCAGTGTCTGTGATGATTGGTCTGTGGTTACAGTGGTTCCTGATTGGTTTGCGGATACGGAGTTTGTGCTGATTGGTCTGTGGTTACAGTGTCTTTGCTGATTGGTCTGTGGTGACAGTGACTGTGCTGATTGGGTCTGTGGTTACAGTGTCTTTGCTGATTGGTCTGTGGTGACAGTGACTGTGCTGATTGGTTTGTGGTTACAGTGTCCCTGCTGATTGGTCTGTGGTTACAGTCTCCCTGCTGATTGGGTCTGTGGCTACAGTGTCTGTGATGATTGGTCTGTGCCTACAGTGTCTGTGCTGATTGGTCTGTGGTTACAGTGTCCGTGCTGTTTGGTCTGTGGTTACAGTGTCTGTGTTGATTGGTCTGTGGTTACAGTGTCTGTGCTGATTGTTCTGTGGTTACAGAATCTCTGCTGGTTGGTCTGTGGTTGCAGTGTCAGTGTTGATTGTTCTGTGGTTAAATTGTCTGTGCTGAATGGGCTGTGGTTACCGTGTCTGTGCTGATTGGTCTTGGTTACAATGTCTGTGATGATTGGTCTGTGGTGACAGTGACTGTGCTGATTGGTTTGTGGTTACAGAGATTGTGCTGATTGGTTTGTGGTTACAATGTCTGTGCTGATTGGTCTGTGGTTACAGTTTCTATGCTGATTGGTCTGAGGTTACAGTGTCTGTGCTGATTGGTCTGAGGTTACAGTGTCTGTGCTGATTGGATTGTGGTTACAGTGTCTGTGCTGATTGGTCTGTGGTTACACTGTCAGTGCTGATTCGTCTGTTGTTACAGCGTCTCTGCTGATTTGTCTGAGGTTACAGTATCTGTGCTGACTGGTTCTGTGGTTAAGTTGTCTGTGCTGATTGGGCTGTGGTTACCGTGTCTGTGCTGATTGGTCTTTGGTTACAATGTCTGTGCTGATTGGTCTGTGGTTACACTTTCTGTGCTGATTGGTCTCTGGTGATACTGACTGTGCTGATTGGTTTGTGGTTCCAGAGTTTGTGCAGATTGGTTTGTGGTTACATTGTCTGTGCTGATTGGTCTGTGGTTACAGTGTCCGTGCTGTTTGGTCTGTGGTTACAGTGTCTGTGTTGATTGGTCTGTGGTTACAGTGTCTGTGCTGATTGGTCTGTGGTTACAGAATCTCTGCTGGTTGGTCTGTGGTTGCAGTGTCAGTGTTGATTGTTCTGTGGTTAAATTGTCTGTGCTGAATGGGCTGTGGTTACCGTGTCTGTGCTGATTGGTCTTGGTTACAATGTCTGTGATGATTGGTCTGTGGTGACAGTGACTGTGCTGATTGGTTTGTTGTTACAGAGATTGTGCTGATTGGTTTGTGGTTACAATGTCTGTGCTGATTGGTCTGTGGTTACAGTTTCTATGCTGATTGGTCTGAGGTTACAGTGTCTGTGCTGATTGGTCTGAGGTTACAGTGTCTGTGCTGATTGGATTGTGGTTACAGTGTCTGTGCTGATTGGTCTGTGGTTACACTGTCAGTGCTGATTCGTCTGTTGTTACAGCGTCTCTGCTGATTTGTCTGAGGTTACAGTATCTGTGCTGACTGGTTCTGTGGTTAAGTTGTCTGTGCTGATTGGGCTGTGGTTACCGTGTCTGTGCTGATTGGTCTTTGGTTACAATATCTGTGCTGATTGGTCTGTGGTTACACTGTCTGTGCTGATTGGTCTCTGGTGATACTGACTGTGCTGATTGGTTTGTGGTTCCAGAGTTTGTGCAGATTGGTTTGTGGTTACATTGTCTGTGCTGATTGGTCTGTGGTTACAGTTTCTATGCTGATTGGTCTGTGGTTGCAGTGTCTGAGCTGATTGGTCTGTAGTTACAGTTTCTGTGCTGATTGGTCTGTGGTTACAGTGACTGTGCTGATTGGTCTGTGGTTACAGTGTCTTTGCTGATTTGTCTGTGGTTACAGTGACTGTGCTGATTGGTCTGTGGTTACTGTGTCTGTGCTGATTTGTCTGTGGTTACAGTGACTGCTGATTGGTCTGTGGTTACAGTCTCTTTGCTGATTTGTCTGTGGTTACAGTGACTGCTGATTGGTCTGTGGTTACAGTGTCTGTGCTGATTTGGTCTGAGATAACAGTGTCTTTTCTGATAGGGTCTGTGGTTACTTTGTCTGTGCTGATTGGTCTGTGGTTACAGTGTCTGTGCCTATTGGTCTGTGGTTACAGTGTCTGTGCTGATTGGTCTGTGGTTACAGTGATTGTGCCGATTGGTCTGTGGTTACATTGTCTTTGATGATTGGGTTGTGGTTACAGTGTCTGTGATGATTGGTCTGTGTTTACAGTGATTCCTGATTGGATTGCGGATACTGAGTTTGTGCTGATTGGTCTGTGGTGACAGTGTCTGTGCTGATTGGGTCTCTGGTTGCAGTGATTGCTGATTGGTTGACGGTTACAGCGTCTGTGCTGATTGGTCTGTGGTTACAGTGTCCTTGCTGATTGGTCTGTTGCTGAATTGTGTTTGCTGATTGGTCTGTGTTTACAGTGTCTGTGCTCATTGGTTTGCAGCTACAGTGTCTGTGCTGATTGGTCTGTCGTGACAGTGTCTGTGATGATTGGTCTGTGGTTTCAGCGTCTGTGATGATTGGTCTGTGGTTACAGTGTCTGTGCTGATTGGTTTGTGGTTAAAGTGTCTCTGCTGATTGGTCTGTGGTTACAGTGATTGCTCATTGGTCTGTGGTTACAGTGACTGGTGATTCGTTGGTGGTTTCATGTCCTGTGCTGATTCGACTGTGGTCTCAGTGTCTGTGATGATTGGTCTGTGGTTACAGTGTCTTTGCTGATTGGTCTGTGGTGACAGTGACTGTGCTGATTGGTTTGTGGTTACAGTGTCCCTGCTGATTGGTCTGTGGTTACAGTCTCCCTGCTGATTGGGTCTGTGGCTACAGTGTCTGTGATGATTGGTCTGTGCCTACAGTGTCTGTGATGATTGGTCTTTGGTTACAGTGTCTGTGCTGATTGGTCTGTGGTTACAGTGTCCGTGCTGTTTGGTCTGTGGTTACAGTGTCTGTGTTGATTGGTCTGTGGTAACAGTGTCTGTGCTGATTGGTCTGTGGTTACAGATTCTCTGCTGGTTGGTCTGTGGTCACAGTGTCAGTGTTGATTGTTCTGTGGTTACAGTGTCTGTGCTGATTGGTCTGAGGTAACAGGGTCTGTGCTGATTGTGTCTGTGATTACAGTTTCTGTGCTGATTGGTCTGTGGTTATAGTGTCTGTGTTGATTGGGTCTATGGTTACAGTTTCTGTGCTGATTGGTCTATGGTTACACTGTCTGTGCTGATTGGTCTGTGGTGACAGTGTCTGTGCTGATTGGTTCTATGGTTACAGTGTCTGTGTTGATTGGTCTGTGGTTACAGTGTCTGTGCTGATTGGTCTGTGGTTACAGAATCTCTGCTGGTTGGTCTGTGGTTACAGTGTCAGTGTTGATTGTTCTGTGGTGACAGTGTCTGTGCTGATTGGTTCTATGGTAACAGGGTCTGTGCTGATTGGGTCTGTGATTACAGTGTCTGTGCTGATTGGTCTGTGGTTATAGTGTCTGTGCTGATTGGGTCTATGGTTACAGTGTCTGTGCTGATTGGTCTGTGGTTATAATGTCTGTGCTGATTGGTCTGTGGCTACAGTGTCTGAGCTAAATGGTCTGTGGTTACAGTTACTGTGCTGATTGGTCTGTGGTTACAGTGTCTGTGCTGATTGGACTGTGGTTACAGTGTCTGTGCTGATTGGATCTGTGGTTACAGTGTCCGTGCTGATTGGTCTGTGGTTACAGTGACTGTGCTGATTGGTCTGTGGTTACAGTATCTGTGCTCATTGGGTCTGTGGTTACAGTGTCAGTGCTGATTGGGCCTGTGGTTACAGTGTCTGTGCTGATTGGTTCTGTGGTTACAGTGTCTGTGCTGTTTGGGTCTGTGGTTATAGTTTCTGTGCTGATTGATCTGTGGTTACAGTGTCTGTGCTGATTGGGTCTGTGGTTACAGTGTCTGTGCTGATTGATCTGTGGTTACAGTATCTGTGCTGATTGGGTCTGTGGTTACAGTGTCTGTGCTGATTGGGTCTGTGGTCACAGTGTCTGTGCTGATTGGTCTGTGGTTACAGTGTCTGTGCTGATTGGGTCCGGGGTTACAGAGTCTGTGCTGATTGGTCTGTGGTTACAGTGTCTGTGCTGATTGGTCTGTGGTTACAGTGTCTGTGCTGATTGGGTCTGTGGTTACAGTGTCTGTGCTGATTGGTCTGTGGTTACAGTATCTGTGCTGATTGGGTCTGTGGTTACAGTGTCAGTGCTGATTGGGCCTGTGGTTACAGTGTCTGTGCTGATTGGGTCTGTGGTTACAGTGTCTGTGCTGTTTGGGTCTGTGGTTACAGTTTCTGTGCTGATTGGTCTTTGGTACAGCGTCTGTGCTGATTGGGTCTGTGGTTACAGTGTCTGTGCTGATTGGACTGTTGTTACAGTATCTGTGCTGACTGGGTCTGTGGTTACAGTGTCAGTGCTGATTGGGCCTGTGGTTACAGTGTCTGTGCTGATTGGGTCTGTGGTTACAGTGTCTGTGCTGTTTGGGTATGTGCTTACAGTTTCTGTGCTGATTGGGTCTGTGGTTACAGTGTCTGTGCTGATTGGGTCTATGGTTACAGTTACTGTGCTGATTGGGTCTGTGGTTACAGTGTCTGTGCTGATTGGGTCTATGGTTACAGTTACTGTGCTGATTGGGTCTGTGGTTACAGTGTCTGTGCTGATTGGGTCTGTGGTTACAGTTTCTGTGCTGATTGGGTCTCCGGATCCAGTTACTGTGCTGATTGGGTCTGTGGTTACAGTTTCTGTGCTGATTGGACTGTGGTAACAGTGTCTGTGCTGATTGGTCTATGGTTACAGTGTCTGTGCTGATTGGGTCTGTGGTTACAGTGTCTGTGCTGATTGGTCTGTGGTTACAGTGTCTGTGCTGATTGGGTCTGTGGTTACATTGTCTATGCTGATTGGACTGTGGTTACACTGTCTGTGCTGATTGGTCTGTGGTTACAGTGTCTGTGCTGATTGTTCTGTGGTTACAATGTCTGTGCTGACTGGGTCTCTGGTTACATATTCTGTGCTGATTGGTCTGTGGTTACAGTGTCCGTGCTGATTGTTCTGTGATTACAGTGTCTGTGCTGATTGGTCTGTGGTTACAGTTTCTGTGCTGATTGGTCTGTGGTTACAGTGTCAGTGCTGATTGGTCTGTGGTTATAATGTCTGTTCAGATTGGGTCAGTGGTTTCATTGTCTGTGCTGATTGGTCTGTGGTTACAGTGTCTGTGCTGATTGGGTCTGTGGTTACAGTGTCTGTGCTGATTGGTCTGTGGTTTCATTGTCTGTGCTGATTGGTCTGTGGTTACATTGTCTGTTCATATTGGGTCAGTGGTTTCATTGTCTGTGCTGATTGGTCTGTGGTTACAGTGTCTGTGCTGATTGGGTCTGTGGTTATAGTGTCTGTGCTGATTGGTCTGTGGTTTCATTGTCTGTGCTGATTGGTCTGTGGTTACAGTGTCTGTGCTGATTGGTCTGTGGTTACAATGTCTGTGCTGATTGGTCTGTGGTTACAATGTCTGTGCCGATTGGTCTGTGGTTACAGTGTCTGTGCTGATTGTTCTGTGGTTACAGTGTCTGTGCTGATTGGGTCTATGGTTACAGTGTCTGTGCTGATTGGTCTGTGGTTACAGTGTCTGTACTGATTGGTCTGTGGTTACAATGTCTGTGCTGATTGGTCTGTGGTTACAGTGACTGCTGATTGGTCTGTGGTTACAGTGTCTGTGCTGATTGGTCTGTGGTTACTGTGACTGCTGATTGGTCTGTGGTTACAGTGTCTGTGATGATTGGTCTGTGGTTACAGTGTCTGTGCTGATTGGTCTGTGGTTACAGTGACTGCTGATTGGTCTGTGGTTACAGTGTCTGTGATGATTGGTCTGTGGTCACAGTTTCCGTGCTGATTTGTCTTTGGTTACAATGTCTGTGCTGATTGATCTGTGGTTACAGAGTCTGTGCTGATTGGTCTGTGGTTTCAGTGTCTGATGTGATTGGTCTGTGGTTACAGTGTCTGTGCTGATTGGGTCTGTGGTTACACAGTCTGTGCTGATTGGTCTGTGGTTACAGTGACTGCTGATTGGATTGTGGTTACAGTATCTGTGCTGATTGGGTCTGAGGTAACAGTGTCTTTTCTGATTGTGTCTGTGGTTACAATGTCTTTGTTGATTGTTCTGTGGTAACAGTGTCTGTGCTGATTGGGTCTGTGTTTACAATGTCTGTGTTGATTGGTCTGTGGTTACAATGTCTGTGCTGATTGGTCTCTCTTTACATTGTCTGTGGTGATTGGTCTGTGGTTATAATTTCTGTGCTGATTGGTTTGTGGTTACAGTGTCTGTGCTGATTGGTCAGTGGTTACAGTGTTTGTGCTGATTGGGTCTGTGGTTACACTGTCAGTGCTGATTGGTCTGTGGTCACAGTGTCTTTGCATATTGGTCTGTGGTTATAATGTCTGTGCTGTTTGGATCTGTGGTTACATTGTCTGTTCGGATTGGGTCAGTGGTTTCATTGTCTGTGCTGATTGGATCTGTGGTTACAGTGTCTGTGCTGATTGGATTGTGGTTAAACTGTCTGTAATGATTGGTCTGTGGTTACAGTGTCTATGCTGATTGTTTGTGTGGTTTTAGTTTCCGTGCTGATTTCGCCTGTGGTTACAGTGTCCTTGCTGATTGGACTGTGATTACATTGTCGGTGCTGATTGGTCTTTGGTATAGTGTCTGTACTGAGTGGCCTGTGTTTACAGCGTCTGTGGTGATTTGTCGTTGGTTACAGTGCCCATGCTGATTGTACTGTGGTTACAATGTCTGTGCAGATTGGTCTGTGGTTACAGTGTCTGTGCAGATTGGTCTGTGGTTACAGTGTCTGTCATGAATGGTCTGTGGTTTCAGTTTCTGTGCTGATTGGGTTTGAGGTATTAGTGTCTGTTCTGATTGGGTCCATGGTTACAGTGTCTGTGCTGATAGGTTAGTGGTTACAGTTTCTGTGCTGATTGGTCTGTGGTTACAGTGTCTATGCAGATTGGTCTGTTGTGATAGTGTCTGTGCTGATTGGATCTGTGGTTACAGTATCTGTGCTGATTAGTCTGTGGTTACAGTGTCTGTGCTGATTGGTCTGTGGTTACAGTGTCTGTGCTGATTGGTCTGTGGTTACAGTGTCTGTGCTGATTGGTCTGTGGTTACAGTGTCTGTGCTGATTGGTCTGTGGTAACAGGATCTGTGCTGATTGGGTCTGTGGTAACAGTGTGTGTGCTGATTGGATTGTGGTCACAATATCTGTGCTGATTGGATTGTGGTTAAACTGTCTGGAATGATTGGTCTGTGGTTACAGTGTGTGTGCTGATTGGTTTGTGGTTACAGTGTCTGTGCTGATTGGATTGTGTTAAACTGTCTGTAATGATTGGTCTGTGGTTACAGTGTCTGTGCTCATTGGGTCTGTGGTTCCAGTGTCTGTGCTCATTGGGTCTGTGGTTCCAGTGTCAGTGCTGTTTGGGTCTTTGGTTACAGATTCCGTGCTAATTTGGTCTCTGGTCACAGTGATTGCTGATTGGTTTGCGGTTACAAAGCTTGTGCTGATTGGTCTGTGGTTACAATGTCAGTGCTGATTGGTTTGTGGTTACCATGTCTGTCTTGATTGGACTGTGGTTACAGTGTCTTTGCTGATTGGTCTCTGGTACAGTGTCAGTGCTGATTGGTCGGTGGTTACCATGTCAGCGCTGATTGGATCTGTGGTTACTGTGTCTGTGCTGATTGGATTGTGGTTACCGTGACTGTGCTGATTGTTCTGTGGTTGCAGTGTCTCTGCTGATCAGTCAGTGGTTACAGTGTCTCTGCTGATTGGTCTGTTGTTTCAGTGTCTGTGCTGATTGGTCTGTGGTTCCAGTGTCTGTGCTGATTGGGTTTGTGGTTACAGATTCCGTGCTGAATTGGTCTCTGGTTACAGTGATTGCTGATTGTTTTGCGGTTACAGAGCTTGTGCTGATTGGATTGTGATTACAATGTCGGTGCTGATTGGTCTGTAGTTACAGTGTCTGTGCTGATTGGTCTGTGGTTACAGTGTCTGTGCTGATTGGTCTGTGATTACAATGTCGTTGCTGATTGGTCTGTAGTTACAGTGTCTGTGCTGATTGGTCTCTGGTTACAATGTCAGTGCTGATTGGTCTGTGGTTACAGTGTCTGTGCTGATTGGTCTGTGGTTACAGTGTCTGTGCTGATTGGATTGTGGTTAGTGTCTGTGCTGATTGGTCTGTGGTTACAGTGTCAGTGCTGATTGTTCCTTGGTTACAGTGTCTGTGCTGATTGGTCTGTGATTACAGTGTCTGTGCTGATTGGACTGTGGTTACAATCTCCGTGCTGATTGGTCTGTGGTTAGTGTCTGTGCTGATTGGTCTGTGGTTACAGTGTCTGTGCTGATTGGTCTGTGTTTACATTGTCTGTGCTGATTGGTCTGTGGTTACAGTGTCTGTGCTGATTGGTCTGTGGTTACAGTGTCAGTGCTGATTGGTCTGTGGTTAGTGTCTGTGCTGATTGGGTCTTAGGTAACAGTGCCTTTTCTGATTGGATCTGTGGTTACAGTGTCTGTGCTGATTGGACTGAGGTAACCGTGTCTGTTCTGATTGGGTCTGTGGTTACAGTGTCTGTGCTGATTGGTCTCTGTTTACCGTGTCTGTGCTGATTGGTCTGTGTTTACATTGTCTGTGCTGATTGGATTCTGGTTACAGTATCTGGGCTGATTGGTCTGTGGTTACAATGTCAGTGCTGATTGGTCCGTGGTTAGTGTCTGTGCTGATTGGTCTGTGGTTACAGTGTCCGTGCTGATTGGATTCTGGTTACAGTGTCTGTGCTGATTGGTCTGTGGTTACTGTGCCCATTCTGTTTGGACTTTGGTTACAGTGTCTGTGCAGATTCGTCTGTGGTTACTGTGTCTGTGCTGATTGGTCTGTGGTTACTGTGTCTGTGATGATTGGATCTCTGGTTTCAGTGATTGCTGATTGGTTTGCGGTTACAGAGCTTGTGCTGATTGGTCTGTGGTTACAGTGTCTGTTCAGATTGGGTCTGTGGTTACAGTGTCTGTTCTGATTGGGTCTGTGGTTACAGTGTCTGTTCTGATTGGGTCTGTGGTTACAATACCTCTGCTGATTGGTTTGTGTTTATAGTGTCGCTGCTGATTGGTCTGTCGTTACAATGTCTGTGCTGATTGGTCTCTGTTTACATTGTCTGTGGTGATTGGTCTGTGGTTACAGTGTCTGTGCTGATTGGATTCTGGTTACAATATCTGGGCTGATTGGTCCGTGGTTACAATGTCAGTGCTGATTGGTCCGTGATTAGTGTCTGTGCTGATTGGTCTGTGGTTACAGTGTCTGTGCTGATTGGTCTGTGGTTACAGTGTCATTGCTGATTGGTCTGTGGTGACACTGACTGTGCTGATTGGGTCTGTGGTTACAGTGTCAGTGCTGATTGGTCTGTGGTTACAGTGCCCATTCTGTTTGGACTTTGGTTACAGTATCTTTGCTGATTGGTCTGTGGTCACAGTGTCTGTGCTGATTGCTCTGTGGTTACTGTGTCCGTGCTGATTGGTCTGTGGTTACAGTGTCTGTGCTGATTGGTCTGTGGTTACAGTGTCAGTGCTAATTGGTCTGTGGTAACAGTGTCTGTGCTGATTGGGTCTGAGGTAACAGTGTCTGTTGTGATTGGGTCTGTGGTTACAGTGTCTGTGATGATTGGGTCTCTGGTTTCAGTGATTGCTGATTGGTTTGCGGTTACAGAGCTTGTGCTGATTGGTCTGTGGTTACAGTGTCTGTGCTGATTGGATTGTGATCACAATGTCTGTGCTGATTGGATTGTGGTTAAACTGTCTGTATTGATTGGGTCTATGGTTACAGTGTCTGTGCTGATTGGTCTGTGGTTACAGTGTCTGTGCTGATTGGTCTGTGGTTACAGTGTCTGTGCTGATTGGTCTGTGGTTACAGTGTCTATGCTGATTGGTCTGTGGTTACAGTGTCTGTGCTGATTGGTCTGTGGTTACAGTGTCTGTGCTGATTGGGTCTGTGGTTACAGTGTCTGTGCTGATTGGTCTGTGGTTCCAGTGTCAGTGCTGATTGGTCTGTGGTTAGTGTCTGTGCTGATTGGTCTGTGGTTACAGTTTCTGTGCTGATTGGTCTGTGGTTACAATATCAGTGCTGATTGGTCTGTGGTTACAGTATCAGTGCTGATTGGTCTGTGGTTACAGTATCAGTGCTGATTGGTCTGTGGTTACAATGTCTGTGCTCATTGGATTGTGCTTGAACTGTCTGTGCTGATTGGTCTGTGGTTACAGTGTCTGTGCTGATTGGTCTGTGTTTACAATATCTGTGCTGGTTGTGTCTGTCGGTACAGAGTGCGTGCTGATTGATCTGTGGATACAGTTTTTGTGCTGATTGGTCTGTGGTTACAGTGTCTGTGCTGATTGGTCTGTAGTTACAGTGTCTGTGCTGATTGGTCTCTGGTTACAATGTCAGTGCTGATTGGTCTGTGGTTACCTTGTCTGTGCTGATTGGTCTGTGGTTTCATTGTCTGTGCTGATTGGATTGTGGTTACAGTATCTGTGCTGATTGGTCTGTGGTTACAGTGTCTGTGCTGATTGGTCTGTGGTTACAATCTCCGTGCTGATTGGTCTGTGGTTAGTGCCTGTGCTGATTGGTCTGTGGTTACAGTGTCTGTGCTGATTGGTCTGTGGTTACAATCTCCGTGCTGATTGGTCTGTGGTTAGTGTCTGTGCTGATTGGTCTGTGGTTACAGTGTCTGTGCTGATTGGTCTGTGGTTACATTGTCTGTGCTGATTGGTCTTTGGTTACAGTGTCTGTGCTGATTGGATTGTGGTTACAGTATCTGTGCTGATTGGTCTGTGGTTAGTGTCTGTGCTGATTGGTCTGTGGTTACAGTGTCTGTGCTGATTGGTCTGTGGTTACAGTTTCTGTGCTGATTGGTCTGTGGTTACAGTGTCTGTGCTGATTGGACTGAGGTAACAGTGTCGGTTCTGATTGGGTCTGTGGTTACAATACCTTTGCTGATTGATTTGTTTTTAAAGTGTCGCTGCTGATTGGTCTGTCGATACAATGTCAGTGCTGATTGGTCCGTGGTTAGTGTCTGTGCTGATTGGGTCTGAGGTTACAGTGTCTGTGCTGATTGGTCTCTGGTTACAGTATCTGGGCTGATTTGTCTGTGGTTACAATGTCAGTGCTGATTGGTCCGTGGTTAGTGTCTGTGCTGATTGGTCTGTGGTTACAGTGTCTTTACTGATTGGCCTGTGGTTACAGTGTCGTTGCTGATTGGTCTGTGGTTACAGTGGCCATTCTGTTTGGACTTTGGTTACAGTGTCTGTGCAGATTGGTCTGTGGTTACTGTGTCCGTGCTGATTGGTCTGTGGTTACAGTGTCTGTGATGATTGGGTCTCTGGTTTCAGTGATTGCTGATTGGTTTGCGGTTACAGAGCTTGTGCTGATTGGTCTGTGGTTACAGTGTCTGTGCTGTTTGGTCTGTGTTTACATTATCTGTGCTGGTTGGGTCTGTAGTTACAGTGTCTGTGCTGATTTGTCTGTGGTTACAATGTCTGTGCTGATTGGGTGTCTGGTTACTTTTCCTGTGCTGATTAGTCTGTAGTTACAGTGTCTTTGCTGATTGGTCTGTGGTAACAGGGTCTGTGCTGACTGGGTCTGTGGTTACATTGTCTGTGCTGATTGGTCTGTGGGTACAATGTCAGGGCTGATTGGTCTGTGGCTACATTGTCTGTGCAGATTGGTGTGTGGTTACAATGTCTGTGCTGATTGGGTCACTGGTTACAGTATCTTTGCTGATTGGATTGTGATCACAATGTCTGTGCTGATTGGATTGTGGTTAAACTGTCTGTATTGATTGGGTCTATGGTTACAGTGTCTGTGCTGATTGGTCTGTGGTTACAGTGCTGTGCTGATCGGTCTGTGGTTCCAGTGTCAGTGCTGATTGGTCTGTTGTTAGTGTCTGTGCAGATTGGTCTGTGGTTACAGTTTCTGTGCTGATTGGTCTGTGGTTACATTGTCTCTGCTGATTGGTCTGTGGTTACAGTGACTGTGCTTATTGGATTGTGGTTGAACTGTCTGCAATGATTGCGTCTATGGTTACAGTGTCTGTGCTGATTTGTCTGTGGTTACAGTGTCTGTGCTGATTGGTTTGTGGTTACAATGTCAGTGCTGATTGGTCTGTGGTTACATTGTCTGTGCTGATTGGATTCTGGTTACAGTATCTGGGCTGATTTGTCTGTGGTTACAATGTCAGTGCTGATTGGTCCGTGGTTACAGTGTCTGGACTGATTGGCCTGTGGTTACAGTGTCTGTGCAGATTGGTCTGTGGTTACTGTGTCTGTGCTGATTGGTCTGTGGTTACAGTGTCTGTGATGATTGGGTCTCTGGTTTCAGTGATTGCTGATTGGTTTGCGGTTACAGAGGTTGTGCTGATTGGTCTGTGGTTACAGTGTCTGTGCTGATTGATTTGTGGTTACAGTGTCTGTGCTGATTGGTCTGTGGTTACAGTGTCTGTGCTGATTGATCTGTTGTTACAGTGACTGCTGATTGGATTGTGGTTACAGTTTCTGTGCTGATTGGGTCTGAGGTATTAGTGTCTGTTCTGATTGTTTCAGTGGTTACAGTGACTGTGCTGATTGGGTCTGTAGTTGCAGTGTCTCTGCTGATTGGTCTGTGGTACAGTGATTGCTGATTGGTTTGAGGTTACAGTGTCTTTGCTGAATGGTCTGTGTTTACAGTGTCTGTGCTGGTTGGGTCTGTAGTTACAGTGTCTGTGCTGATTGGTCTGTGGTTACAGTGTCTGTGCTGTTTGGTCTGTGTTTACATTATCTGTGCTGGTTGGGTCTGTAGTTACAGTGTCTGTGCTGATTTGTCTGTGGTTACAATGTCTGTGCTGATTGGGTGTCTGGTTACTTTTCCTGTGCTGATTAGTCTGTAGTTACAGTGTCTTTGCTGATTGGCCTGTGGTAACAGGGTCTGTGCTGACTGGGTCTGTGGTTACAGTGTCTGTGCTGATTGGTCTGTGGTACAATGTCAGGGCTGATTGGTCTGTGGTTACATTGTCTGTGCAGATTGGTGTGTGGTTACAATGTCTGTGCTGATTGGGTCACTGGTTACAGTATCTTTGCTGATTGGATTGTGATCACAATGTCTGTGCTGATTGGATTGTGGTTAAACTGTCTGTATTGATTGGGTCTATGGTTACAGTGTCTGTGCTGATTGGTCTGTGGTTACAGTGCTGTGCTGATCGGTCTGTGGTTCCAGTGTCAGTGCTGATTGGTCTGTTGTTAGTGTCTGTGCAGATTGGTCTGTGGTTACAGTTTCTGTGCTGATTGGTCTGTGGTTACATTGTCTCTGCTGATTGGTCTGTGGTTACAATGTCTGTGCTTATTGGATTGTGGTTGAACTGTCTGCAATGATTGCGTCTATGGTTACAGTGTCTGTGCTGATTTGTCTGTGGTTACATTATCTGTGCTGATTGGGTCTGTAGTTACAGTGTCTGTGCTGATTGGTCTTTGGTTACATTATCTGTGCTGATTGGGTCTGTAGTTACAGTGTCTGTGCTGATTGGTCTTTGGTTACAGTGTCTGTGCTCATTGGTCTGTGGTTGCAGTGATTGCTGATTGGTCTGTAGTTACAGTGTCTGTGCTGATTTGTCTGTGGTTACAGTGTCTGTGCTGATTGGATGTCTGGTTACTTTTCCTGTGCTGATTAGTCTGTAGTTATAGTGTCTTTGCTGATTGGTCTGTGGTAACAGGGTCTGTGCTGATTGGTCTGTGGTTACAATGTCAGTGCTGATTGGTCTGTGGTTACATTGTCTGTGAAGATTGGTGTGTGGTTACAATGTCTGTGCTGATTGGGTCACTGGTTACAGTATCTTTGCTGATTGGATTGTGATCACAATGTCTGTGCTGATTGGATTGTGGTTAACTGTCTGTATTGATTGGGTCTATCGTTACAGTGCTGTGCTGATCGGTCTGTGGTTCCAGTGTCAGTGCTGATTGGTCTGTTGTTAGTGTCTGTGCAGATTGGTCTGTGGTTACAGTTTCTGTGCTGATTGGTCTGTGGTTACACTGTCAGTGCTGATTGGTCTGTGGTTACAATGTCAGTGCTGATTGGTCTGTGGTTACATTGTCTCTGCTGATTGGTCTGTGGTTCCATTGTCACTGCTGATTGGTCTGTGGTTACAGTGTCTGTGCTGATTGGTCTGTGGTTACAATGTCTGTGCTTATTGGATTGTGGTTGAACTGTCTGTAATGATTGCATCTATGGTTATAGTGTCGTGCTGATTTGTCTGTGGTTACATTATCTGTGCTGATTGGGTCTGTAGTTACAGTGTCTGTGCTGATTGGTCTGTGGTTACATATCTGTGCTGATTGGGTCTGTCGTTACAGTGTCTGTGCTGATTGGTCTTTGGTTACAGTGTCTGTGCTGATTGGTCTGTGGTTACTGTATCTGTGCTGATTAGTCTGTGGCTATAGTGTCTGTGCTGATTGGTCTGTGTTGATTGGGTCTGTGCTGATTGGTCTGTGGATACAGTTTCTGTGGTGATTGATCTGTGGTTACAGTGTCAGTGCTGATTGGTCTGTGGTTACAGTGACTGCTGATTGGATTGTGGTTACAGTATCTGTTCTGATTGGGTCTGTGGTTACAGTTTCTGTGCTGACCTGTCTGTGTTTACAATATCTGTGCTGGTTGAGTCTGTAGTTACAGTTTCTGTGCTGATTGGTCTGTGGTTACAGTATCTGTGCTGATTGGTCTGTGGTTACAGTATCTGTGCTGATTGGTCTGTGGTTACAGTGTCTATGCTGATTGGTCTGTGGTTACAATGTCTGTGCTGATTGGTCTGTGGTTACAGTGTCTGTGCTGATTGGGTCTGCGGTTACAGTGTCTGAGCTGATTGGTCTGTGGTTATAGTGTCTGAGCTGATTAGTCTGTGCTTACAGTGTCTATGCTGATCGGTCTGTGGTTAAGTTGTCTCTTGGTGATTGGTCTGTGACTACTGTTTCTGTGCTCAATAGTCTGTTGTTCAGCGTCTGTGCTGATTGATCTGTGGTTACGGTGTTTGTGCTCATTGGTCTTTGGTTACAGTGTCTGTGCTGATTGGTCTTATGGTTACAGGTTCCGTGCTGACTGGTCTCTGGTTACAGTGACTGCTGATTGGTCTTTGGTTAACATGCCTGCCCTGATTGGACTGTGGTTACAGTGTCTGTGCTGATTGGTCTTTGGTACAGTGTCTGTGCTGATTGGTCTGTGGTTACAGTGTCTGTGCTGATTGGTCTGTGGTTACAGTTTCTGTGCTGATTGGTCTGTGGTTACAGTGTCTGTGCTGATTGGTCTGTGGTAACAGTGTCTGTGCTGATTGGTCTGTGGTTACAGTGTCTGTTCTGATTGGTCTGTGGTTAGTGTCTGTGCTGATTGGTCAGTGGTTACAGTGTCTGTGCTGATTGGTCTGTGGTTAGAGTTTCTTTGCTGATTGGTCTGTGGTTACAGTGTCTGAGCTGATTGGGTCTGTGGTTACAGTGTCTGTGCTGATTGGGCTGTGGTTACAGTGTCTGTGCTGATTGGTCTGTGGTTACAGTGTCTGTGCTGATTGCTCTGTGGTTAGTGTCTGTGCTGATTTGGTCTTAGGTAACAGTGTCTGTTCTGATTGGGTCTGTGGTAACATTGTCCGTGCTGATTGGCTATGTGTTTACAGTGTCTGTGCTGATTGGTCTGTGGTTACAGTGTCTGTGCTGGTTGGGTCTGTAATTACACTGTCTGTGCTGATTGGTCTGTGGTTACAGTATCTGTGCTGATTGGGTCTGTGGTTACAGTGTCTGTGCTGACTGGTCTGTGTTTACAGTATCTGTGCTGGTTATGTCTGTAGTTACAGTTTCTGTGCTGATTGGGTCTGTGGTTACGGTGTCTGTGCTGATTGGTCTGTGGATAGTTTCTGTGCTGAATGGTCTGTTGTTACAGTGTCTGTGCTGATTGCTCTGTGGTTACAGTGACTGCTGATTTGATTGTGGTTACAGTATTTGTGCTGTTTGGTCTGTGGATACAGTATCGGTGCTGATTGGTCTGTGGTTACAGTGTCTATGCTGATTGGTCTCTGGTTACAGTGTCTGTGCTGATTGGGTCTGTGGTTACAGTGTCTGTGCTGATTGGTCTGTGGTTACAGTGTCTGTGCTGATTGGTCTCTGGTATCAGTGTCTGTGCTGATTGGGTCTGTAGTTACAGTGTCTGTGCTGATTGGTCTGTGGTTACAGTGTCTGTGCTGATTGGGTCTGTGGTTACAGTGTCTGTGCTGATTGGTCTTGTGGTTACAGTTTCTGTGTTAATTGGTCTGTGGTTAAATTGTCTCTTGGTGATTGGTCTGTGGCTACTGTTTCTGTGCTCAATAGTCTGTGGTTAAGCGTCTGTGCTGATTGGTCTGTGGTTACAGTGTTTGTTGTCATTGGTCTGTGGTTACAGTTTCTGTGCTGATTGGTCTGTGGTTACAGTGTCTGTGCTGATTGGTCTGTGGTTACAGTGTCTGTGCTGATTGGTCTGTGGTTACAGTTTCTGTGCTGACTGGTCTCTGGTTACAGTGACTGCTGATTGGTCTTTGGTTAACATGCCTGTGCTGATTGGACTGTGTTTACAGTGTCTGTGCTGATTGGTCTTTGGTACAGTGTCTGTGCTGATTGGTCTGTGGTTGCAGTTTCTGTGCTGTTAGGTCTGTGGTTACAGTGTCTATGCTGATTGGTCTGTGGTTACAGTTGCTGTGCTGAGTTGTCTCTGGTTACAGTGACTGCTGATTGGTCTGTGGTTAACATGCCTGTGCTGATTGGACTGTGGTTACAGTGTCTTTGCTGATTGGTCTGTGGTTACAGTGGCTGTGCTGATTGGTCTGTGTTTACATTGTCTGTGCTGATTGGTCTGTGGTTACAGTTTCTGTGCTGATTGGTCTGTGGTTACAATGTCAGTGCTGATTGGTCTGTGGTTACAATGTCTGTGCTGATTGGATTGTGGTTAAACTGTCTGTATTGATTGGGTCTATGGTTACAGTGTCTGTGCTGATTGGTCTGTGGTTACAGTGTCTGTGCTGAGTGGGTCTGTGGTTACAGTGCTGTGCTGATCGGTCTGTGGTTCCAGTGTCAGTGCTGATTGGTCTGTTGTTAGTGTCTGTGCAGATTGGTCTGTGGTTACAGTTTCTGTGCTGATTGGTCTGTGGTTACAATGTCAGTGCTGATTGGTCTGTGGTTACAATGTCAGTGCTGATTGGTCTGTGGTTACAATGTCTGTGCTTATTGGATTGTGGTTGAACTGTCTGTAATGATTGCGTCTATGGTTACAGTGTCTGTGCTGATTGGTCTGTAGTTACAGTGTCTGTGCTGATTTGTCTGTGGTTACATTATCTGTGCTGATTGGGTCTGTAGTTACAGTGTCTGTGCTGATTTGTCTGTGGTTACATTATCTGTGCTGATTGGGTCTGTAGTTACAGTGTCTGTGCTGATTGGTCTTTGGTTACAGTGTCTGTGCTGATTGGTCTGTGGATACAGTTTCTGTGCTGATTGGTCTGTGGTTACAGTGTCAGTGCTGATTGGTCTGTGGTTACAGTGACTGCTGATTGGATTGTAGATACAGTATCTGTGCTGATTGGGTCTGAAGTAACAGTGTCTGTTCTGATTGGGTCTGTGGTTACAGTTTCTGTGCTGATTGGGTTTGGTTACAGTGACTGCTGATGGGTTTGAGGTTACAGTTTCTGTGCTGATTGGTCTGTGGTTACAGTATCTGTGCTGATTGGTCTGTGGTTACAGTGTCTGTGCTGATTGGGTCTGCGGTTACAGTGTCTGAGCTGATTGGTCTGTGGTTACAGTGTCTGAGCTGATTAGTCTGTGCTTACAGTGTCTATGCTGATCGGTCTGTGGTTAAGTTGTCTCTTGGTGATTGGTCTGTGGGTACTGTTTCTGTGCTCAATAGTCTGTGGTTCAGCGTCTGTGCTGATTGATCTGTGGTTACGGTGTTTGTGCTCATTGGTCTTTGGTTACAGTGTCTGTGCTGATTGGTCTTATGGTTACAGTTTCCGTGCTGACTGGTCTCTGGTTACAGTGACTGCTGATTGGTCTTTGGTTAACATGCCTGTGCTGATTGGACTGTGGTTACAGTGTCTGTGCTGATTGGTCTTTGGTACAGTGTCTGTGCTGATTGGTCTGTGGTTACAGTGTCTGTGCTGATTGGTCTGTGGTTACAGTTTCTGTGCTGATTGGGTCAGTAGTTACAGTGTCTGTGCTGATTGGTCTGTGGTTACAGTATCTGTGCTGATTGGGTCTCTGGTTACAGTGTCTGTGCTGATTGGTCTGTGGTTACAGTGTCTGTGCTGATTGGTCTGTGGTTTCAGTGTCTGTGCTGATTGGTCTGTGGTTAAATTGTCTCTTGGTGATTGGTCTGTGGCTACTGTTTCTGTGCTCAATAGTCTGTGGTTAAGCGTCTGTGCTGATTGTTCTGTGGTTACAGTGTTTGTGGTCATTGGTCTGTGGTTACAGTTTCTGTGCTGATTGGTCTGTGGTTACAGTGTCTGTGCTGATTGGTCTTTGGTACAGTGTCTGTGCTGATTGGTCTGTGGTTACAGTGTCTGTGCTGATTGCTCTGTGGTTACAGTTTCTGTGCTGATAGGTCTGTGGTTACAGTGTCTATGCTGATTGGTCTGTTTTTACAGTGTCTGTGCTGATTGGTCTGTGGTTACAGTTGCTGTGCTGAGTTGTCTCTGGTTACAGTGACTGCTGATTGGTCTGTGGTTAACATGCCTGTGCTGATTGGACTGTGGTTACAGTGTCTTTGCTGATTGGTCTGTTGTTACAGTGTCTGTGCTGATTGGTCTGTGTTTACATTGTCTGTGCTGATTGGTCTGTGGTTACAGTTTCTGTGCTGATTGGTCTGTGGTTACAATGTCAGTGCTCATTGGTCTGTGGTTACATTGTCTGTTCTGATTGGTCTGTGGTTACAATGTCTGTGCTGATTGGATTGTGCTTGAACTGTCTGTAATGATTGGGTCTATGGTTACAGTGTTTGTGCTGATTGGTCTGTGGATACAGTATTGGTGTGATTGGGTATGTGGTAACAGTGTCTGTTCTGATTGGGTCAGTGGTTACCTTGTCTGTGCTGATTGGATCTGTGTTTACAGTGTCTGTGCTGATTGGTCTGTGGTTACAGTGTCTGTGCTGATTGCTCTGTGGATAGAGTTTCTGTGCTGATTGGTCTATGGTTACAGTGTCTGTGCTGATTGGTCTGTGGTTACAGTGACTGCTGATTGGATTGTGGTTACAGTATCTGTGCTGTTTGAGTCTGTAGTTTCAGTGTCTGTGCTGATTGGGTTTGGTTACAATGTCTGTGCTGATTGGTCTGTGGTTACAGTGTCTGTGCTGATTGGTCTTGTGGTTACAGATTCTGTGCTGATTTTTCTGTGGTTACAGTGTCTGCTGATTGGTCTTTGGTTAACATGCCTGTGCTGATTGGACTGTTGTTACAGTGTCTGTGCTGATTGGTCTTTGGTACAGTGTCTGTGCTGATTGGTCTGTGGTTACACTGTCTGTGCTGATTGCTCTCTGGTTACAGTTTCTGTGCTGATTTGTCTGTGGTTAATGTGTCTATGCTGATTGGTCTGTGGTTACAGTGTCTGTGCTGATTGGTCAGTGGTTACAGTGTCTGTGATGATTAGTCTGTGGTTACAGTGTCTGTGCTGATTGGTCTGTGGTTACAGTGTCTATGCTGATTGGTCTGTGGTTACATTGTCAGTGCTGATTGGTCTGTGGTTACAGTGTCTATGCTGATTGGTCTGTGGTTACAGTGTCTATGCTGATTGGTCTGTGGTTACAGTGTCTGTGCTGACTGGTCTGTGTTTACGGTGTCTGTGCTGATTGGGTTTGGTTACAGTGTCTGTGCTGAATGGTCTGTGGTTACAGTGTTTGTGCTGATTGGTCTGTGGTTGCAGTGTCTGTGCTGTTTGGTCTGTGGTTACAGTGTCTGTGCTGATTGGTCTGTGGTTTATGTGTTTGTGCTGATTGGATCTGTGGTTACAGTATCTGGGCTGATTGGGTCTGAGGTAACAGTGTCTGTTCCGATTGGGTCTGTGGTAACAGTGTCTGTTCTGATTGGGTCTGTGGTTACAGTGTCTGTGATGATTGGTCTGTGGTAACAGTGTCTGTGCAGATTGGATTGTGGTCACAATGTCTGTGCTGATTGGGTCTGTGGTTACAGTGTCTGTGCTGATTGGGTCTATGGTTACAGTATCTGTGCTGATTAGTCTGTGGTTTCAGTGTCTGTGCTGATTGGATTGTGGCTACAGTGTCTGTGCTGATTGGGTCTCTGGGTACAGTGATTGCTGATTGGTTTGCGGTTGCAGAGCTTGTGCTGATTGGTCTGTGGTTACAGTTTCTTTGCTGATTGGTCTGTGATTACAGTGTCTGTGCTGATTGTTCTGTGGTTACAGTGTCAGTGCTGATTGGTCTGATGTTACAGTGTCTGAGCTGATTGGATCTGTGGTTCCAGTGTCTGTGCTGATTGGGTTTGTGGTTACAGTGTCTGTGCTGATTGTTCTGTGGTTCCAGTGTCTGTGCTGATTGGGTCTGTGGTTACAGTGTCTGAGCTGATTGGACTGTCTTTACAGTTTCTGTGCTGATTGGTCTGTGGTTACAGTGTCTGTGCTGATTGACTGTCTTTACAGTTTCTGTGCTGATTGGTCTGTGGTTACAGTTTCTGTGCTGATTGGTCTGTGGTTACCATGCCTGTGCTGATTGGACTGTGGTTACAGTGTCTTTGCTAATTGGTCTGTGGTTACAGTGATTGCTGATTGGTTTGAGAATACAGTGTCTGTGCTGAATGGTCTGTGTTTACATTATCGGGGCTGATTGGGTCAGAGGTAACAGTGTCTGTTCTAATTGGGTCTGTGGTTACAGTGTCTGTGCTGATTGGATTGTGGTTACAGTTTCTGTGCGGTTTAGTCTGTGGTTACAGTGTCTGTGCTGATTTGTCTGTTGTTACAGTGACTGCTGATTGGATTGTGGTTACAGTATCTGTGCTGATTGGATCTGAGGTAACAGTGTCTCTTCTGATTGGGTCTGTGGTTACAGTGTCTGTGATGATTGGTCTGCGGTAACAATGTCTGTGCTGATTGGGTCTTTAGTTTCAGTGTCTGTGCTGATTGGTCTGTGGTTACATTGTCTGTGCTGATTGGGTCTCTGGTTACTGTATCTGTGTTGATTAGTCTATGGTTACATTGTCTGTGCTGATTGGTATGTGGTTACAGTGTCTGTGATGATTGGGTCTCTGGTTACTGTATCTGTGCTGATTAGTCTGTGGTTACAGTGTCTGTGCTGATAAGTCTGTGTTTACAGTATCTGCTGGTTGTGTCTGTAGTTACAGTGTCTGTGCTGATTAATCTGTAGTTACAGTGTCTGTGCTGGTTGGGTCTGTAGTTATAGTGTCTGTGCTGATTGGTCTGTGGTTAAAGTGTCTGTGCTGATTGGTCTGTGGTTAAAGTATCTGTGCTGATTGGTCTGTGGTTACAGTGACTGCTGATTGGATTGTGGTTACAGTATCTGTGCTGATTGGATCTGAGGTAACAGTGTCTTTTCTGATTGGGTCTGTGGTTACAGAGTCTGTGATGATTGGTCTGGTTAACAATGTCTGTGCTGATTGGGTCTGTGGTTACAGTGTCTGTGCTAATTGGTTAGTGGTTACAGTATCTGTGCTGATTGGTCTGTTGTTATAGTGTCTGTCCTAATTGGGTCTATGGTTACAGTTTCTGTGCTGATTAGTCTGTGATTACAGTGCCTGTGCTGATTGGTCTGTGGTTACAGTGTCTGTGCTGATTGGTCTGTGGTTACAGTGTGTGTGCTGGTTGGGTCTGTGTTTACAGTGTCTCTGCTGATTAGTCTGTGGTTACAGTGTCGGTGCTGATTAGTCTGTGGTTACAGTGTCTGAGCTGATTGGACCGTCTTTACAGTTTCTGTGCTGATTGGTCTGTCGTTACAGTGTCTGTGCTGATTGGACTGTCTTTACAGTTTCTGTGCTGATTGGTCTGTGGTTACAGTTTCTGTGCTGATTGGTCTGTGGTTACCATGCCTGTGCTGATTGGACTGTGGTTACAGTGTCTTTGCTAATTGGTCTGTGGTTACAGTGATTGCTGATTGGTTTGAGGTTACAGTGTCTGTGCTGAATGGTCTGTGTTTACATTATCGGTGCTGATTGGGTCTGAGGTAACAGTGTCTGTTCTAATTGGGTCTGTGGTTACAGTGTCTGTGCTGATTGGATTGTGGTTACAGTTTCTGTGCTGATTAGTCTGTGGTTACAGTGTCTGTGCTGATTTGTCTGTTGTTACAGTGACTGCTGATTGGATTGTGGTTACAGTATCTGTGCTGATTGGATCTGAGCTAACAGTGTCTCTTCTGATTGGGTCTGTGGTTACAGTGTCTGTGATGATTGGTCTGCGGTAACAATGTCTGTGCTGATTGGGTCTGTGGTTACAGTGTCTGTGCTAATTGGTTAGTGGTTACAGTGTCTGTGCTGATTGGGTCTTTAGTTACAGTGTCTGTGCTGATTGGTCTGTGGTTACAGTGTCTGTGCTGATTGGTCTGTGGTTACAATGTCTGTGCTGATTAGTCTGTGGTTACAGTGTCTGTGCTGATTGGGTCTCTGGCTACAGTGATTGCTGATTGGTTTACAGTTACAGAGCTTGTGCTGATTGGTCTGTGGTTACAGTTTCTTTGCTGATAGGTCTGTGATTACAGTGTCTGTGCTGATTGTTCTATGGTTACAGTGTCTGTGCTGATTGATCTGTGGTTACAGTGTCTGTGCTGATTGATCTTTGGTTACAGTGTCTGTGTTGATTGGTCTGTGGTTACAGTGTCTGTGCTGATTGGTCTGTGGTTACAGTGTCTGTGCTGATTGGTCTGTGGTTACAGTGTCTGTGTTGATTGGGTCTGTGGTTACAGTATTTTTGCTGATTGGGTCTGTGGTTACAGTTACTGTGCTGATTGGTCTGTGGTTACAGTGTTTTTGCTGATTGGGTCTGTGGTTACAGTGTCTGTGCTGATTGGGTCTGTGGTAACAGTGTCTGTGCTGATTGGGTCTGTGGTTACAGTGTCTGTGCTGATTGGGTCTGTGGTTACAGTGTCTGTGCTGATTGGTCTGTGGTTACAGTGTCTGTGTTGATTGGGTCTGTGGTTACAATGTTTTTGCTGATTGGGTCTGTGGTTACAGTTACTGTGCTGATTGGTCTGTGGTACAGTGTTTTTGCTGATTGGGTCTGTGGTTACAGTGTCTGTGCTGATTGGGTCTGTGGTTACAGTGTCTGTGCTGATTGGTCTGTGGTTACAGTGTCTGAGCTGATTGGTTTGTGCTTACAGTGTCAGTGCTGATTGGTCTGTGGTTGCAGTGTCTGTGTTGATTGGGTCTGTGGTTACAGTGTCTGTGCTGATTGGGTCTGTGGTTACAGTGTCTGAGCTGATTGGTTTGTGGTTACAGTGTCTGTGCTGATTGGTCTGTGGTTACAGTGTCTGTGCTGATTGGTCTGTGGTTACAGTGTCTGTGTTGATTGGGTCTGTGGTTACAGTGTTTTTGCTGATTGGGTCTGTGGTTACAGTGTCTGTGCTGATTGGTCTGTGGTTACAGTGTTTTTGCTGATTGGGTCTGTGGTTACAGTGTCTGAGCTGATTGGTTTGTGGTTACATTGTCTGTGCTGATTGGTCTGTGGTTACAGTGCCTGTGCTGATTGGACTGTGTTTACATTATCGGTGCTGATTGGGTCTGTAGTTACAGTGCCTGTGCTGACTGGTCTCTGGTTACAGTGACTGCTGATTGGTCTGTGGTTACAATGGCTGTGCTGATTGGACTGTGTTTACATTATCGGTGCTGATTGGGTCTGAGGTAACAGTCTCTGTGCTGATTGGTCTGTGGTTACAGTTTCTTTGCTGATTGGTCTGTGGTTACAGTGTCTGTGCTGATTGGTCTGTGGTTACAATCTCTGTGCTGATTGGTCTGTGGTTACAGTGACTGCTGATTGGTCTGTGGTTACCATGCCTGTGCTGATTGGACTGTGGTTACAGTGTCTTTGCTGATTGGTCTGTGGTTACAGTGATTGCTGATTGGTTTGAGTTTACAGTGTCTGTGCTGAATGGTCTGTGTTTACATTATCGGTGCTGATTGGGTCTGAGGTAACAGTGTCAGTTCTGATTGGTCTGTGGTTACTGTGACTGCTGATTGGATTGTGGTTACAGTATCTGTGCTGATTGGGTCTGAGGTAACAGTCTCTGTTCTGATTGGGACTGTGGTTACAGTGTGTGTGCTGATTGGTCTGTGGTTACATTGTCTGTGCTGGTTGGGTCTTTAGTTACAGTGTCTGTGCTGATTGGTCTGTGGTCACAATGTCTGTGCTGATTGGGTCTGTGGTTACAGTATCTGTGCTGATTAGTCTGTGGTCACAATGTCTGTGCTGATTGTGTCTGTGGTTACAGAATCTGTGCTGATTAGTCTTTGGCTACAGTGTCTGTGCTGATTGGGTCTCTGGCTACAGTGATTGCTGATTGGTTTGCGGTTACAGAGCTTGTGCTGATTGTTAACAAAAACAGAATTACCTGGAAAAACTCAGCAGGTCTGGCAGCATCGGCGGAGAAGAAAAGAGTTGACGTTTCGAGTCCTCATGACCCTTCGACAGTTCTGTGGTTACAGTTTGGTCTGTGATTGGTCTGTGATTACAGTGTCTGTGCTGATTGTTCTGTGGTTACAGTGTCTGTGCTGATTGGTCTGTGGTTACAGTCTCTGTGCTGATTGGTCTGTGGTTACAGTGACTGCTGATTGGTCTGTGGTTACCATGCCTGTGCTGATAGGGTCTGTGGTTACACTGTCTGTGCTAATTGGTAAGTGGTTACAGTATCTCTGCTGAATGGGTCTATGGTTACAGTGTCTTTGCTGATTAGTCTGTGGTTACAGTGTCTGTGCTGATTGGTCTATGGTTACAGTTTCCGTGCTGCTTGGGTCTGTAGTTTCAGTGTCTGTGCTGATTGGTCTGTGGTTACAGTGTCTGTGCTTTTTGGGTCTCTGGTTACTGTTTCTGTGCTGATTAGTCTGTGGTTACAGTGTCTGTGCTGATTGGTCTGTGTTTACAGTATCTGTGCTGGTTGTGTTGGAAGTTAGAGTCTCTGTGCTGATTGATCTTTGGTTACAGTGTCTGTGCTGATTGGTCTGTGGTTACAGTGTCTGTGTTGATTGGGTCTGTGGTTACAGTGTCTTTGCAGATTGGTCTGTGGTTACAGTGTCTGTGCTGATTGGTCTGTGGTTACAGTGTTTTTGCTGATTGAGTCTCTGGTTACAGTGTCTGAGCTGATTGGTCTGTGGTTACAGTGTCTGTGCTGATTGGGTCTGTGGTTACAGTGTCTGAGATGATTGGTCTGTGGTTACAGTGTCAGTGCTGATTGGGTCTGTGGTTACAGTGTCTGTGCTGATTGCTCTGTGGTTACAGTGTCTGTGCTGATTGGTCTGTGGTTACAGTGTCTGTGCTAATTGGTTTGTGGTAACAGTGTCTGTGCTGATTGGGTCTGAGGTAACAGTGTCTGTTGTGATTGGGTCTGTGGTTACATTGTCTGTGCTGATAGGATTGTGGTTACAGTTTCTGTGCTGATTAGTCTGTGGTTACAGTGTCTGTGCTGATTGGTTAGTGGTTACAGTATCTGTGCTGATTGGTCTGTTGTAATACAGTCTGTGCTGATTGGGTCTATGGTTACAGTGTCTGTGCTGATTAGTCTGTGGTTTCAGTGTCTGTGCTGATTGGATTGTGGCTACAGTGTCTGTGCTGATTGGGTCTCTGGCTACAGTGATTGCTGATTGGTTTGCGGTTACAGAGCTTGTGCTGATTGGTCTGTGGTTACAGTTTCTTTGCTGATTGGTCTGTGGTTACAGTGTCTGTGCTGCTTGGTCTGTAGTTACAGTGTCTGTGCTGATTGGTCTGTGGTTACAGTGTCTGAGCTGATTGGTCTGTCTTTACAGTTTCTGTGCTGATTGGTCTGTGGTTACAGTGCCTGTGCTGACTGGTCTCTGGTTACAGTGACGGCTGATTGGTCTGTGGTTACCATGCCTGTGCTGATTGGACTGGTTACAAAGTCGTTGCTAATTGGTCTGTGGTTACAGTGATTGCTGATTGGTTTGAGGTTACAGTGTCTGTGCTGAATGGTCTGTGTTTACATTATCGGTGCTGATTGAGTCTGAGGTAACAGTGTCTGTTCTAATTGGGTCTGTGGTTACAGTGTCTGTGCTAATTGGTTAGTGGTTACAGTGTCTGTGCTGATTGGTCTGTTGTTATAGTGTCTGTCCTGATTGGGTCTATGGTTACAGTGTCTGTGCTGATTAGTCTGTGGTTCCAGTGTCTGTGCTGATTGGTCTGTGGTTACATTGTCTGTGCTGGTTGGGTCTTTAGTTACAGTGTCTGTGATGATTGGTCTGTGGTTACAGTGTCTGTGCTGATTGGGTCTCTGGTTACTGTATCTGTGCTGATTAGTCTGTGGTTACAGTGTCTGTGCTGATTGGTCTGTGTTTACAGTATCTGTTCTGGTTGTGTCGGTAGTTACAGTGTCTGTGCTGATTGATCTTTGGTTACCGTGTCTGTGCTGATTGGTCTGTGGTTACAGTGTCTGTGCTGATTGATCTTTGGTTACCATGTGTGTGCTGATTGGAGTGTGGTTACAGTGTCTGTGCTGATTGATCTTTGGTTACAGTGTCTGTGCTGATTGGTCATGGGTTACCATGTGTGTGCTGATTGGAGTGTGGTTACAGTGTCTGTGCTGATTGATCTTTGGTTACAGTGTCTGTGCTGATTGGTCTGTGGTTACAGTGTCTTTGTTGATTGGGTCTGTGGTTACAGTGTCTTTGCAGATTGGTCTGTGGTTACAGTGTCTGTGCTGATTGGTCTGTGGTTGCAGTGTTTTTGCTGATTGGGTCTCTGGTTACAGTGTCTGTTCTGATTGGTCTGTGGGTCCAGTGTCTGTGCTGATTGGTCTGTGGTTACAGTGTCTGTGCTGGTTGGGTCTTTAGTTACAGTGTCTGTGATGATTGGTCTGTGGTTACAGTGTCTGTGCTGATTGGGTCTCTGGTTACTGTATCTGTGCTGAATGGTCTGTGTTTACATTATCGGTGCTGATTGGGTCTGAGGTAACAGTCTCTGTTCTGATTGGGTCTGTGGTTACAGTGTCTGTGATGATTTATTGTGGTTACAGTTTCTGTGCTGATTAGTCTGTGGTTACAGTGTCTGTGCTGATTTGTCTGTTGTTACAGTGACAGCTGATTGGATTGTGGTTACAGTATCTGTGCTGATTGGGTCTGAGGTAACAGTGTCTCTTCTGATTGGGTCTGTGGTTTCAGTGTCTGTGATGATTGGTCTGCGGTAACAATGTCTGTGCTGATTGGGTCTGTGGTTACAGTGTCTGTGCTAATTGGTTAGTGGTTACAGTATCTGTGCTGATTGGTCTGTTGTTATAGAGTCTGTGCTGATTGGGTCTGTGGTTACAGTGTCTGTGCTGATTAGTCTGTGGTTACAGTATCTGTGCTGATTGGGTCTGTGGTTACAGTGTCTGTGCTGATTGGGTGTATGGTTACAGTGTCTGTGCTGATTAGTCTGTGGTTACAGTGTCTGTGCAGATTGGTCTGTGTTTACAGTGCCTGTGCTGGTTGGGTCTTTAGTTACAGTGTCTGTGCTGATTGGGTGTGTGGTTACAGTGTCTGAGCTGATTGGTCTGTGGTTACAGTTTCTGTGCTGATTGGTCTGTGGTTACAGCATCTGTGCTGATTGGGTCTGTGGTTACAGTGTCTGTGCTGATTGGTCTGTGGTTACAGTGACTGCTGATTGGTCTGTGGTTACCATGCCTGTGCTGATTTGACAGTGGTTACAGTGTCTTTGCTAATTGGTCTGTGGTTAAAGTGATTGCTGATTGGTCTGTGGTTACAGTGTCTTTGCTAAATTGTCTGTGGTAACAGTGACTGTGCTGATTGGTCTGTGGTTACAATGATTGCTGATTGGTTTGAGGTTACAGTGTCTGTGCTGAATGGTCTGTGTTTACATTATCGGTGCTGATTGGGTCTGAGGTAACAGTGTCTGTTCTGATTGGGTCTGTGGTTAGTGTCTGTGCTGATTGGATTGTGTTTACAGTGTCTGTGCTGATTGGGTCTCTGGTTACAGTGTCTGTGCTGATTGGGTCTGTGGTTACAGTGTCAGTGCTGATTGGGTCTGTGGTTACAGTGTCTGTGCTGATTGGGTCTGTGGTTACAGTGTCAGTGCTGATTGGGTCTGTGGTTACACTGTCTGTGCTGATTGGATTGTGTTTACAGTGTCTGTGCTGATTGGGTCTCTGGTTACAGTGTCAGTGCTGATTGGGTCTGTGGTTACAGTGTCAGTGCTGAATGGGTCTGTGGTTACACTGTCTGTGCTGATTGGATTGTGTTTACAGTGTCTGTGCTGATTGGATTGTGGTAACAGTGACTGTGCTGATTGGTCTGTGGTTACAGTGTGTGTGCTGATTGGTCTGTGGTTACAGTGACTGTGTTGCTTGGGTCTGTGGTTACAGTATCTGCGCTGATTGGTCTGTGGTTACAATGTCTGTGCTGATTGGGTCTGTGGTTACAGTGTCTGTGCTGGTTGGGTCTTTAGTTACAGTGTCTGTGCTGATTGGTCTATGGTTACAGTGTCTGTGCTGATTAGTCTGTGGTTACAGTGTCTGTGCTGATTGGTCTGTGGTTACAGTGTCTGTGCTGATTGGGTCTATGGTTACAGTGTCTGTGCTGATTAGTCTGTGGTTACAGTGTCTGTGCTGATTAGTCTGTGGTTACAGTGTCTGTGCTGATTGGTCTGTGGTTACAGTGTCTGTGCTGATTGGGTCTGTGGTTACAGTGTCTGTGCTGATTGGGTCTGTGGTTACAGTGTCTGTGCTGGTTGGGTCTTTAGTTACAGTGTCTGTGCTGATTGGTCTGTGGTTACAGTATCTGTGCTGATTTGTCTGTGGTTACAGTGACTGCTGATTGGTCTGTGTTTACAGTATCTGCTGGTTGTGTCTGTAGTTACAGTGTCTGTGCTGATTAATCTGTAGTTACAGTGTCTGTGCTGGTTGGGTCTGTAGTTACAGTGTCTGTGCTGATTGGTCTGTGGTTACAGTGTCTGTGCTGATTGGTCTGTGGTTATAGTGACTGCTGATTGGATTGTGGTTACAGTATCTGTGCTGATTGGATCTGAGGTAACAGTGTCTTTTCTGATTGGGTCTGTGGTTACAGTGTCTGTGATGATTGGTCTGCGGTAAAAAAAGTCAGTGCTGATTGGTTCTGTGGTTACAGTGTCTGTGCTAATTGGTTAGTGGTTACAGTATCTGTGCTGATTGGTCTGTTGTTATAGAGTCTGTGCTGATTGGGTCTATGGTTACAGTGTCTGTGCTGATTGGTCTGTGGTTACAGTGTCAGTGCTGATTGGGTCTTTGGTTACAGTGTCAGTGCTGACTGGTCTGTGGTTACGGTGTCTGTGCTGATTGGTCTGTGGTTACCATGCCTGTGCTGATTGGACTGTGGTTACAGTGTCTTTGCTGAATGGTCTGTGTTTACATTATGGGTGCTGATTGTGTCTGAGGTAACAGTGTCTGTTCTGATTGGGTCTGTGGTTACAGTGTCTGTGCTGATTGTATTGTGGTTACAGTTTCTGTGCTGATTGGTCTGTGGTTACAGTTTCTGTGCTGATTAGTCTGCGGTTACAGTGTCTGTGCTGATTTGTCAGTTTTTACAGTGACTGCTGATTGGATTGTGGTTACAGTGTCTGTGCTGATTGGTCTGTTGTTATAGTGTCTGTCCTGATTGGGTCTATGGTTACAGTGTCTGTGCTGATTAGTCTGTGGTTCCAGTGTCTGTGCTAATTGGTCTGTGGTTACAGTGTCTGTGCTGGTTGGGTCTTTAGTTACAGTGTCTGTGATGATTGGTCTGTGGTTACAGTGTCTGTGCTGATTGGGTCTCTGGTTACTGTATCTGTGCTGATTAGTCTGTGGTTACAGTGTCTGTGCTGATTGGTCTGTGTTTACAGTATCTGTTCTGGTTGTGTCGGTAGTTACAGTGTCTATGCTGATTGATCTTTGGTTACCGTGTCTGTGCTGATTGGTCTGTGGTTACAGTGTCTGTGCTGATTGATCTTTGGTTACCATGTGTGTGCTGATTGGAGTGTGGTTACAGTGTCTGAGCTGATTGATCTTTGGTTACAGTGTCTGTGCTGATTGGTCTGTGGTTACCATGTGTGTGCTGATTGGAGTGTGGTTACAGTGTCTGTGCTGATTGATCTTTGGTTACAGTGTCTGTGCTGATTGGTCTGTGGTTACAGTGTCTTTGTTGATTGGGTCTGTGGTTACAGTGTCTTTGCTGATTGGGTCTCTGGTTACAGTGTCTGAGCTGATTGGTCTGTGGTTCCAGTCTCTGTGCTGATTGGTCTGTGGTTACAATGTCTGTGCTGGTTGGGTCTTTAGTTACAGTGTCTGTGATGATTGGTCTGTGGTTACAGTGTCTGTGCTGATTGGGTCTATGGTTACTGAATCTGTGCTGAATGGTCTGTGTTTACATTATCGGTGCTGATTGGGTCTGAGGTAACAGTCTCTGTTCTGATTGGGTCTGTTTTTACAGTGTCTGTGATGATTTATTGTGGTTACAGTTTCTGTGCTGATTAGTCTGTGGTTACAGTGTCTGTGCTGATTTGTCTGTGGTTACAGTGACTGCTGATTGGATTGTGGTTACAGTATCTGTGCTGATTGGGTCTGAGGTAACAGTGACTCTTTTGATTGGGTCTGTGGTTTCAGTGTCTGTGATGATTGGTCTGCGGTAACAATGTCTGTGCTGATTGGATTGTGTTAACAGTGTCTGTGCTGATTGGGTCTCTGGTTACAGTGTCTGTGCTGATTGGGTCTGTGGTTACAGTGTCAGTGCTGATTGGGTCTGTGGTTACACTGTCTGTGCTGATTGGATTGTGTTTACAGTGTCTGTGCTGATTGGATTGTTGTTATAGTGTCTTTGCTAATTGGTCTGTGGTAACAGTGACTGTGCTGATTGGTCTGTGGTTACAGTGATTGCTGATTGGTTTGAGGTTACAGTGTCTGTGCTGAATGGTCTGTGTTTACATTATCGGTGCTGATTGGGTCTGAGGTAACAGTGTCTGTTCTGATTGGGTCTGTGGTTAGTGTCTGTGCTGATTGGATTGTGTTTACAGTGTCTGTGCTGATTGGGTCTCTGGTTACAGTGTCTGTGCTGATTGGGTCTGTGGTTACACTGTCAGTGCTGATTGGGTCTGTGGTTACAGTGTCTGTGCTGATTGGGTCTGTGGTTACAGTGTCAGTGCTGATTGGGTCTGTGGTTACACTGTCTGTGCTGATTGGATTGTGTTTACAGTGTCTGTGCTGATTGGGTCTCTGGTTACAGTGTCTGTGCTGATTGGGTCTGTGGTTACAGTGTCAGTGCTGATTGGGTCTGTGGTTACACTGTCTGTGCTGATTGGATTGTGTTTACAGTGTCTCTGCTGATTGGATTGTGGTAACAGTGACTGTGCTGATTGGTCTGTGGTTACAGTGTGTGTGCTGATTGGTCTGTGGTTACAGTGACTGTGTTGCTTGGGTCGGTGGTTACAGTATCTGCGCTGATTGGTCTGTGGTTACAATGTCTGTGCTGATTGGGTCTGTGGTTACAGTGTCTGTGCTGGTTGGGTCTTTAGTTACAGTGTCTGTGCTGATTGGTCTATGGTTACAGTGTCTGTGCTGATTAGTCTGTGGTTACAGTGTCTGTGCTGATTGGTCTGTGGTTACAGTGTCTGTGCTGATTGGGTCTATGGTTACAGTGTTTGTGCTGATTAGTCTGTGGTTACAGTGTCTGTGCTGATTAGTCTGTGGTTACAGTGGCTGTGCTGATTGGTCTGTGGTTACAATGTCTGTGCTGATTGGGTCTGTGGTTACAGTGTCTGTGCTGATTGGTCTGTGGTTACAGTGTCTGTGCTGGTTGGGTCTTTAGTTACAGTGTCTGTGCTGATTGGTCTGTGGTTACAGTATCTGTGCTGATTTGTCTGTGGTTACAGTGACTGCTGATTGGTCTGTGTTTACAGTATCTGCTGGTTGTGTCTGTAGTTACAGTGTCTGTGCTGATTAATCTGTAGTTACAGTGTCTGTGCTGGTTGGGTCTGTAGTTACAGTGTCTGTGCTGATTGGTCTGTGGTTACAGTGTCTGTGCTGATTGGTCTGTGGTTACAGTGACTGCTGATTGGATTGTGGTTACAGTATCTGTGCTGATTGGATCTGAGGTAACAGTGTCTTTTCTGATTGGGTCTGTGGTTACAGTGTCTGTGATGATTGGTCTGCGCTAAAAAAAAGTCAGTGCTGATTGGGTCTGTGGTTACAGTGTCTGTGCTAATTGGTTAGTGGTTACAGTATCTGTGCTGATTGGTCTGTTGTTATAGAGTCTCTGCTGATTGGGTCTATGGTTACAGTGTCTGTGCTGATTGGTCTGTGGTTACAGTGTCAGTGCTGATTGGGTCTTTGGTTACAGTGTCAGTGCTGACTGGTCTGTGGTTACTGTGTCTGTGCTGATTGGTCTGTGGTTACCATGCCTGTGCTGATTGGACTGTGGTTACAGTGTCTTTGCTGAATGGTCTGTGTTTACATTATGGGTGCTGATTGTGTCAGAGGTAACAGTGTCTGTTCTGATTGGGTCTGTGGTTACAGTGTCTGTGCTGATTGTATTGTGGTTACAGTTTCTGTGCTGATTGGTCTGTGGTTACAGTTTCTGTGCTGATTAGTCTGCGGTTTCAGTGTCTGTGCTGATTTGTCAGTTGTTACAGTGACTGCTGATTGGATTGTGGTTACAGTGTCTGTGCTGATTGGTCTGTTGTTATAGTGTCTGTCCTGATTGGGTCTATGGTTACAGTGTCTGTGCTGATTAGTCTGTGGTTCCAGTGTCTGTGCTAATTGGTCTGTGGTTACAGTGTCTGTGCTGGTTGGGTCTTTAGTTACAGTGTCTGTGATGATTGGTCTGTGGTTACAGTGTCTGTGCTGATTGGGTCTCTGGTTACTGTATCTGTGCTGATTAGTCTGTGGTTACAGTGTCTGTGCTGATTGGTCTGTGTTTTCAGTATCTGTTCTGGTTGTGTCGGTAGTTACAGTGTCTGTGCTGATTGATCTTTGGTTACCGTGTCTGTGCTGATTGGTCTGTGGTTACAGTGTCTGTGCTGATTGATCTTTGGTTACCATGTGTGTGCTGATTGGAGTGTGGTTACAGTGTCTGAGCTGATTGATCTTTGGTTACAGTGTCTGTGCTGATTGGTCTGTGGTTACCATGTGTGTGCTGATTGGAGTGTGGTTACAGTGTCTGTGCTGATTGATCTTTGGTTACAGTGTCTGTGCTGATTGGGTCTCTGGTTACAGTGTCTGAGCTGATTGGTCTGTGGTTCCAGTGTCTGTGCTGATTGGTCTGTGGTTACAATGTCTGTGCTGGTTGGGTCTTTAGTTACAGTGTCTGTGATGATTGGTCTGTGGTTACAGTGTCTGTGCTGATTGGGTCTCTGGTTACTGTATCTGTGCTGAATGGTCTGTGTTTACATTATCGGTGCTGATTGGGTCTGAGGTAACAGTCTCTGTTCTGATTGGGTCTGTGGTTACAGTGTCTGTGATGATTTATTGTGGTTACAGTTTCTGTGCTGATTAGTCTGTGGTTACAGTGTCTGTGCTGATTTGTCTGTTGTTACAGTGACAGCTGATTGGATTGTGGTTACAGTATCTGTGCTGATTGGGTCTGAGGTAACAGTGACTCTTCTGATTGGGTCTGTGGTTTCAGTGTCTGTGATGATTGGTCTGCGGTAACAATGTCTGTGCTGATTGGGTCTGTGGTTACAGTGTCTGTGCTAATTGGTTAGTGGTTACAGTATCTGTGCTGATTGGTCTGTTGTTATAGAGTCTTTGCTAATTGGTCTGTGGTAACAGTGACTGTGCTGATTGGTCTGTGGTTACAGTGATTGCTGATTGGTTTGAGGTTACAGTGTCTGTGCTGAATGGTCTGTGTTTACATTATCGGTGCTGATTGGGTCTGAGGTAACAGTGTCTGTTCTGATTGGGTCTGTGGTTAGTGTCTGTGCTGATTGGATTGTGTTTACAGTGTCAGTGCTGATTGGGTCTGTGGTTACAGTGTCTGTGCTGATTGGGTCTGTGGTTACAGTGTCAGTGCTGATTGGGTCTGTGGTTACACAGTCTTTGCTGATTGGATTGTGTTTACAGTGTCTGTGCTGATTGGGTCTCTGGTTACAGTGTCTGTGCTGATTGGGTCTGTGGTTACAGTGTCAGTGCTGATTGGGTCTGTGGTTACACTGTCTGTGCTGATTGGATTGTGTTTACAGTGTCTGTGCTGATTGGATTGTGGTAACAGTGACTGTGCTGATTGGTCTGTGGTTACAGTGTGTGTGCTGATTGGTCTGTGGTTACAGTGACTGTGTTGCTTGGGTCTGTGGTTACAGTATCTGCGCTGATTGGTCTGTGGTTACAATGTCTGTGCTGATTGGGTCTGTGGTTACAGTGTCTGTGCTGGTTGGGTCTTTAGTTACAGTGTCTGTGCTGATTGGTCTATGGTTACAGTGTCTGTGCTGATTAGTCTGTGGTTACAGTGTCTGTGCTGATTGGTCTGTGGTTACAGTGTCTGTGCTGATTGGGTCTATGGTTACAGTGTCTGTGCTGATTAGTCTGTGGTTACAGTGTCTGTGCTGATTAGTCTGTGGTTACAGTGTCTGTGCTGATTGGTCTGTGGTTACAGTGTCTGTGCTGATTGGGTCTGTGGTTACAGTGTCTGTGCTGATTGGTCTGTGGTTACAGTGTCTGTGCTGGTTGGGTCTTTAGTTACAGTGTCTGTGCTGATTGGTCTGTGGTTACAGTATCTGTGCTGATTTGTCTGTGGTTACAGTGACTGCTGATTGGTCTGTGTTTACAGTATCTGCTGGTTGTGTCTGTAGTTACAGTGTCTGTGCTGATTAATCTGTAGTTACAGTGTCTGTGCTGGTTGGGTCTGTAGTTACAGGGTCTGTGCTGATTGGTCTGTGGTTACAGTGTCTGTGCTGATTGGTCTGTGGTTACAGTGACTGCTGATTGGATTGTGGTTACAGTATCTGTGCTGATTGGATCTGAGGTAACAGTGTCTTTTCTGATTGGGTCTGTGGTTACAGTGTCTGTGATGATTGGTCTGCGGTAAAAAAAGTCAGTGCTGATTGGGTCTGTGGTTACAGTGTATGTGCTAATTGGTTAGTGGTTACAGTATCTGTGCTGATTGGTCTGTTGTTATACAGTCTGTGCTGATTGGGTCTATGGTTACAGTGTCTGTGCTGATTGGTCTGTGGTTACAGTGTCAGTGCTGATTGGGTCTTTGGTCACAGTGTCAGTGCTGACTGGTCTGTGGTTACGGTGTCTGTGCTGATTGGTCTGTGGTTACCATGCCTGTGCTGATTGGACTGTGGTTACAGTGTCTTTGCTGAATGGTCTGTGTTTACATTATCGGTGCTGATTGTGTCTGAGGTAACAGTGTCTGTTCTGATTGGGTCTGTGGTTACAGTGTCTGTGCTGATTGGGCTGTGGTTACAGTTTCTGTGCTGATTAGTCTGCGGTTACAGTGTCTGTGCTGATTTGTCAGTTGTTACAGTGACTGCTGATTGGATTGTGGTTACAGTGTCTGTGCTGATTGGTCTGTTGTTATAGTGTCTGTCCTGATTGGGTCTATGGTTACAGTGTCTGTGCTGATTAGTCTGTGGTTCCAGTGTCTGTGCTAATTGGTCTGTGGTTACAGTGTCTGTGCTGGTTGGGTCTTTAGTTACAGTGTCTGTGATGATTGGTCTGTGGTTACAGTGTCTGTGCTGATTGGGTCTCTGGTTACTGTATCTGTGCTGATTAGTCTGTGGTTACAGTGTCTGTGCTGATTGGTCTGTGTTTACAGTATCTGTTCTGGTTGTGTCGGTAGTTACAGTGTCTGTGCTGATTGATCTTTGGTTACCGTGTCTGTGCTGATTGGTCTGTGGTTACAGTGTCTGTGCTGATTGATCTTTGGTTACCATGTGTGTGCTGATTGGAGTGTGGTTACAGTGTCTGAGCTGATTGATCTTTGGTTACAGTGTCTGTGCTGATTGGTCTGTGGTTACCATGTGTGTGCTGATTGGAGTGTGGTTACCGTGTCTGTGCTGATTGGGTCTCTGGTTACAGTGTCTGAGCTGATTGGTCTGTGGTTCCAGTGTCTGTGCTGATTGGTCTGTGGTTACAATGTCTGTGCTGGTTGGGTCTTTAGTTACAGTGTCTGTGATGATTGGTCTGTGGTTACAGTGTCTGTGCTGATTGGGTCTCTGGTTACTGTATCTGTGCTGAATGGTCTGTGTTTACATTATCGGTGCTGATTGGGTCTGAGGTAACAGTCTCTGTTCTGATTGGGTCTGTGGTTACAGTGTCTGTGATGATTTATTGTGGTTACAGTGACAGCTGATTGGATTGTGGTTACAGTATCTGTGCTGATTGGATCTGAGGTAACAGTGTCTTTTCTGATTGGGTCTGTGGTTACAGTGTCTGTGATGATTGGTCTGCGGTAAAAAAAGTCAGTGCTGATTGGGTCTGTGGTTACAGTGTATGTGCTAATTGGTTAGTGGTTACAGTATCTGTGCTGATTGGTCTGTTGTTATACAGTCTGTGCTGATTGGGTCTATGGTTACAGTGTCTGTGCTGATTGGTCTGTGGTTACAGTGTCAGTGCTGATTGGGTCTTTGGTCACAGTGTCAGTGCTGACTGGTCTGTGGTTACGGTGTCTGTGCTGATTGGTCTGTGGTTACCATGCCTGTGCTGATTGGACTGTGGTTACAGTGTCTTTGCTGAATGGTCTGTGTTTACATTATCGGTGCTGATTGTGTCTGAGGTAACAGTGTCTGTTCTGATTGGGTCTGTGGTTACAGTGTCTGTGCTGATTGGGCTGTGGTTACAGTTTCTGTGCTGATTAGTCTGCGGTTACAGTGTCTGTGCTGATTTGTCAGTTGTTACAGTGACTGCTGATTGGATTGTGGTTACAGTGTCTGTGCTGATTGGTCTGTTGTTATAGTGTCTGTCCTGATTGGGTCTATGGTTACAGTGTCTGTGCTGATTAGTCTGTGGTTCCAGTGTCTGTGCTAATTGGTCTGTGGTTACAGTGTCTGTGCTGGTTGGGTCTTTAGTTACAGTGTCTGTGATGATTGGTCTGTGGTTACAGTGTCTGTGCTGATTGGGTCTCTGGTTACTGTATCTGTGCTGATTAGTCTGTGGTTACAGTGTCTGTGCTGATTGGTCTGTGTTTACAGTATCTGTTCTGGTTGTGTCGGTAGTTACAGTGTCTGTGCTGATTGATCTTTGGTTACCGTGTCTGTGCTGATTGGTCTGTGGTTACAGTGTCTGTGCTGATTGATCTTTGGTTACCATGTGTGTGCTGATTGGACTGTGGTTACAGTGTCTGAGCTGATTGATCTTTGGTTACAGTGTCTGTGCTGATTGGTCTGTGGTTACCATGTGTGTGCTGATTGGAGTGTGGTTACAGTGTCTGTGCTGATTGGGTCTCTGGTTACAGTGTCTGAGCTGATTGGTCTGTGGTTCCAGTGTCTGTGCTGATTGGTCTGTGGTTACAATGTCTGTGCTGGTTGGGTCTTTAGTTACAGTGTCTGTGATGATTGGTCTGTGGTTACAGTGTCTGTGCTGATTGGGTCTCTGGTTACTGTATCTGTGCTGAATGGTCTGTGTTTACATTATCGGTGCTGATTGGGTCTGAGGTAACAGTCTCTGTTCTGATTGGGTCTGTGGTTACAGTGTCTGTGATGATTTATTGTGGTTACAGTGACAGCTGATTGGATTGTGGTTACAGTATCTGTGCTGATTGGGTCTGAGGTAACAGTGACTCTTCTGATTGGGTCTGTGGTTTCAGTGTCTGTGATGATTGGTCTGCGGTAACAATGTCTGTGCTGATTGGGTCTGTGGTTACAGTGTCTGTGCTAATTGGTTAGTGGTTACAGTATCTGTGCTGATTGGTCTGTTGTTATAGAGTCTGTGCTGATTGGGTCTGTGGTTACAGTGTCTATGCTGATTAGTCTGTGGTTACAGTATCTGTGCTGATTGGGTCTGTGGTTACAGTGTCTGTGCTAATTGGTTAGTGGTTACAGTATCTGTGCTGATTGGTCTGTTGTTATAGAGTCTGTGCTGATTGGGTCTGTGGTTGCAGTGTCTGTGCTGATTAGTCTGTGGTTACAGTATCTGTGCTGATTGGGTCTGTGGTTACAGTGTCTGTGCTGATTGGGTCTATGGTTACAGTGTCTGTGCTGATTAGTCTGTGGTTACAGTGTCTGTGCAGATTGGTCTGTGTTTACAGTGTCTGTGCTGGTTGGGTCTTTAGTTACAGTGTCTGTGCTGATTGGGTCTGTGGTTACAGTGTCTGTGCTGATTGGGTCTATGGTTACAGTGTCTGTGCTGATTAGTCTGTGGTTACAGTGTCTGTGCAGATTGGTCTGTGTTTACAGTGTCTGTGCTGGTTGGGTCTTTAGTTACAGTGTCTGTGCTGATTGGGTGTGTGGTTACAGTGTCTGAGCTGATTGGTCTGTGGTTACAGTTTCTGTGCTGATTGGTCTGTGGTTACAGCATCTGTGCTGATTGGGTCTGTGGTTACAGTGTCTGTGCTGATTGGTCTGTGGTTACAGTGACTGCTGATTGGTCTGTGGTTACCATGCCTGTGCTGATTTGACAGTGGTTACAGTGTCTTTGCTAATTGGTCTGTGGTTACAGTGATTGCTGATTGGTCTGTGGTTACAGTGTCTTTGCTAATTGGTCTGTGGTAACAGTGACTGTGCTGATTGGTCTGTGGTTACAGTGATTGCTGATTGGTTTGAGGTTACAGTGTCTGTGCTGAATGGTCTGTGTTTACATTATCGGTGCTGATTGGGTCTGAGGTAACAGTGTCTGTTCTGATTGGGTCTGTGGTTAGTGTCTGTGCTGATTGGATTGTGTTTACATTGTCTGTGCTGATTGTGTCTCTGGTTACAGTGTCTGTGCTGATTGGGTCTGTGGTTACAGTGTCAGTGCTGATTGGGTCTGTGGTTACACTGTCTGTGCTGATTGGATTGTGTTTACAGTGTCTGTGCTGATTGGTTCTCTGGTTACAGTGTCTGTGCTGATTGGGTCTGTGGTTACAGTGTCAGTGCTGATTGGGTCTGTGGTTACACTGTCTGTGCTGATTGGATTGTGTTTACAGTGTCTGTGCTGATTGGATTGTGGTAACAGTGACTGTGCTGATTGGTCTGTGGTTACAGTGTGTGTGCTGATTGGTCTGTGGTTACAGTGACTGTGTTGCTTGGGTCTGTGGTTACACTATCTGTGCTGATTGGTCTGTGGTTACAATGTCTGTGCTGATTGGTCTGTGGTTACAGTGACTGCTGATTGGATTGTGGTAACAGTGTCTGTGCTGATTGGTTCTGAGGTAACAGTGTCTGTTCTGATTGGGTCTGTGGTTACAGTGTCTGTGCTGGTTGGGTCTTTAGTTACAGTGTCTGTGCTGATTGGTCTATGGTTACAGTGTCTGTGCTGATTAGTCTGTGGTTACAGTGTCTGTGCTGATTGGTCTGTGGTTACAGTGTCTGTGCTGATTGGGTCTATGGATACAGTGTCTGTGCTGATTAGTCTGTGGTTACAGTGTCTGTGCTGATTAGTCTGTGGTTACAGCGTCTGTGCTGATTGGTCTGTGGTTACAGTGTCTGTGCTGATTGGGTGGGTGGTTACAGTGTCTGTGCTGGTTGGGTCTTTAGTTACAGTGTCTGTGATGATTGGTCTGTGGTTACAGTGTCTGTGCTGATTGGGTCTCTGGTTACTGTATCTGTGCTGAATGGTCTGTGTTTACATTATCGGTGCTGATTGGGTCTGAGGTAACAGTCTCTGTTCAGATTGGGTCTGTGGTTACAGTGTCTGTGATGATTTATTGTGGTTACAGTTTCTGTGCTGATTAGTCTGTGGTTACAGTGTCTGTGCTGATTTGTCTGTTGTTACAGTGACAGCTGATTGGATTGTGGTTACAGTATCTGTGCTGATTGGGTCTGAGGTAACAGTGTCTCTTCTGATTGGGTCTGTGGTTTCAGTGTCTGTGATGATTGGTCTGCGGTAACAATGTCTGTGCTGATTGGGTCTGTGGTTACAGTGTCTGTGCTAATTGGTTAGTGGTTACAGTATCTGTGCTGATTGGTCTGTTGTTATAGAGTCTGTGCTGATTGGGTCTGTGGTTACAGTGTCTGTGCTGATTAGTCTGTGGTTACAGTATCTGTGCTGATTGGGTCTGTGGTTACAGTGTCTGTGCTAATTGGTTAGTGGTTACAGTATCTGTGCTGATTGGTCTGTTGTTATAGAGTCTGTGCTGATTGGGTCTGTGGTTACAGTGTCTGTGCTGATTAGACTGTGGTTACAGTATCTGTGCTGATTGGGTCTGTGGTTACAGTGTCTGTGCTGATTGGGTCTATGGTTACAGTGTCTGTGCTGATTAGTCTGTGGTTACAGTGTCTGTGCAGATTGGTCTGTGTTTACAGTGTCTGTGCTGGTTGGGTCTTTAGTTACAGTGTCTGTGCTGATTGGGTGTGTGGTTACAGTGTCTGAGCTGATTGGTCTGTGGTTACAGTTTCTGTGCTGATTGGTCTGTGGTTACAGCATCTGTGCTGATTGGGTCTGTGGTTACAGTGTCTGTGCTGATTGGTCTGTGGTTACAGTGACTGCTGATTGGTCTGTGGTTACCATGCCTGTGCTGATTTGACAGTGGTTACAGTGTCTTTGTTAATTGGTCTGTGGTTACAGTGATTGCTGATTGGTCTGTGGTTACAGTGTCTTTGCTAATTGGTCTGTGGTAACAGTGACTGTGCTGATTGGTCTGTGGTTACAGTGATTGCTGATTGGTTTGAGGTTACAGTGTCTGTGCTGAATGGTCTGTGTTTACATTATCGGTGCTGATTGGGTCTGAGGTAACAGTGTCTGTTCTGATTGGGTCTGTGTTTAGTGTCTGTGCTGATTGGATTGTGTTTACAGTGTCTGTGCTGATTGGGTCTCTGGTTACAGTGTCAATGCTGATTGGGTCTGTGGTTACACTGTCAGTGCTGATTGGGTCTGTGGTTACAGTGTCTGTGCTGATTGGGTCTGTGGTTACAGTGTCAGTGCTGATTGGGTCTGTGGTTACACTGTCTGTGCTGATTGGATTGTGTTTACAGTGTCTGTGCTGATTGGGTCTCTGGTTACAGTGTCAGTGCTGATTGGGTCTGTGGTTACACTGTCTGTGCTGATTGGATTGTGTTTACAGTGTCTGTGCTGATTGGATTGTGGTAACAGTGACTGTGCTGATTGGTCTGTGGTTACAGTGTGTGTGCTGATTGGTCTGTGGTTACAGTGACTGTGTTGCTTGGGTCTGTGGTTACAGTATCTGTGCTGATTGGTCTGTGGTTACAATGTCTGTGCTGATTGGTCTGTGGTTACAGTGACTGCTGATTGGATTGTGGTAACAGTGTCTGTGCTGATTGGGTCTGAAGTAACAGTGTCTGTTCTGATTGGGTCTGTGGTTACAGTGTCTATGCTGGTTGGGTCTTTAGTTACAGTGTCTGTGCTGATTGGTCTGTGGTTACAGTGTCTGTGCAGATTGGGTCTGTGCTAACAGTGTCTGTGCTGATTGGATTGTGGTCACAGTGTCTGTGCTGATTGGGTCTGTGGTTTCAGTGTCTGTGCTGATTGGGTCTGTGGTTTCAGTGCCTGTGCTGATTGAGTCTATGGTTACAGTATCTGTGCTGATTAGTCTGTGTATCAGTGTCTGTGCTGATTGGATTGTGGCTACAGTGTCTCTGCTGATTGGGTCCCTGGCTACAGTGATTGCTGATTGGTTTGCGGTTACAGAGCTTGTGCTGATTGGTCTGTGGTTACAGTTTCTTTGCTGATTGGTCTGTGATTACAGTGTCTGTGCTGATTGTTCTGTGGTTACAGTGTCTGTGCTGATTGGTCTGTGGTTACAGTGTCTGAGCTGATTGGTCTGTCTTTACAGTTTCTGTGCTGATTGGTCTGTGGTTACAGTGCCTGTGCTGACTGGTCTCTGGTTACAATGACTGCTGATTGGTCTGTGGTTAGCATGCCTGTGCTGATTGGACTGTGGTTACAATGTCTTTGCTAATTGGTCTGTGGTTACAGTGATTGCTGATTGGTTTGAGGTTACAGTGTCTGTGCTGAATGGTCTGTGGTTACAGTACCGGTGCTGATTGGGTCTGTGGTTCCAGTGTCTGTGCTGATTGGATTGTGGTTACAGTTTGTGTGCTGATTCGTCTGTGGTTACCGTGTCTGTGCTGATTTGTCTGTTGTTGCAGTGACTGCTGATTGGATTGTGGTTACAATATCTGTGCTGATTGGATCTGAGGTAACAGTGTCTCTTCTGATTGGGTCTGTGGTTACAGTGTCTGTGATGATTGGTCTGCGGTAACAATGTCTGAGCTGATTGGGTCTGTGGTTACAGTGTCTGTGCTAATTGGTTAGTGGTTACAGTATCTGTGCTGATTGGCCTGTTGTTATAGTGTCTGTCCTGATTGGGTCTATGGTTACAGTGTCTGTGCTGATTAGTCTGTGGTTACAGTGTCTGTGCTGATTGGTCTGTGGTTACAGTGTCTGTGCTGATTGGTCTGTGGTTACAGTGTCTGTGCTGATTGGGTCTCTGGTTACTGTATCTGTGCTGATTAGTCTGTGGTTACAGTGTCTGTGCTGATTGGTCTGTGTTTACAGTATCTGCTGGTTGTGTCTGTAGTTACAGTGTCTGTGCTGATTAATCTGTAGTTACAGTGTCTGTGCTGGTTGGGTCTGTAGTTACAGTGTCTGTGCTGATTGGTCTGTGGTTACAGTGTTTTTGTTGATTGGGTCTGTGTTTACAGTGTCTGTGCTGATTGGTCTGTGGTTACAGTGTCTGTGCTTATTGGTCTGTGGTAACAGTGTCTGTGCTGATTGGTCTGTGGTTACAGTGTCTGTGATGATTGGGTCTGTGGTTACAGTGTCTGTGCTGATTAATCTGTAGTTACAGTGTCTTTGCTGGTTGGGTCTGTAGTTACTGTTTCTGTGCTGATTAGTCTATGGTTACAGTGACTGTGCTGGTTGGGTCTTTAGTTACAGTTTCTGTGCTGATTGGTCTGTGGTTACAGTGTCTGTGCTGATTGGTCTGTGGTTACAGTTTCTGTGCTGATTGGTTTGTGGTTACAGTGTCTGTGCTGATTGGTCTGTGGTTACAGTGTCTGTGCTGATTAGTTTGTGGTTACAGCGTCTGTGCTGATTGGTCTGTGGTTACAGTGTCTGTGCTGATTGGGTCTGTGGTTACTGTATCTGTGCTGAATGGTCTGTGTTTACATTATCGGTGCTGATTGGGTCTGAGGTAACAGTCTCTGTTCTGATTGGGTCTGTGGTTACAGTGTCTGTGATGATTTATTGTGGTTACAGTTTCTGTGCTGATTAGTCTGTGGTTACAGTGTCTGTGCTGATTTGTCTGTTGTTACAGTGACAGCTGATTGGATTGTGGTTACAGTATCTGTGCTGATTGGGTCTGAGGTAACAGTGTCTCTTCTGATTGGGTCTGTGGTTTCAGTGTCTGTGATGATTGGTCTGCGGTAACAATGTCTGTGCTGATTGGGTCTGTGGTTACAGTGTCTGTGCTGATTGGTTAGTGGTTACAGTATCTGTGCTGATTGGTCTGTTGTTATAGAGTCTGTGCTGATTGGGTCTGTGGTTACAGTGTCTGTGCTGATTAGTCTGTGGTTACAGTATCTGTGCTGATTGGGTCTGTGGTTACAGTGTCTGTGCTAATTGGTTAGTGGTTACAGTATCTGTGCTGATTGGTCTGTTGTTATAGAGTCTGTGCTGATTGGGTCTGTGGTTACAGTGTCTGTGCTGATTAGACTGTGGTTACAGTATCTGTGCTGATTGGGTCTGTGGTTACAGTGTCTGTGCTGATTGGGTCTATGGTTACAGTGTCTGTGCTGATTAGTCTGTGGTTACAGTGTCTGTGCAGATTGGTCTGTGTTTACAGTGTCTGTGCTGGTTGGGTCTTTAGTTACAGTGTCTGTGCTGATTGGGTGTGTGGTTACAGTGTCTGAGCTGATTGGTCTGTGGTTACAGTTTCTGTGCTGATTGGTCTGTGGTTACAGCATCTGTGCTGATTGGGTCTGTGGTTACAGTGTCTGTGCTGATTGGTCTGTGGTTACAGTGACTGCTGATTGGTCTGTGGTTGCCATGCCTGTGCTGATTTGACAGTGGTTACAGTGTCTTTGTTAATTGGTCTGTGGTTACAGTGATTGCTGATTGGTCTGTGGTTACAGTGTCTTTGCTAATTGGTCTGTGGTAACAGTGACTGTGCTGATTGGTCTGTGGTTACAGTGATTGCTGATTGGTTTGAGGTTACAGTGTCTGTGCTGAATGGTCTGTGTTTACATTATCGGTGCTGATTGGGTCTGAGGTAACAGTGTCTGTTCTGATTGGGTCTGTGTTTAGTGTCTGTGCTGATTGGATTGTGTTTACAGTGTCTGTGCTGATTGGGTCTCTGGTTACAGTGTCAATGCTGATTGGGTCTGTGGTTACACTGTCAGTGCTGATTGGGTCTGTGGTTACAGTGTCTGTGCTGATTGGGTCTGTGGTTACAGTGTCAGTGCTGATTGGGTCTGTGGTTACACTGTCTGTGCTGATTGGATTGTGTTTACAGTGTCTGTGCTGATTGGGTCTCTGGTTACAGTGTCAGTGCTGATTGGGTCTGTGGTTACACTGTCTGTGCTGATTGGATTGTGTTTACAGTGTCTGTGCTGATTGGATTGTGGTAACAGTGACTGTGCTGATTGGTCTGTGGTTACAGTGTGTGTGCTGATTGGTCTGTGGTTACAGTGACTGTGTTGCTTGGGTCTGTGGTTACAGTATCTGTGCTGATTGGTCTGTGGTTACAATGTCTGTGCTGATTGGTCTGTGGTTACAGTGACTGCTGATTGGATTGTGGTAACAGTGTCTGTGCTGATTGGGTCTGAAGTAACAGTGTCTGTTCTGATTGGGTCTGTGGTTACAGTGTCTATGCTGGTTGGGTCTTTAGTTACAGTGTCTGTGCTGATTGGTCTGTGGTTACAGTGTCTGTGCAGATTGGGTCTGTGCTAACAGTGTCTGTGCTGATTGGATTGTGGTCACAAAGTCTGTGCTGATTGGGTCTGTGGTTTCAGTGTCCGTGCTGATTGGGTCTGTGGTTTCAGTGCCTGTGCTGATTGAGTCTATGGTTACAGTATCTGTGCTGATTAGTCTGTGTATCAGTGTCTGTGCTGATTGGATTGTGGCTACAGTGTCTCTGCTGATTGGGTCCCTGGCTACAGTGATTGCTGATTGGTTTGCGGTTACAGAGCTTGTGCTGATTGGTCTGTGGTTACAGTTTCTTTGCTGATTGGTCTGTGATTACAGTGTCTGTGCTGATTGTTCTGTGGTTACAGTGTCTGTGCTGATTGGTCTGTGGTTACAGTGTCTGAGCTGATTGGTCTGTCTTTACAGTTTCTGTGCTGATTGGTCTGTGGTTACAGTGCCTGTGCTGACTGGTCTCTGGTTACAATGACTGCTGATTGGTCTGTGGTTAGCATGCCTGTGCTGATTGGACTGTGGTTACAATGTCTTTGCTAATTGGTCTGTGGTTACAGTGATTGCTGATTGGTTTGAGGTTACAGTGTCTGTGCTGAATGGTCTGTGGTTACAGTACCGGTGCTGATTGGGTCTGTGGTTCCAGTGTCTGTGCTGATTGGATTGTGGTTACAGTTTGTGTGCTGATTCGTCTGTGGTTACCGTGTCTGTGCTGATTTGTCTGTTGTTGCAGTGACTGCTGATTGGATTGTGGTTACAATATCTGTGCTGATTGGATCTGAGGTAACAGTGTCTCTTCTGATTGGGTCTGTGGTTACAGTGTCTGTGATGATTGGTCTGCGGTAACAATGTCTGAGCTGATTGGGTCTGTGGTTACAGTGTCTGTGCTAATTGGTTAGTGGTTACAGTATCTGTGCTGATTGGTCTGTTGTTATAGTGTCTGTCCTGATTGGGTCTATGGTTACAGTGTCTGTGCTGATTAGTCTGTGGTTACAGTGTCTGTGCTGATTGGTCTGTGGTTACAGTGTCTGTGCTGATTGGTCTGTGGTTACAGTGTCTGTGCTGATTGGGTCTCTGGTTACTGTATCTGTGCTGATTAGTCTGTGGTTACAGTGTCTGTGCTGATTGGTCTGTGTTTACAGTATCTGCTGGTTGTGTCTGTAGTTACAGTGTCTGTGCTGATTAATCTGTAGTTACAGTGTCTGTGCTGGTTGGGTCTGTAGTTACAGTGTCTGTGCTGATTGGTCTGTGGTTACAGTGTTTTTGCTGTTTGGGTCTGTGTTTACAGTGTCTGTGCTGATTGGTCTGTGGTTACAGTGTCTGTGCTTATTGGTCTGTGGTAACAGTGTCTGTGCTGATTGGTCTGTGGTTACAGTGTCTGTGATGATTGGGTCTGTGGTTACAGTGTCTGTGCTGATTAATCTGTAGTTACAGTGTCTTTGCTGGTTGGGTCTGTAGTTACTGTTTCTGTGCTGATTAGTCTATGGTTACAGTGACTGTGCTGGTTGGGTCTTTAGTTACAGTTTCTGTGCTGATTGGTCTGTGGTTACAGTGTCTGTGCTGATTGGTCTGTGGTTACAGTTTCTGTGCTGATTGGTCTGTGCTTACAGTGTCTGTGCTGATTGGTCTGTGTTCACAGTATCTGTGCTAATTGGTCTGTGTTTACAGTATCTGTGCTAATTGGTCTGTAGTTACGGTGTCTGTGCTGATTAATCTGTAGTTACAGTGTCTTTGCTGGATGGGTCTGTAGTTACAGTGTTTGTGCTGATTGGTCTGTGGTTAGAGTGTCTGTGCTGATTGTGTCTCTGGTTACTGTATATGTGCTGATTAGTCTGTGCTTACTGTGTCTGTGCTGATTGGTCTGTGGTTACACTGTCTGTGCTGATTGGATTGTGGTTAAACTGTCTGTAATGATTGGGTGTATGGTTACGGTGTCAGTGCTGATTGGGTCTTTGGTTACAGTGTCTGTGCTGATTGGGTCTCTGGCTACGGTGATTGCTGATTGGTTTACAGTTACAGAGCTTGTGCTGATTGGTCTGTGGTTACAATTTCTTTGCTGATGGGTCTGTGATTACATTGTTTGTACTGATTGGTCTGTTGTTAGAGTGTTTGTGCTGATTGGTCTGTGGTTACATTTTCTGTGCTGATTCGTCTGTGGTTACCATGTGTGTGCTGATTGGAGAGTGGTTACAGTGTCTGTGCTGATTGATCTTTGGTTACAGTGTCTGTGCTGATTGGTCTGTGGTTACAGTGTCTGTGTTGATTGGTTCTGTGGTTACAGTGTCTTTGCAGATTGGTCTGTGGTTACATTCTCTGTGCTGATTGGTCTGTGGTTACAGTGTTTTTGCTGATTGGGTCTCTGGTTACAGTGTCTGAGCTGATTGGTCTGTGGTTACAGTGTCTGTGCTGATTGGGTCTGTGGTTACAATGTCTGAGCTGATTGGTCTGTGGTTACAGTGTCAGTGCTGATTGGGTCTGTGGTTACAGTGTCTGTGCTGACTGGTCTCTGGTTACAGTGACTGCTGATTGGTCTGTGGTTACCATGCCTGTGCTGATTGGACTGTGGTTACAGTGTCTTTGCTGAATGGTCTGTGTTTACATTATCGGTGCTGATTGGGTCTGAGGTAACAGTGTCTGTTCTGATTGGGTCTGTGGTTACAGTGTCTGTGCTGATTGTATTGTGGTTACAGTTTCTGTGCTGATTGGTCTGTGGTTACAGTTTCTGTGCTGATTAGTCTGTGGTTACAGTGTCTGTGCTGATTTGTCAGTTGTTACAGTGACTGCTGATTGGATTGTGGTTACAGTATCTGTGCTGATTGGGTCTGAGGTAACAGTGTCTCTTCTGAATGGGTCTGTGGTTTCAGTGTCCGTGATGATTGGTCTGCGGTAACAATGTCTGTGCTGATTGGGTCTGTGGTTACAGTGTCTGTGCTGATTTGTCTGTTGTTACAGTGACTGCTGACTGGGTTGTGGTTACAGTATCTGTGCTGATTGGGTCTGAGGTAACAGTGTCTCTTCTGATTGGGTCTGTGGTTACAGTGTCTGTGCTGATTGGACTGTGGTTGCAGTGTCTTTGCTGATTGGTCTGTGGTTACAGTGATTGCTGATTGGTTTGAGGTTACAGTGTGTTTGCTGAATGGTCTGTGTTTACATTATCGGTGCTGATTGGGTCTGAGGTAACATTGTCTGTTCTGAGTGGGTCTGTGGTTACAGTGTCTGTGCTGATTGTATTGTGGTTACAGTTTCTGTGCTGATTAGTCTGTGGTTACAGTGTCTGTGCTGATTGGTCTGTTGTTACAGTGACTGCTCATTGGATTGTGGTTACAGTATCTGTGCTGATTGGGTCTGAGGTAACAGTGTCTCTTCTGATTGGGTCTGTGGTTTCAGTGTCTGTGATTATTGGTCTGCGGTAACAATGTCTGTGCTGATTGGGTCTGTGGTTACAGTGTCTGTGCTAATTGGTTAGTGGTTACAGTGTCTGTGCGGATTGGGTCTATGGTTACAGTGTCTGTGCTGATTAGTCTGTGGTTACAGTGTCTGTGCTGATTGGTCTGTGTTTACAGTGTCTGTGCTGGTTGGGTCTTTAGTTACAGTGTCTGTGCTGATTGGTCTGTGTTTACAGTGTCTGTGCTGGTTGGGTCTTTAGTTACAGTGTCTGTGCTGATTGGTCTGTGGTTACAGTGTCTGTGCTGATTGGGTCTGTGGTTACAGTGTCTGAGCTGATTGGTCTGTGGTTACAGTTTCTGTGCTCATTGGTCTGTGGTTACCATGCCGGTGCTGATTGGACTGTGGTTACAGTGTCTTTGCTAATTGGTCTGTGGTTACAGTGATTGCTGATTGGTTTGAGGTTACAGTGTCTGTGCTGAATGATCTGTGTTTACATTATCGGTGCTGATTGGGTCTGAGGTAACATTGTCTGTTCTGATTGGGTCAGTGGTTACAGTGTCTGTGCTGATTGGGTCTTTAGTTACAGTGTCTGTGCTGATTGGTCTGTGGTTACAGTGTCTGTGCAGATTGGGTCTGTGCTAATAGTGTCTGTGCTGATTGGATTGTGGTCACAATGTCAGTGCTGATTAGTCTGTGGTTACAGTGTCTGTGCTGATTGGTCTGTGGTTACAGTGTCTGTGCTGATTGGGTCTATGGTTACAGTATCTGTGCTGATTGGGTCTATGGTTACAGTGTCTGTGCTGATTAGTCTGTGGTTTCAGTGTCTGTGCTGATTGGATTGTGGCTACAGTGTCTGTGCTGATTGGGTCTCTGGCTACAGTGATTGCTGATTGGTTTGCGGTTACAGAACTTGTACTGATTGGTCTGTGGTTACAGTTTCTTTGCTGATTGGTCTTAGATTACAGTGTCTGTGCTGATTGGTCTGTGGTTACAGTGTCTGTGCTGATTGTTCCGTGGTTACAGTGTCTGTGCTGATTGGTCTGATGTTCCAGTGTCTGAGCTGATTGGGTCTGTGGTTCCAGTGTCTGTGCTGATTGGGTCTGTGGTTACAGTGTCTGAGCTGATTGGTCTGTCTTTACAGTTTCTGTGCTGATTGGTCTGTGGTTACAGTGCCTGTGCTGACTGGTCTCTGGTTACAATGACTGCTGATTGGTCTGTGGTTACCATGCCTGTGCTGAGTGGACTGTGGTTACAGTGTCTTTGCTAATTGGTCTGTGGTTACAGTGATTGCTGATTGGTTTGAGTTTACAGTGTCTGTGCTGAATGGTCTGTGCTTACATTATCGGTGCTGTTTGGGTCTGAGGTAACAGTGTCTGTTCTAATTGGGTCTGTGGTTACAGTGTCTGTGCTGATTGGTCTGTGGTTACAGTGTCTGTGCTGATTGGGTCTCTGGTTACTGTATCTGTGCTGAATGGTCTGTGTTTACATTATCGGTGCTGATTGGGTCTGAGGTAACAGTGTCTGTTCTAATTGGGTCTGTGGTTACAGTGTCTGTGCTGATTGGTCTGTGGTTACAGTTTATGTGCTTATTAGTCTGTGGTTACAGTGTCTGTGCTGATTGGTCTGTGGTTACAGTTTATGTGATGATTAGTCTGTATTTACAGAGTCTGTGCTGATTGGATTGTGGTTACAGTTTATGTGCTGATTAGTCTGTGGTTACAGTATCTGTGCTGATTAGTCTGTGGTTACAGTGTCTGTGCTGGTTGGGTCTTTAGTTACAGTTTCTGTGCTGATTGGTCTGTGGTTACAGTGTCTGTGCTGATTGGTCTGTGTTTATAGTATCTGTGCTAATTGGTCTGTGTTTACAGTATCTGTCCTTATTGGTCTGTAGTTACAGTGTCTGTGCTGATTAATCTGTAGTTACAGTGTCTTTGCTGGTTAGGTCTGTAGTTACAGTGTCTGCGCTGATTGGTCTGTGGTTACAGTGTCTGTGCTGATTGTGTCTCTGGTTACTGTATCTGTGCTGATTAGTCTGTGGTTACTGTGCCTGTGCTGATTGGTCTGTGGTTACACTGTCTGTGCTGATTGGATTGTGGTTAAACTGTCTGTAATGATTGGGTGTATGCTTACGGTGTCAGTGCTGATTGGGTCTTTGGTTACAGTGTCTGTGCTGATTGGGTCTCTGGCTACAGTGATTGCTGATTGGTTTACAGTTACAGAGCTTGTGCTGATTGGTCTGTGGTTACAATTTCTTTGCTGATGGGTCTGTGATTACATTGTTTGTGCTGATTGGTCTGTTGTTAGAGTGTTTGTGCTGATTTGTCTGTGGTTACATTTTCTGTGCTGATTCGTCTGTGGTTACCATGTGTGTGCTGATTGGAGAGTGGTTACAGTGTCTGTGCTGATTGATCTTTGGTGACTGTGTCTGTGCTGATTGGTCTGTGGTTACAGTGTCTGTGTTGATTGGGTCTGTGGTTACAGTGTGTTTGCAGATTGGTCTGTGGTTACAGTCTCTGTGCTGATTGGTCTGTGGTTACAGTGTTTTTGCTGATTGGGTCTCTGGTTACAGTGTCTGAGCTGATTGGTCTGTGGTTACAGTGTCTGTGCTGATTGGGTCTGTGGTTACAATATCTGAGCTGATTGGTCTGTGGTTACAGTGTCAGTGCTGATTGGGTCTGTGGTTACAGTGTCAGTGCTGATTGGTCTGTGGTTACGGTTTCTGTGCTGATTCGTCTGTGGTTACAGTGTCTATGCTGATTGGTCTGTGGTTATGGTGTCTGTGCTCATTGGTCTGTGGTTACAGTGCCTGTGCTGACTGGTCTCTGGTTACAGTGACTGCTGATTGGTCTGTGGTTACCATACCTGTGCTGATTGGACTGTGGTTACAGTGTCTTTGCTGAATGGTCTGTGTTTACATTATCGGTGCTGATTGGGTCTGAGGTAACAGTGTCTGTTCTGATTGGGTCTGTGGTTACAGTGTCTGTGCTGATTGTATTGTGGTTACAGTTTCTGTGCTGATTAGTCTGTGGTTACAGTGTCTGTGCTGATTGGACTGTGGTTGCAGTGTCTTTGCTGATTGGTCTGTGGTTACAGTGATTGCTGATTGGTTTGAGGTTACAGTGTCTTTGCTGAATGGTCTGTGTTTACATTATCGGTGCTGATTGGGTCAGAGGTAACATTGTCTGTTCTGATTGGGTCTGTGGTTACAGTGTCGGTGCTGATTGTATTGTGGTTACAGTTTCTGTGCTGATTAGTCTGTGGTTACAGCGTCTGTGCTGATTTGTCTGTTGTTACAGTGACTGCTGATTGGATTGTGGTTACAGTATCTGTGCTGATTGGGTCTGAGGTAACAGTGTCTCTTCTGATTGGGTCTGTGGTTTCAGTGTCTGTGATGATTGGTCTGCGGTAACAATGTCTGTGCTGATTGGGTCTGTGGTTACAGTGTCTGTGCTAATTGGTTAGTGGTTACAGTGTCTTTGCTGATTGGTCTGTGGTTACAGTTTCTGTGCTGATTGGGTCTATGGTTACAGTGTCTGTGCTGATTAGTCTGTGGTTACAGTGTCTGTGCTGATTGATCTGTGTTTACAGTGTCTGTGCTCGTTGGGTCTAATTTTACAGTGTCTGTGCTGATTGGTCTGTGGTTACAGTGTCTGTGCTGATTGGGTCTGTGGTTACAGTGTCTGAGCTGATTGGTCTGTCGTTACAGTTTCTGTGCTGATTGGTCTGTGGTTACAGTGACTGCTGATTGGATTGTGGTTACAGTATCTGTGCTGATTGGATCTGAGGTAACAGTGTCTTTTCTGATTGGGTCTGTGGTTACAGTGTCTGTGATGATTGGTCTGCGGTAACATTGTCAGTGCTGATTGGGTCTGTGGTTACAGTGTCTGTGCTAATTGGTTAGTGGTTACAGTATCTGTGCTGATTGGTCTGTTGTTATAGTGTCTGTCCTGATTGGGTCTATGGTTACAGTGTCTGTGCTGATTAGCCTGTGGTTACAGTGTCTGTGCTGGTTGGGTCTTTAGTTACAGTTTCTGTGCTGATTGGTCTGTGGTTACAGTGTCTGTGCTGATTGGTCTGTGTTTATAGTATCTGTGCTAATTGGTCTGTGTTTACAGTATCTGTCCTTATTGGTCTGTAGTTACAGTGTCTGTGCTGATTAATCTGTAGTTACAGTGTCTTTGCTAGTTAGGTCTGTAGTTACAGTGTCTGCGCTGATTGGTCTGTGGTTACAGTGTCTGTGCTGATTGTGTCTCTGGTTACTGTATCTGTGCTGATTAGTCTGTGGTTACTGTGCCTGTGCTGATTGGTCTGTGGTTACACTGTCTGTGCTGATTGGATTGTGGTTAAACTGTCTGTAATGATTGGGTGTATGGTTACGGTGTCAGTGCTGATTGGGTCTTTGGTTACAGTGTCTGTGCTGATTGGGTCTCTGGCTACAGTGATTGCTGATTGGTTTACAGTTACAGAGCTTGTGCTGATTGGTCTGTGGTTACAATTTCTTTGCTGATGGGTCTGTGATTACATTGTTTGTGCTGATTGGTCTGTTGTTAGAGTGTTTGTGCTGATTTGTCTGTGGTTACATTTTCTGTGCTGATTCGTCTGTGGTTACCATGTGTGTGCTGATTGGAGAGTGGTTACAGTGTCTGTGCTGATTGATCTTTGGTGACTGTGTCTGTGCTGATTGGTCTGTGGTTACAGTGTCTGTGTTGATTGGGTCTGTGGTTACAGTGTGTTTGCAGATTGGTCTGTGGTTACAGTCTCTGTGCTGATTGGTCTGTAGTTACAGTGTTTTTGCTGATTGGGTCTCTGGTTACAGTGTCTGAGCTGATTGGTCTGTGGTTACAGTGTCTGTGCTGATTGGGTCTGTGGATACAATATCTGAGCTGATTGGTCTGTGGTTACAGTGTCAGTGCTGATTGGGTCTGTGGTTACAGTGTCAGTGCTGATTGGTCTGTGGTTACGGTTTCTGTGCTGATTCGTCTGTGGTTACAGTGTCTATGCTGATTGGTCTGTGGTTATGGTGTCTGTGCTCATTGGTCTGTGGTTACAGTGCCTGTGCTGACTGGTCTCTGGTTACAGTGACTGCTGATTGGTCTGTGGTTACCATGCCTGTGCTGATTGGACTGTGGTTACAGTGTCTTTGCTGAATGGTCTGTGTTTACATTATCGGTGCTGATTGGGTCTGAGGTAACAGTGTCTGTTCTGATTGGGTCTGTGGTTACAGTGTCTGTGCTGATTGTATTGTGGTTACAGTTTCTGTGCTGATTAGTCTGTGGTTACAGTGTCTGTGCTGATTGGACTGTGGTTGCAGTGTCTTTGCTGATTGGTCTGTGGTTACAGTGATTGCTGATTGGTTTGAGGTTACAGTGTCTTTGCTGAATGGTCTGTGTTTACATTATCGGTGCTGATTGGGTCAGAGGTAACATTGTCTGCTCTGATTGGGTCTGTGGTTACAGTGTCGGTGCTGATTGTATTGTGGTTACAGTTTCTGTGCTGATTAGTCTGTGGTTACAGCGTCTGTGCTGATTTGTCTGTTGTTACAGTGACTGCTGATTGGATTGTGGTTACAGTATCTGTGCTGATTGGGTCTGAGGTAACAGTGTCTCTTCTGATTGGGTCTGTGGTTTCAGTGTCTGTGATGATTGGTCTGCGGTAACAATGTCTGTGCTGATTGGGTCTGTGGTTACAGTGTCTGTGCTAATTGGTTAGTGGTTACAGTGTCTTTGCTGATTGGTCTGTGGTTACAGTTTCTGTGCTGATTGGGTCTATGGTTACAGTGTCTGTGCTGATTAGTCTGTGGTTACAGTGTCTGTGCTGATTGATCTGTGTTTACAGTGTCTGTGCTCGTTGGGTCTAATTTTACAGTGTCTGTGCTGATTGGTCTGTGGTTACAGTGTCTGTGCTGATTGGGTCTGTGGTTACAGTGTCTGAGCTGATTGGTCTGTCGTTACAGTTTCTGTGCTGATTGGTCTGTGGTTACCATGCCGGTGCTGATTGGACTGTGGTTACAGTGTCTTTGCTAATTGGACTGTGGTTACAGTGATTGCTGATTGGTTTGAGGTTACAGCGTCTGTGCTGAATGGTCTGTGTTTACATTATCGGTGCTGATTGGGTCTGAGGTAACATTGTCCGTTCTGATTGGGTCAGTGGTTACAGTGTCTGTGCTGATTGGGTCTTTAGTTACAGTGTCTGTGCTGATTGGTCTGTGGTTACAGTGTGTGTGCAGATTGTGTCTGTGCTAACAGTGTCTGTGCTGATTGGATTGTGGTCACAATGTCTGTGCTGATTAGTCTGTGGTTACAGTGTCTGTGCTGATTGGTCTGTGGTTACAGTGTCTGTGCTGATTGGTCTGTGGTTACAGTGTCTGTGCTGATTGGATTGTGGTCACAATGTCTGTGCTGATTAGTCTGTGGTTACAGTGTCTGTGCTGATTGGTCTGTGGTTACAGTGTCTGTGCTGATTGGGTCTATGGTTACAGTATCTGTGCTGATTGGGTCTGTGGTTACAGTGGCTGTGCTGATTGGGTCTATGGTTACAGTATCTGTGCTGATTGGGTCTGTGGTTACAGTATCTGTGCTGATTTGGTCTATGGTTACAGTGTCTGTGCTGATTAGTCTGTGGTTTCAGTGTCTGTGCTGATTGGGTCTCTGGCTACAGTGATTGCTGATTGGTTTGCGGTTACAGAGCTTGTGCTGATTGGTCTGTGGTTACAGTTTCTTTGTTGATTGGTCTGTGATTACAGTGTCTGTGCTGATTGTTCTGTGGTTACAGTGTCTGTGCTGATTGGTCTGATGTTACAGTGTCTGAGCTGATTGGGTCTGTGGTTCCAGTGTCTGTGCTGATTGGGTCTGTGGTTACAGTGTCTGAGCTGATTGGGTCTGTGGTTCCAGTGACTTCTGATTGGTCTGTGGTTAAAGTTTCTGTGCTGATTGGTCTGTGGTTACAGTGCCTGTGCTGATTGGACTGTGGTTACAGTGTCTTTGCTAATTGGTCTGTGGTTACAGTGATTGCTGATTGGTTTGAGGTTACAGTGTCTGTGCTGAATGGTCTGTGTTTACATTATCGGTGCTGATTGGGTCTGAGGTAACAGTGTCTGTTCTAATTGGGTCTGTGGTTACAGTGTCTGTGCTGATTGGTCTATGGTTACAGTTTCTGTGCTGATTGGTCTGTGGTTACAGTTTCTGTGCTGATTAGTCTGTGGTTACAGTTTCTGTGCTGATTTGCTGCCAGACCTGCTGAGTTTTTCCAGGTAATTCTGTTTTTGTTTTGGATTTCCAGCATCCGCAGTTTTCTTTGTTTTTATCTCTGTGCTGATTTGTCTGTTGTTACAGTGACTGCTGATTGGATTGTGGTTACAATATCTGTGCTGATTGGATCTGAGGTAACAGTGTCTCTTCTGATTAGGTCTGTGGTTTCAGTGTATGTGATGATTCGTTTGCGGTTATAATTTCTGTGCTGATTGGGTCTGTGGTTACAGTGTCTGTGCTAATTGGTTAGTGGTTACAGTATCTGTCCTGATTGGATCTATGGTTACAGTGTCTGTGCTGATTAGTCTGTGGTTACAGTGTCTGTGCTGATTGCTCTGTGGTTACAGTGTCTGTGCCGGTTGGGTCTTTAGTTACAGTGTCTGTGCTGATTGGTCTGTGGTTACAGTGTCTGTGCTGATTGGTCTGTGGTTACAGTGACTGCTGATTGGTCTGTGTTTACAGTATCTGCTGGTTGTGTCTGTAGTTACAGTGTCTGTGCTGATTAATCTGTAGTTACAGTGTCTGTGCTGGTTGGCTCTGTAGTTACAGTGTCTGTGCTGATTGGTCTGTGGTTACAGTGTCTGTGCTGATTGGTCTGTGGTTACAGTGACTGCTGATTGGATTGTGGTTACAGTATTTGTGCTGATTGGATCTGAGGTAACAGTGTCTTTTCTGATTGGGTCTGTGGTTACAGTGTCTGTGATGATTGGTCTGCGGTAACAATGTCAGTGCTGATTGGGTCTGTGGTTACAGTGTCTGTGCTAATTGGATAGTGGTTACAGTATCTGTGCTGATTGGTCTGTTGTTATAGAGTCTGTGCTGATTGGGTCTATGGTTACAGTGTCTGTGCTGATTGGGTCTATGGTTACAGTGTCTGTGCTGATTGGTCTGTGGTTACAGTGTCAGTGCTGATTGGGTCTTTGGTTACAGTGTCAGTGCTGATTGGTCTGTGGTTACGGTGTCTGTGCTGATTGGTCTGTGGTTACAGTGCCTGTGCTGACTGGTCTCTGGTTACAGTTACTGCTGATTGGTCTGTGGTTACAGTGATTGCTGATTGGTTTGAGGTTACAGTGTCTGTGCTGAATAGTCTGTGTTTACATTATCGGTGCTGATCGGGTCTGAGGTAACAGTGTCTGTTCTGATTGGGTCTGTGGTTACAGTGTCTGTGCTGATTGTATTGTGGTTACAGTTTATGTGCTGATTAGTCTGTGGTTACAGTTTCTGTGCTGATTTGCTGCCAGACCTGCTGAGTTTTTCCAGGTAATTCTGTTTTTGTTTTGGATTTCCAGCATCCGCAGTTTTCTTTGTTTTTATCACTGTGCTGATTTGTCTGTTGTTACAGTGACTGCTGATTGGATTGTGGTTACAGTATCTGTGCTGATTGGATCTGAGGTAACAGTGTCTCTTCTGATTAGGTCTGTGGTTTCAGTGTCTGTGATGATTGGTCTGCGGTAACAATGTCTGTGCTGATTGGGTCTGTGGTTACAGTGTCTGTGCTAATTGGTTAGTGGTTACAGTATCTGTCCTGATTGGTCTTTGGTTACAGTGTCTGTGCTGATTAGTCTGTGGTTACAGTGTCTGTGCTGATTGGTCTGTGGTTACAGTGTCTGTGCTGGTTGGGTCTTTAGTTACAGTGTCTGTGCTGATTGGTCTGTGGTTACAGTGTCTGTGCTGATTGGTCTGTGGTTACAGTGACTGCTGATTGGTCTGTGTTTACAGTATCTGCTGGTTGTGTCTGTAGTTACAGTGTCTGTGCTGATTAATCTGTAGTTACAGTGTCTGTGCTGGTTGGGTCTGTAGTTACAGTGTCTGTGCTGATTGGTCTGTGGTTACAGTGTCTGTGCTGATTGGTCTGTGGTTACAGTGACTGCTGATTGGATTGTGGTTACAGTATTTGTGCTGATTGGATCTGAGGTAACAGTGTCTTTTCTGATTGGGTCTGTGGTTACAGTGTCTGTGATGATTGGTCTGCGGTAACAATGTCAGTGCTGATTGGGTCTGTGGTTACAGTGTCTGTGCTAATTGGTTAGTGGTTACAGTATCTGTGCTGATTGGGTCTATGGTTACAGTGTCTGTGCTGATTGGGTCTATGGTTACAGTGTTTGTGCTGATTGGTCTGTGGTTACAGTGTCAGTGCTGATTGGGTCTTTGGTTACAGTGTCAGTGCTGATTGGTCTGTGGTTACGGTGTCTGTGCTGATTGGTCTGTGGTTACAGTGCCTGTGCTGACTGGTCTCTGGTTACAGTTACTGCTGATTGGTCTGTGGTTACAGTGATTGCTGATTGGTTTGAGGTGACAGTGTTTGTGCTGAATGGTCTGTGTTTACATAATCGGTGCTGATCGGGTCTGAGGTAACAGTGTCTGTTCTGATTGGGTCTGTGGTTACAGTGTCTGTGCTGATTGTATTGTGGTTACAGTTTCTGTGCTGATTAGTCTGTGGTTACAGTGTCTGTGCTGATTTGTCTGTTGTTACAGTGACTGCTGATTGGATTGTGGTTACAGTATCTGTGCTGATTGGGTCTGAGGTAACAGTGTCTCTTCTGATTGGGTCTGTGGTTTCAGTGTCTGTGATGATTGGTCTGCGGTAACAATGTCTGTGCTGATTGGGTCTGTGGTTACAGTGTCTGTGCTAATTGGTTAGTGGTTACAGTGTCTGTGCTGATTGGTCTGTTGTTATAGAGTCTGTGCTGATTGGGTCTATGGTTACAGTGTCTGTGCTGATTAGTCTGTGGTTACAGTGTCTATGCTGATTGGTCTGTGGTTACAGTGTCTGTGCTGATTGGGTCTATGGTTACAGTGTCTGTGCTGATTAGTCTGTGGTTATATTGTCTGTGCTGATTAGTCTGTGTTTACAGTGTCTGTGCTGGTTGGGTCTTTAGTTACAGTGTCTGTGCTGATTGGTCTGTGGTTACAGTTTCTGTGCTGATTGGTCTGTGGTTACCATGCCTGTGCTGATTGGACTGTGGTTACAGTGTCTTTGCTAATTGGTCTGTGGTTACAGAGATGGCTGATTGGTCTGTGGTTACAGTGATTGCTGATTGGTTTGAGGTTACAGTGTCTGTGCTGAATGGTCTGTGTTTACATTATCGGTGCTGATTGGGTCTGAGGTAACAGTGTCTGTGCAGATTGGGTCTGTGCTAACAGTGTCTGTGCTGATTGGGTCTTTAGTTACAGTGTCTGTGCTGATTGGTCTGTGGTTACAGTGTCTGTGCAGATTGGGTCTGTGCTAACAGTGTCTGTGCTGATTGGGTCTGTGGTTACAGTGTCTGTGCTGATTAGGTCTATGGTTACAGTATCTGTGCTGATTAGTCTGTGTTTCAGTGTCTGTGCTGATTGGATTGTGGCTACAGTGTCTGTGCTGATTGGGTCTCTGGCTACAGTGATTGCTGATTGGTTTGCGGTTACAGAACTTGTGCTGATTGGTCTGTGGTTACAGTTTCTTTGCTGATTGGTCTGTGATTACAGTGTCTGTGCTGATTGTTCTGTGGTTACAGTGTCTGTGCTGATTGGTCTGTGGTTACAGTGTCTGAGCTGATAGGTCTGTCTTTACAGTTTCTGTGCTGATTGGTCTGTGGTTACAGTGCCTGTGCTGACTGGTCTCTGGTTACAGTGGCTGCTGATTGGTCTGTGGTTACAGTGTCTGTGCTGATTGGACTGTGGTTACAGTGTCTTTGCTAATTGGTCTGTGGTTACAGTGATTGCTGATTGGTTTGAGGTTACAGTGTCTGGGCTGAATGGTCTGTGGTTACAGTACCGGTGCTGATTGGGTCTGTGGTTCCAGTGTCTGTGCTGATTGGATTGTGGTTACAGTTTGTGTGCTGATTCGTCTGTGGTTACCGTGTCTGTGCTGATTGGTCTGTGGTTACAGTGTCTGTGCTGATTTGTCTGTTGTTACAGTGACTGCTGATTGGATTGTGTTTACAATATCTGTGCTGATTGGATCTGAGGTAACAGTGTCTCTTCTGATTGGGTCTGTGGTTACAGTGCCTGTGATGATTGGTCTGCGGTAACGATGTCAGTGCTGATTGGGTCTGTGGTTACTGTGTCTGTGCTGATTGGTCTGTTGTTATAGTGTCTGTACTGATTGGGTCTATGGTTACAGTGTCTGTGCTGATTGGGTCTATGGTTACAGTGTCTGTGCTGATTGGGTCTATGGTTACAGTGTCTGTGCTGATTAGTCTGTGGTTACAGTGTCTGTGCTGATTGGTCTGTGGTTACAGTGTCTGTGCTGATTAGTCTGTGGTTACAGTGTCTGTGCTGATTCGTCTCTGGTTACAGTGTCTGTGCTGATTGGTCTGTGGTTACAGTGTCTGTGCTGATTGGGTCTCTGGTTACTGTATCTGTGCTGATTAGTCTGTAGTTACAGTGTCTGTGCTGATTGGTCTGTGTTTACAGTATCTGCTGGTTGAGGCTGTAGTTACAGTGTCTGTGCTCATTAATCTGTAGTTACAGTGTCTGTGCTGGTTGGGTCTGTAGTTACAGTGTCTGTGCTGATTCGTCTGTGGTTACAGTGTTTTTGCTGATTGGGTCTGTGTTTACAGTGTCTGTGCTGATTGGTCTGTTGTTACAGTGTCTGTGCTTATTGGTCTGTGGTAACAGTGTCTGTGCTGATTGGTCAGTGGTTACAGTGTCTGTGCTGATTGGGTCTGTGGTTACAGTGACTGCTGATTGGATTGTGGTTACAGTATCTGTGCTGATTGGATCTGAGGTAACAGTGTCTTTTCTGATTGGGTCTGTGGTTACAGTGTGATGATTGGTCTGCGGTAACATTGTCAGTGCTGATTGGGTCTGTGGTTACAGTGTCTGTGCTAATTGGTTAGTGGTTACAGTATCTGTGCTGATTGGTCTGTTGTTATAGTGTCTGTCCTGATTGGGTCTATGGTTACAGTGTCTGTGCTGATTAGTCTATGGTTACAGTGTCTGTGCTGGTTGGGTCTTTAGTTACAGTTTCTGTGCTGATTGGTCTGTGGTTACAGTGTCTGTGCTGATTGTGTCTCTGGTTACTGTATCTGTGCTGATTACTCTGTGGTTACTGTGTCTGTGCTGATTGGTCTGTGGTTACACTGTCTGTGCTGATTGGATTGTGGTTAAACTGTCTGTAATGATTTGGTGTATGGTTACGGTGTCAGTGCTGATTGGGTCTTTGGTTACAGTGTCTGTGCTGATTGGGTCTCTGGATACAGTGATTGCTGATTGGTTTACAGTTACAGAGCTTGTGCTGATTGGTCTGTGGTTACAATTTCTTTGCTGATGGGTCTGTGATTACATTGTTTGTGCTGATTGGTCTGTTGTTAGAGTGTTTGTGCTGATTGGTCTGTGGTTACATTTTCTGTGCTGATTCGTCTGTGGTTACCATGTGTGTGCTGATTGGAGAGTGGTTACAGTGTCTGTGCTGATTTATCTTTGGTTACAGTGTCTGTGCTGATTGGTCTGTGGTTACAGTGTCTGTGCTGATTGGTCTGTGGTTACAGTGTCTGTGCTGATTGGGTCTGTGGTTACAGTGTCTTTGCAGATTGGTCTGTGGTTACAGTGTCTGTGCTGATTGGTCTGTGGTTACAGTGTCTTTGCAGATTGGTCTGTGGTTACAGTGTTTTTGCTGATTGGGTCTCTGGTTACAGTGTCTGAGCTGATTGGTCTGTGGTTACAGTGTCAGTGCTGATTGGGTCTGTGGTTACAATGTCTGAGCTGATTGGTCTGTGGTTACAGTGTCAGTGCTGATTGGGTCTGTGGTTACAGTGTCAGTGCTGATTGGTCTGTGGTTACGGTGTCTGTGCTGATTGGTTTGTGGTTACAGTGCCTGTGCTGACTGGTCTCTGGTTACAGTGACTGCTGATTGGTCTGTGGTTACCATGCCTGTGCTGATTGGACTGTGGTTACAGTGTCTTTGCTGAATGGTCTGTGTTTACATTATCGGTGCTGATTGGGTCTGTGGTAACAGTGTCTGTTCTGATTGTATTGTGGTTACAGTTTCTGTGCTGATTAGTCTGTGGTTACAGTGTCTGTGCTGATTGTATTGTGGTTACAGTTTCTGTGCTGATTAGTCTGTGGTTACAGTGTCTGTGCTGATTTGTCAGTTGTTACAGTGACTGCTGATTGGATTGTGGTTACAGTATCTGTGCTGATTGGGTCTGAGGTAACAGTGTCTCTTCTGATTGGGTCTGTGGTTTCAGTGTCTGTGATGATTGGTCTGCGGTAACAATGTCTGTGCTGATTGGACTGTGGTAACAGTATCTGTGCTGATTGGGTCTGAGGTAACAGTGTCTCTTCTGATTGGGTCTGTGGTTACAGTGTCTGTGCTGATTGGGTCTATGGTTACAGTATCTGTGCTGATTGGGTCTATGGTTACAGTGTCTGTGCTGATTAGTCTGTGGTTTCAATGTCTGTGCTGATTGGATTGTGGCTACAGTGTCTGTGCTGATTGGGTCTCTGGCTACAGTGATTGCTGTTTGGTTTGCGGTTACAGTATCGGTGCTGATTGGGTCTGTGGTAACAGTGTCTGTTCTAATTGGGTCTGTGGTTACAGTGTCTGTGCTGATTGGATTGTGGTTACAGTTTCTGTGCTGATTAGTCTGTGGTTACAGTGTCTGTGCTGATTGGATTGTTTTTACAGTTTCTGTGCTGATTTGTCTGTGGTTACCGTATCTGTGCTGATTAGTCTGTGGTTACAGTGTCTGTGCAGATTGGGTCTGTGGTTACACTGTCTGTGCTGATTGGATTGTGGTTAAACTGCCTGTAATGATTGGGTGTATGGTTACGGTGTCAGTGCTGATTGGGTCTGTGGTTACAGTGTCTGTGCTGATTGGGTCTCTGGCTACAGTGATTGCTGATTGGTTTACAGTTACAGAGCTTGTGCTGATTGGACTGTGGTTACAATTTCTTTGCTGATGTGTCTGTGATTACATTGTTTGTGCTGATTGGTCTGTTGTTACATTTTCTGTGCTGATTGGTCTGTGGTTACAGTGTCTGTGCTGATTGGAGTGTGGTTACAGTGTCTGTGCTGATTGATCTTTGGTTACAGTGTCTGTGCTGATTGGATTGGTCTGTTGTTATAGTGTCTGTCCTGATTGGGTCTATGGTTACAGTGTCTGTGCTGATTAGTCTGTGGTTACAGTGTCTGTGCTGATTGGTCTGTGGTTACAGTGTCTGTGCTGGTTGGGTCTTTAGTTACAGTGTCTGTGCTGATTGGTCTGTGGTTACAGTGTCTGTGCTGATTGGTCTATGGTTACAGTATCTGTGCTGATTTGGTCTCTGGTTACTGTATCTGTGCTGATTAGTCTGTGGTTACAGTGTCTGTGCTGATTGATCTGTGGTTACAGTGTCTTTGCTGATTGGTCTGTGTTTACAGTATCTGCTGGTTGTGTCTGTAGTTACAGTGTCTGTGCTGATTAATCTGTAGTTACAGTGTCTGTGCTGGTTGAGTCAGTAGTTACAGTGTCTGTGCTGATTGGTCTGTGGTTACAGTGTCTGTGCTGATTTGTCTGTGGTTACAGTGACTGCTGATTGGATTGTGGTTACAGTATCTGTGCTGATTGGATCTGAGGTAACAGTGTCTTTTCTGATTGGGTCTGTGGTTACATTGTCTATGCTGATGGGTCTGTGGTTACAGTATCTGTGCTGATTGGTCTGTTGTTACAGTGTCTGTGCTGATTAATCTGTAGTTACAGTGTCTGTGCTGGTTCGGTCAGTAGTTACAGTGTCTTTGCTGATTGGTCTGTGGTTACAGTGATTGCTGATTGGCTTGAGGTTACAGTGTCTGTGCTGAATGGTCTGTGTTTACATTATCGGTGCTGATTGGGTCTGAGTTAACAGTGTCTGTTCTGATTGGGTCTGTGGTTACAGTGTCTGTGCTGATTGTATTGTGGTTACAGTTTCTGTGCTGATTAGTCTGTGGTTACAGTGTCTGTGCTGATTTGTCTGTGGTTACAGTGACTGCTGATTGGATTGTGGTTACAGTATCTGTGCTGATTGGGTCTGAGGTAACAGTGTCTCTTCTGACTGGGTCTGTGGTTTCAGTGTCTGTGATAATTGGTTAGTGGTTACAGTATCTGTGCTCATTGGTCTGTTGTTATAGAGTCTGTGCTGATTGGGTCTATGGTTACAGTGTCTGTGCTGATTAGTCTGTGGTTACAGTGGCTGTGCTGATTGGTCTGTGTTTACAGTGTCTGTGCTGGTTGGGTCTTTAGTTACAGTGTCAGTGCTGATTGGTCTGTGGTTACAGTGTCTGTGCTGATTAGTCCGTGGTTTCAGTGTCTGTGCTAATTGGATTGTGGCTACAGTGTCTGTGCTGATTGGGTCTCTGGCTACAGTGATTGCTGATTGGTTTGCGGTTACAGAGCTTGTGCTGATTGGTCTGTGGTTACAGTTTCTTTGCTGATTGGTCTGTGATTACAGTGTCTGCTGATTTTTCTGTGGTTACAGTGTCTATGCTGATTGGTCTGTGGTTACAGTGTCTGTGCTGATTGGTCTGTGGTTACAGTGTCTGTGCTGATTTGTTTGTGGTTACAGTGACTGCTGATTGGTTTGTGGTTACAGTATCTGTGCTGATTGGGTCTGAGGCAACAGTGTCTCTTCTGATTGGGTCTGTGGTTTCAGTGTCTGTGCAGATTGGGTTTGTGCTAACAGTGTCTGTGCTGATTGGATTGTGGTCACAATGTCTGTGCTGTTTGGGTCTGTGGTTACAGTGTCTGTGCTGATTGGATCTGTGGTTACAGTGTCTGTGCTGATTGGGTCTATGGTTACAGTATCTGTGCTGAATGGGTCTATGGTTACACTATCTGTGCTGATTGGGTCTATGGTTACAGTGTCTGTGCTGATTAGTCTGTGGTTTCAGTGTCTGTGCTAATTGGATTGTGGCTGCAGTGTCTGTGCTGATTGGGTCTCTGGCTACAGTGATTGCTGATTGGTTTGCGGTTACAGAGCTTGTGCTGATTGGTCTGTGGTTACAGTTTCTTTGCTGATTTTTCTGTGGTTACAGTGTCTGTGCTGATTGGGTCTGTGGTTACAGTGTCTGAGCTGATTGGTCTGTCTTTACAGTTTCTGTGCTGATTGGTCTGTGGTTACAGTGCCTGTGCTGACTGGTCTCTGGTTACAGTGACTGCTGATTGGTCTGTGGTTACCATGCCTGTGCTGATTGGACTGTGGTTACAGTGACTTTGCTAATTGGTCTGTGGTTTCAGTGTCTGTGCTGATTGGTTAGTGGTTACAGTATCTGTGCTGATTGGTCTGTTGTTATAGAGTCTGTGCTGATTGGGTCTATGGTTACAGTGTCTGTGCTGATTGGGTCTATGGTTACAGTGTCTGTGCTGATTGGTCTGTGGTTACAGTGTCAGTGCTGATTGGGTCTGTGGTTACAGTGTCTGTGCTGATTGGTCTGTGGTTACAGTGTCAGTGCTGATTGGTCTGTGGTTACGGTATCTGTGCTGATTGGTCTGTGGTTACAGTGCCTGTGCTGACTGGTCTCTGGTTACAGTGACTGCTGATTGGTCTGTGGTTACCATGCCTGTGCTGATTGGACTGTGGTTACAGTGTCTTTGCTGATTGGTCTGTTGTTACAGTGATTGCTGATTGGTTTGAGGTTACAGTGTCTGTGCTGAATGGTCTGTGTTTACATTATCGGTGCTGATTGGGTCTGAGGTAACAGTGTCTGTTCTGATTGGGTCTGAGGTAACAGTGTCTGTTCTGATTGGGTCTGTGGTTACAGTGTCTGTGCTGATGGGATTGTGGTTACAGTGTCTGTGCTGATTGTATTGTGGTTACAGTTTCTGTGCTGATTAGTCTGTGGTTACAGTGTCTGTGCTGATTTGTCTGTTGTTACAGTGACTGCTGATTGGTCTGTGGTTACAGTATCTGTGCTGATTGGGTCTGAGGTAACAGTGTCTGTGCTGATTGGGCCTGTGCTTACAGTGTCTGTGCTGATTGGTCTGTGGTTACAGTGTCTGTGCTGATTGGCCTTGTGGTTACAGTGTCTGTGCTGATTGGTCTGTGGTTACAGTATCTGTGCTGATTGGTCTGTGGTTACAGTGTCTGTGCTGATTGGTCTGAGGTTACAGTGTCTGTGCTGATTGGTCTGTGGTTACAGTGTCTGTGCTGATTGGTCTGTGGTTACAGTGTCTGTGCTGATTGGTCTGTCCTTACAGTGTCTGTGCTGATTGGTCTGTGGTTACATTGTCTGTGCTGATTGGTCTGTGGTTACATTGTTTGTGCTGATTGGTCTGTGGTTACAGTGTCGGTGCTGATTGGTCTGTGGTTACAGTGTCTGGGCTGATTGGTCTGTGGTTACACTGTCAGTGCTGATTGGTCTGTGGTTACAGTGTCTGTGCTGATTGGTCTGTGGTTACAGTGTCTGTGCTGATTGGTCTGTGGTTACAATGTCTGTGCTGATTGGGTCTGTGGTTACAGTGTCTGTGCTGATTAGTCTGTGGTTACAGTGTCTGTGCTGATTGGTCTGTGGTTACAGTGTCTGTGCTGATTGGTCTGTGGTTACAGTGTCTGTGCTGATTGGTCTGTGGTTACAGTGTCTGTGCTGATTGGTCTGTGGTTACAGTGTCTGTGCTGATTGGTCTGTGGTTACACTGTCTGTGCTGATTGGTCTGTGGTTACAGTGTCTGTGCTGATTGGTCTGTGGTTACACTGTCTGTGCTGATTGGTCTGTGGTTACAGTGACTGTGCTGATTGGGTCTCTGGTTACAGTGTCCGTGCTGATTGGTCTGTGGTTACAGTGACTGTGCTGATTGGGTCTGTGGTTACAGTGTCTGTGCTGATTGGTCTGTGGTTACAGTGTCTGTGCTGATTGGTCTGTGGTTACACTGTCTGTGCTGATTGGTCTGTGGTTACAGTGTCTGTGCTGATTGGTCTGTGGTTACAGTGTCTGTGCTGATTGGTCTGTGGTTACATTGTCAGTGCTGATTGGTCTGTGGTTACACTGTCAGTGCTGATTGGTCTGTGGTTACACTGTCAGTGCTGATTGGTCTGTGGTTACAGTGTCAGTGCTGATTGGTCTGTGGTTACAGTGTCAGTGCTGATTGGGTCTGTGGTTACAGTGTCTGTGCTGATTGGTCTGTGGTTACACTGTCAGTGCTGATTGGTCTGTGGTTACAGTGTCTGTGCTGATTGGTCTGTGGTTACAGTGTCTGTGCTGATTGGTCTGTGGTTACAGTGTCGGTGCTGATTGGTCTGTGGTTACACTGTCAGTGCTGATTGGTCTGTGGTTACACTGTCAGTGCTGATTGGCTGTCTGGATGTTTGAGGCACTCTGGAAGCTGCGAATTTCGATCGCAACCTTGTTGGTTCCCCATGAGTGAGATCCCCGTGACCATGCTGTGTCATTCATTGCTCACTCATTGTCAGTTCTTTGCTGTCTCTCCTGCTGACCCTCACCCTCCCCTCTCACTCCTCAGGGTTCAATACCTAGAAGCAGCTGCATCACTACCTTGCACTCCCTTTGAATGGACTATTATGGTGTCTAAGCGAGGGGTTAAATAGGAGTAAAGGTTTGGCGCAGTGTTGATGGTGCTGAAGGATTTACCCTGTTTGGGGAGGGTATTGGGAGGGGCTGAATGGGCTCCTCCTTTTCCTGTGTAACACCTTGAGGGGCTGAATGGCCTCTTCCTGTTCCCATGTAACTGGCTTGAGGGGCTGAATGGCTCCTCCTGTTCCTGTGTCATGGGCTAGAGGGGCTGAATGGGCTCCTCCAGTTCCTGTGTCATGGGCTAGAGGGGCTGAATGGGCTCCTCCAGTTCCTGTGTCATGGGCTAGAGGGGCTGAATGGGTCTCCTCCTGTTCCTGTGTCATGGGCTAGAGGGGCTGAATGGGTCTCCTCCTGTTCCTGTGTCATGGGCTAGAGGGGCTGAATGGGCTCCTCCTGTTCCTGTGTCATGGGCTAGAGGGGCTGAATGGGCTCCTCCTGTTCCTGTGTAACAGGCTCGAGAGGGGCTGAATGGGCTCCTCCTGTTCATGTGTAACAGGCTCGAGAGGGGCTGAATGGGCCTCCTCCTGTTCCTGTGTAACAGGCTCGGGGGGTTGAATGGGCTCCTCCTGTTCCTGTGTCATGGGCTCGAGGGGCTGAATGGCCTCCTCCTGTTCCTGTGTAACAGGCTCGAGAGGAGCTGAATGGCCTCCTCCTGTTCCTGTATAACAGGCTGGAGGGGCTGAATGGGCTCCTCCTGTTCCTGTGTCATGGGCTAGAGGGGTTGAATGGCCTCCTCCTGTTCCTGTGTAACAAGCTCGAGAGGGGCTGAATGGCCTCCTCCTGTTCCTGTGTGCCCTGCAATGCGTCTGCTCTCAGCTGTTACCTGTGCCCCCCTTGGGCAATGCCAGTCTTGCCCTGTGTAATTGACTGTATATTGATGCCATGGCTCCTACCCTCTGGATGAGTTCGCCCACCATGCCAGTCCATGAACCGTTCGACTCGGGGGCTCCATACAGTCCGTCTTCCACCAGCTTGATCTTGAAGTTGAATTTGAGGATATCTCCCAGCTCCTTCAGCATGTCAACACAGAACCCTTCATACTGATCGTTCTCTGTTAATTCCTGGAAATTGTGTTTCCTCATCACATATGGGTTTTCCTGCAGTGACATCAAGACAGTTTGTGACTGTGCACACTTAGTGATTCACACCTCCGCCCTCTCACACTCACCGATTCAAACCTCCCACTCTCACACTCACCGAATCACACATCCACTCTCACACTCACCGATTCACACCTCCCCCTCTCACACTCACCGATTCACGCCTACCCCTCTCACACTCACCGATTCACACCTCCACTCTCACACTCACCGATTCACACCTCCCCCTCTCACACTCACCGATTCACACCTCCACTCTCACACTCACCGATTTACACCTCCCCCTCTCACACTCACCGATTCACGCCTACCCCTCTCACACTCACCGATTCACACCTCCCCCACTCTCACACTCACCGATTCACACCTCTACTCTCACACTCACTGATTCACACCTCCCCACTCTCACACTCACCGATTCACACCTCTTCACTCTCACACTCACCGATTCACACCTCCGCACTCTCACACTCACCGATTCACACCTCCACTCTCACACTCACCGATTCACAGCTGCCCACTCTCACACTCACCGATTCACAACTCCCCACTCTCACACTCACCAATTCACACCTCCACTCTCACACTCACCGATTCACAACTCCCCACTCTCACACTCACCAATTCACACCTCCACTCTCACACTCACCAATTCACACCTCCACTCTCACACTCACTGATTCACAGCTCCTCTCTCACACTCACTAATTCACAGCTCCACTCACACATTCACCGATTCACACCCTCACTCTCACACTAACCGATTCACACATCCCCACTCTCACGCTCACTGATTCACACCCCCACTCACGCATTCACCGATTCACACCCCCAATTGGACACGCACCGATTCACACCTCCCCACTCTCACGCTCACTGATTCACACTCCCCCACTCTCACACTCACAGATTCACACCTCTCGACTCTTACGCTCACCGATTCACACCTCCACTCTCACACTCACCGATTCACAACTCCTCACCCTCACACTCACCGATTCACACCTCCCCACTCTTACACTTACCGATTCACATCTCCCCCCTCTCACACTCACTAATTCACACCTCCCCAATCTCACACTCACCGAGTCACACCTCCCCCTCTCACACTCATCGATTCACACCACCCCCTCTCACACTCACCGATTCACACCTCCCCACTGTTACACTCACCGATTCACACCTCCCCACTCTCACACTCACCGATTCACACCTCCCCACTCTCACACTCACCGATTCACACCTCCACTCTCACACTCACCGAGTCACACGACCCCACTCTCACACTCACCGTTTCACACCTCCCCATTCTCACACTCACCGATTCACACCTCCACTCTCACACTCACCGATTCACACCTCCACTCTCACACTCACCGCTTCACAACTCCCCACTCTCACACTCACCGATTCACACTTCCACTCTCACACTCACCGATTCACACCTCCACTCTCACACTCACTGATTCACACCTCCCCACTCTCACACTCACTGATTCACACCTCCCCCTCTCACGCTCACCGATTCACACCTACCCCAAACTCACAATCACCGATTCACACCTCTCCACTCTCACACTCACCGATTCACACCCCCACTCTCACACTCACCGATTCACACTTCCCCACACTCACACTCACCGATTCACACCTCCACTCTCACATTCACCGATTCACACTTCCACTCTCACACATTCACCGATTCACACTCTCACTCACACTCACTGATTCACTCCTCCACACTCTCATGCTCATTGATTCACACTCCCCCACTCTCACACTCACGGATTCACACCTCCCCACTCTCACACTCACCAATTCACACCTCCACTCTCATACTCACTGATTCACAGCTCCTCTCTCACACTCACCGATTCACAGCTCCACTCACACATTCACCGATTCAGACGCTCACTCTCACACTCACCGATTCACACTCCCCCACTCTCACACTCACAGATTCACACCTCCCCACTCTCACACTCACCGATTCACACCTCACCACTCTCACACTCACCGATTCACAGCTCCCCACTCTCACACTCACCAATTCACACCTCCACTCTCACACTCACCAATTCACACCTCCACTCACACATTCACTGATTCAGACCCCCCACTCTCACACTCACAGATTCACACCTCTCGACTCTTACGCTCACCGATTCACACCTCCACTCTCACACTCACCGATTCACAACTCCTCACCCTCACACTCACCGATTCACACCTCCCCACTCTCACACTTACCGATTCACATCTCCCCCCTCTCACACTCACGAATTCACACCTCCCCAATCTCACACTCACGGAGTCACACCTCCCCCTCTCACACTCATGGATTCACACCACCCCCTCTCACACTCACCGATTCACACCTCCCCACTCTTACACTCACCGATTCACACCTCCCCACTCTCACACTCACCGATTCACACCTCCCCACTCTCACACTCACCGATTCACACCTCCCCACTCTCACACTCACCGATTAACACCTCCCCACTCTCACACTCACCGAGTCACACGGCCCCACTCTCACACTCACCGTTTCACACCTCCCCACTGGCACACTCACCGATTCACACCTCCCCACTCTCACACTCTCCGATTCACACCTCCACTCTCACACTCACCGATTCACACCTCCACTCTCACACTCACCGCTTCACAACTCCCCACTCTCACACTCACCGATTCACACTTCCACTCTCACACTCACCGATTCACACCTCCACTCTCACACTCACTGATTCACACCTCCACTCTCACACTCACCGATTCACACATCCACTCTCACGCTCACTGATTCACACCTCCCCACTCTCACACTCACTGATTCACACCTCCCCCTCTCACGCTCACCGATTCACACCTACCCCAAACTCACAATCACCGATTCACACCTCTCCACTCTCACACTCACCGATTCACACCCCCACTCTGACACTCACCGATTCACACCTCCACTCACACACTCACCGAGTCAGACCACCCCGCTCTCACACTCACCGATTCACACCTCCCCACTCTCACACTCACCGATTCACACCTCCCCACTCTCACACTCACCGATTCACACCCCCCCAAACTCACACTCACCGATTCACACCTCCACTCTCACATTCACCGATTCACACTCTCACTCACACTCACCGATTCACTCCTCCACACTCTCATGCTCACTGATTCACACTCCCCCACTCTCACACTCACGGATTCACACCTCCCCACTCTCACACTCACCAATTCACACCTCCACTCTCATACTCACTGATTCACAGCTCCTCTCTCACACTCACCGATTCACAGCTCCACTCACACATTCACCGATTCACACGCTCACTCTCACACTCACCGATTCAAACCTCCCCACTCTCACGCTCACTGATTCACACTCCCCCACTCTCACACTCACAGATTCACACCTCTCCAATCTTACACTCACCGATTCACACCTCCACTCTCACACTCACCGAGTCAGACCACCCCACTCTCACACTCACCGATTCACACCTCCACTCTCACACTCACCAATTCACACCTCCTCACCCTCACACTCACCGATTCACACCTCCCCACTCTCACACTTACCGATTCACACCTCCCTCTTCTCACACTCACCAATTCACACCTTCCCACTCTCACACTCACCGAGTCACACCTCCCCCTCTCCCACTCACCGATTCACACCACCCCCTCTCACACTCACCGATTCACACCTCCACTCTTACACTCACCGAGTCACACCACCCCACACTCACACTCACCGATTCACACCTCCTCCACTCACACCCGATTCACACCTCCACTCTCACACTCACCGAGTCACACCACCCCACTCTCACACTCACCGATTCACACCTCACCACTCTCACACTCACCGATTCACAGCTCCCCACTCTCACACTCACCAATTCACACCTCCACTCTCACACTCACCAATTCACACCTCCACTCACACATTCACTGATTCAGACCCCCCACTCTCACACTCACCGATTCACACATCCACTCTCACACTCACTGATTCATACCTCCCCACTCTCACACTCACCGATTCACAGCTCCCCCTCTCACACTCACCGATTCATACCTCCCCCACTCTCACAATGACCGATTCACACCTCCCCACTCGCACACTCACCGATTCACACTTCCCCACTCTCACACTCACCGATTCACACCTCCATTTACACACTCACCGAGTCTGACCACCCCACTCTCACACTCACCGATTCACACCTCCACTCTCACACTCTCCGATTCACACCTCCACTCTCACACTCACCGATTCACACCTCCCCACTCTTACACTCAACGAGTCACACCACCCCACTCTTACACTCACCGATTCTCACCTCCCCACTCTCACACTCAGCGATTCACACCTCCCCACTCTCACACTCACCGATTCACACCTCCACTCTCACACTCACCGAATCACACCACCCCACTCTCACACTCACCGTTTCACACCTCCCCACTCTCACACTCACCGATTCACAACTCCCCACTCTCACACTCACTGATTCACACCTCCACTCTCACAATCACTGATTCACACCTCCACTCTCACACTCACCGATTCACATTTCCCCACTCTAACACTCACCGATTCAAACTTCCACTCTCACACTCACCGATTCACACCTCCACTCTAACACTCACCGATTCACAGCTGCCCACTCTCACACTCACTGATTCACAGCTGCCCACTCTCACACTCACCGATTCACACTCCCCCACTCTCACACTCACAGATTCACACCTCTCCAATCTTACACTCACCGATTCACACCTCCACTCTCACACTCACCGATTCACACAGCCCCACTCTCACGCTCACTGATTCACACCCCCACGCACACATTCACCGATTCACACCTCCCCACTCTCACGCTCACTGATTCACACTCCCCCACTCTCACACTCACATTCACACCTCTCAAATCTTACACTCACCGATTCACACCTCCACTCTCACACTCACTGAGTCAGACCACCCCACTCTCACACTCACCGATTCACACCTCCACTCTCACACTCACCGATTCACAACTCCTCACCCTCACACTCAACGATTCACACCTCCCCACTCTCACACTTACCGATTCACACCTCCCCCCTCTCACACTCACTAATTCACACCTCCCCACTCTCACACTCACCGAGTCACACCTCCCCCTCTCACACTCACCGATTCACAACTCCCCCACTCTCACAATCACCGATTCACACCTCCCCACTCTCACACTCACCGATTCACACTTCCCCACTCTCACACTCACCGATTCACACCTCCATTCACACACTCACCGAGTCTGACCACCCCACTCTCACACTCACCGATTCACACCTCCCCACTCTCACACTCACCGATTCACACCTCCCCACTCTCACACTCACCGATTCACACCTCCACTCTCACACTCACCGATTCACACCTCCACTCTCACACTCACCGATTCACACCTCCCCACTCTCAATCTCACTGATTCACACTTCCACTCTCACACTCACCGATTCACACCTCCACTCTCACACTCACCGATTCACACCTCCACTCTCACACTCACCGATTCACACATCCACTCTCACACTCACTGTTTCACACCTCCCCCCTCTCACACTCACCGATTCACACCTCCCCCACCCTCACAATCACCGATTCACACCTCCCCACTCTCACACTCACCGATTCACACCCCCACTCTCACACTCACCGATTCACACCTCCACTCACACACTCAGCGATTCACACCTCCCACTCTAACACTCACCGATTCACACCTCTACTCTCACACTCACTGATTCACACCTCCCCACTCTCACACTCACCGATTCACACCTCCGCACTCTCACACTCACCGATTCACACCTCCGCACTCTCACACTCACCGATTCACACCTCCACTCTCACACTCACCGATTCACAGCTGCCCACTCTCACACTCACTGATTCACAGCTGCCCACTCTCACACTCACCGATTCACAACTCCCCACTCTCACACTCACCAATTCACACCTCCACTCTCACACTCACTGATTCACAGCTCCTCTCTCACACTCACCGATTCACAGCTCCACTCACACATTCACCGATTCACACCCTCACTCTCACACTCACCGATTCACACATCCCCACTCTCACGCTCACTGATTCACATCCCCACTCACGCATTCACCGATTCACACCCCCAATCGGACACGCACCGATTCACACCTCCCCACTCTCACGCTCACTGATTCACACTCCCCCACTCTCACACTCACAGATTCACACCTCTCGACTCTTACGCTCACCGATTCACACCTCCACTCTCACACTCACCGATTCACAACTCCTCACCCTCACACTCACCGATTCACACCTCCCCACTCTCACACTTACCGATTCACATCTCCCCCCTCTCACACTCACGAATTCACACCTCCCCAATCTCACACTCACGGAGTCACACCTCCCCCTCTCACACTCATGGATTCACACCACCCCCTCTCACACTCACCGATTCACACCTCCCCACTCTTACACTCACCGATTCACGCCTCCCCACTTTCACACTCACCGAGTCACACCACCCCACTCTCACATTCACCGATTCACACCTCCCCACTCTCACACTCACTGATTCACACCTCCCCACTCTCACACTCACCGAGTCACACGACCCCACTCTCACACTCACCGTTTCACACCTCCCCACTGGCACACTCACCGATTCACACCTCCCCACTCTCACACTCACCGATTCACACCTCCACTCTCACACTCACCGATTCACACCTCCACTCTCACACTCACCGCTTCACAACTCCCCACTCTCACACTCACCGATTCACACTTCCACTCTCACACTCACCGATTCACACCTCCACTCTCACACTCACTGATTCACACCTCCACTCTCACACTCACCGATTCACACATCCACTCTCACGCTCACTGATTCACACCTCCCCACTCTCACACTCACTGATTCACACCTCCCCCTCTCACGCTCACTGATTCACACTCCCCCACTCTCACACTCACAGATTCACACCTCTCCAATCTTACACTCACCGATTCACACCTCCACTCTCACACTCACCGAGTCAGACCACCCCACTCTCACACTCACCGATTCACACCTCCACTCTCACACTCACCGATTCACACCTCCTCACCCTCACACTCACCGATTCAAACCTCCCCACTCTCACACTTACTGATTCACACCTCCCTCCTCTCACACTCACCAATTCACACCTTCCCACTCTCACACTCACCGAGTCACACCTCCCCCTCTCCCACTCACCGATTCACACCATCCCCTCTCACACTCACCGATTCACACCTCCACTCTTACACTCACCGAGTCACACCACCCCACACTCACACTCACCGATTCACAGCTCCCCCACTCACACCCACCGATTCACACCTCCACTCTCACACTCACCGAGTCACACCACCCCACTCTCACACTCACCGTTTCACACCTCCCCACTCTCACACTCACCGATTCACACCTCACCACTCTCACACTCACCGATTCACAGCTCCCCACTCTCACAATGACCGATTCACACCTCCCCACTCGCACACTCACCGATTCACACTTCCCCACTCTCACACTCACCGATTCACACCTCCATTTACACACTCACCGAGTCTGACCACCCCACTCTCACACTCACCGATTCACACCTCCACTCTCACACTCACCGATTCACACCTCCACTCTCACACTCACCGATTCACACCTCCCCACTCTTACACTCAACGAGTCACACCACCCCACTCTTACACTCACCGATTCTCACCTCCGCACTCTCACACTCACCGATTCACACCTCTACTCTCACACTCACCGATTCACACCTCCACTCTCACACTCACCGATTCACACCTCCACTCTCACACTCACCGATTCACACCTCTACTCTCACACTCACCGATTCACACCTCCACTCTCACACTCACCGATTCACACCTCCCACTCTAACACTCACCGATTCACACCTCTACTCTCACACTCACTGATTCACACCTCCCCACTCTCACACTCACCGATTCACACCTCCGCACTCTCACACTCACCGATTCACACCTCCGCACTCTCACACTCACCGATTCACACCTCCACTCTCACACTCACCGATTCACAGCTGCCCACTCTCACACTCAATGATTCACAGCTGCCCACTCTCACACTCACCGATTCACAACTCCCCACTCTCACACTCACCAATTCACACCTCCACTCTCACACTCACTGATTCACAGCTCCTCTCTCACACTCACCGATTCACAGCTCCACTCACACATTCACCGATTCACACCCTCACTCTCACACTCACCGATTCACACATCCCCACTCTCACGCTCACTGATTCACATCCCCACTCACGCATTCACCGATTCACACCCCCAATCGGACACGCACCGATTCACACCTCCCCACTCTCACGCTCACTGATTCACACTCCCCCACTCTCACACTCACAGATTCACACCTCTCGACTCTTACGCTCACCGATTCACACCTCCACTCTCACACTCACCGATTCACAACTCCTCACCCTCACACTCACCGATTCACACCTCCCCACTCTCACACTTACCGATTCACATCTCCCCCCTCTCACACTCACGAATTCACACCTCCCCAATCTCACACTCACGGAGTCACACCTCCCCCTCTCACACTCATGGATTCACACCACCCCCTCTCACACTCACCGATTCACACCTCCCCACTCTTACACTCACCGATTCACGCCTCCCCACTTTCACACTCACCGAGTCACACCACCCCACTCTCACATTCACCGATTCACACCTCCCCACTCTCACACTCACTGATTCACACCTCCCCACTCTCACACTCACCGAGTCACACGACCCCACTCTCACACTCACCGTTTCACACCTCCCCACTGGCACACTCACCGATTCACACCTCCCCACTCTCACACTCACCGATTCACACCTCCACTCTCACACTCACCGATTCACACCTCCACTCTCACACTCACCGCTTCACAACTCCCCACTCTCACACTCACCGATTCACACTTCCACTCTCACACTCACCGATTCACACCTCCACTCTCACACTCACTGATTCACACCTCCACTCTCACACTCACCGATTCACACATCCACTCTCACGCTCACTGATTCACACCTCCCCACTCTCACACTCACTGATTCACACCTCCCCCTCTCACGCTCACTGATTCACACTCCCCCACTCTCACACTCACAGATTCACACCTCTCCAATCTTACACTCACCGATTCACACCTCCACTCTCACACTCACCGAGTCAGACCACCCCACTCTCACACTCACCGATTCACACCTCCACTCTCACACTCACCGATTCACACCTCCTCACCCTCACACTCACCGATTCAAACCTCCCCACTCTCACACTTACTGATTCACACCTCCCTCCTCTCACACTCACCAATTCACACCTTCCCACTCTCACACTCACCGAGTCACACCTCCCCCTCTCCCACTCACCGATTCACACCATCCCCTCTCACACTCACCGATTCACACCTCCACTCTTACACTCACCGAGTCACACCACCCCACACTCACACTCACCGATTCACAGCTCCCCCACTCACACCCACCGATTCACACCTCCACTCTCACACTCACCGAGTCACACCACCCCACTCTCACACTCACCGTTTCACACCTCCCCACTCTCACACTCACCGATTCACACCTCACCACTCTCACACTCACCGATTCACAGCTCCCCACTCTCACAATGACCGATTCACACCTCCCCACTCGCACACTCACCGATTCACACTTCCCCACTCTCACACTCACCGATTCACACCTCCATTTACACACTCACCGAGTCTGACCACCCCACTCTCACACTCACCGATTCACACCTCCACTCTCACACTCACCGATTCACACCTCCACTCTCACACTCACCGATTCACACCTCCCCACTCTTACACTCAACGAGTCACACCACCCCACTCTTACACTCACCGATTCTCACCTCCCCACTCTCACACTCACCGATTCACACCTCCCCACTCTCACACTCACCGATTCACACCTCCACTCTCACACTCACCGATTCACACCTCCACTCTCACACTCTCCGATTCACACCTCCACTCTCACACTCACCGATTCACACCTCCCCACTCTTACACTCAACGAGTCACACCACCCCACTCTTACACTCACCGATTCTCACCTCCCCACTCTCACACTCAGCGATTCACACCTCCCCACTCTCACACTCACCGATTCACACCTCCACTCTCACACTCACCGAATCACACCACCCCACTCTCACACTCACCGTTTCACACCTCCCCACTCTCACACTCACCGATTCACAACTCCCCACTCTCACACTCACTGATTCACACCTCCACTCTCACAATCACTGATTCACACCTCCACTCTCACACTCACCGATTCACATTTCCCCACTCTAACACTCACCGATTCAAACTTCCACTCTCACACTCACCGATTCACACCTCCACTCTAACACTCACCGATTCACAGCTGCCCACTCTCACACTCACTGATTCACAGCTGCCCACTCTCACACTCACCGATTCACACTCCCCCACTCTCACACTCACAGATTCACACCTCTCCAATCTTACACTCACCGATTCACACCTCCACTCTCACACTCACCGATTCACACAGCCCCACTCTCACGCTCACTGATTCACACCCCCACGCACACATTCACCGATTCACACCTCCCCACTCTCACGCTCACTGATTCACACTCCCCCACTCTCACACTCACATTCACACCTCTCAAATCTTACACTCACCGATTCACACCTCCACTCTCACACTCACTGAGTCAGACCACCCCACTCTCACACTCACCGATTCACACCTCCACTCTCACACTCACCGATTCACAACTCCTCACCCTCACACTCAACGATTCACACCTCCCCACTCTCACACTTACCGATTCACACCTCCCCCCTCTCACACTCACTAATTCACACCTCCCCACTCTCACACTCACCGAGTCACACCTCCCCCTCTCACACTCACCGATTCACAACTCCCCCACTCTCACAATCACCGATTCACACCTCCCCACTCTCACACTCACCGATTCACACTTCCCCACTCTCACACTCACCGATTCACACCTCCATTCACACACTCACCGAGTCTGACCACCCCACTCTCACACTCACCGATTCACACCTCCCCACTCTCACACTCACCGATTCACACCTCCCCACTCTCACACTCACCGATTCACACCTCCACTCTCACACTCACCGATTCACACCTCCACTCTCACACTCACCGATTCACACCTCCCCACTCTCAATCTCACTGATTCACACTTCCACTCTCACACTCACCGATTCACACCTCCACTCTCACACTCACCGATTCACACCTCCACTCTCACACTCACCGATTCACACATCCACTCTCACACTCACTGTTTCACACCTCCCCCCTCTCACACTCACCGATTCACACCTCCCCCACCCTCACAATCACCGATTCACACCTCCCCACTCTCACACTCACCGATTCACACCCCCACTCTCACACTCACCGATTCACACCTCCACTCACACACTCAGCGATTCACACCTCCCACTCTAACACTCACCGATTCACACCTCTACTCTCACACTCACTGATTCACACCTCCCCACTCTCACACTCACCGATTCACACCTCCGCACTCTCACACTCACCGATTCACACCTCCGCACTCTCACACTCACCGATTCACACCTCCACTCTCACACTCACCGATTCACAGCTGCCCACTCTCACACTCACTGATTCACAGCTGCCCACTCTCACACTCACCGATTCACAACTCCCCACTCTCACACTCACCAATTCACACCTCCACTCTCACACTCACTGATTCACAGCTCCTCTCTCACACTCACCGATTCACAGCTCCACTCACACATTCACCGATTCACACCCTCACTCTCACACTCACCGATTCACACATCCCCACTCTCACGCTCACTGATTCACATCCCCACTCACGCATTCACCGATTCACACCCCCAATCGGACACGCACCGATTCACACCTCCCCACTCTCACGCTCACTGATTCACACTCCCCCACTCTCACACTCACAGATTCACACCTCTCGACTCTTACGCTCACCGATTCACACCTCCACTCTCACACTCACCGATTCACAACTCCTCACCCTCACACTCACCGATTCACACCTCCCCACTCTCACACTTACCGATTCACATCTCCCCCCTCTCACACTCACGAATTCACACCTCCCCAATCTCACACTCACGGAGTCACACCTCCCCCTCTCACACTCATGGATTCACACCACCCCCTCTCACACTCACCGATTCACACCTCCCCACTCTTACACTCACCGATTCACGCCTCCCCACTTTCACACTCACCGAGTCACACCACCCCACTCTCACATTCACCGATTCACACCTCCCCACTCTCACACTCACTGATTCACACCTCCCCACTCTCACACTCACCGAGTCACACGACCCCACTCTCACACTCACCGTTTCACACCTCCCCACTGGCACACTCACCGATTCACACCTCCCCACTCTCACACTCACCGATTCACACCTCCACTCTCACACTCACCGATTCACACCTCCACTCTCACACTCACCGCTTCACAACTCCCCACTCTCACGCTCACCGATTCACACTTCCACTCTCACACTCACCGATTCACACCTCCACTCTCACACTCACTGATTCACACCTCCACTCTCACACTCACCGATTCACACATCCACTCTCACGCTCACTGATTCACACCTCCCCACTCTCACACTCACTGATTCACACCTCCCCCTCTCACGCTCACTGATTCACACTCCCCCACTCTCACACTCACAGATTCACACCTCTCCAATCTTACACTCACCGATTCACACCTCCACTCTCACACTCACCGAGTCAGACCACCCCACTCTCACACTCACCGATTCACACCTCCACTCTCACACTCACCGATTCACACCTCCTCACCCTCACACTCACCGATTCAAACCTCCCCACTCTCACACTTACTGATTCACACCTCCCTCCTCTCACACTCACCAATTCACACCTTCCCACTCTCACACTCACCGAGTCACACCTCCCCCTCTCCCACTCACCGATTCACACCATCCCCTCTCACACTCACCGATTCACACCTCCACTCTTACACTCACCGAGTCACACCACCCCACACTCACACTCACCGATTCACAGCTCCCCCACTCACACCCACCGATTCACACCTCCACTCTCACACTCACCGAGTCACACCACCCCACTCTCACACTCACCGTTTCACACCTCCCCACTCTCACACTCACCGATTCACACCTCACCACTCTCACACTCACCGATTCACAGCTCCCCACTCTCACAATGACCGATTCACACCTCCCCACTCGCACACTCACCGATTCACACTTCCCCACTCTCACACTCACCGATTCACACCTCCATTTACACACTCACCGAGTCTGACCACCCCACTCTCACACTCACCGATTCACACCTCCACTCTCACACTCACCGATTCACACCTCCACTCTCACACTCACCGATTCACACCTCCCCACTCTTACACTCAACGAGTCACACCACCCCACTCTTACACTCACCGATTCTCACCTCCCCACTCTCACACTCACCGATTCACACCTCCCCACTCTCACACTCACCGATTCACACCTCCACTCTCACACTCACCGAATCACACCACCCCACTCTCACACTCACCGTTTCACACCTCCCCACTCTCACACTCACCGATTCACAACTCCCCACTCTCACACTCACTGATTCACACCTCCACTCTCACAATCACTGATTCACACCTCCACTCTCACACTCACCGATTCACATTTCCCCACTCTCACACTCACCGATTCACACTTCCACTCTCACACTCACCGATTCACACCTCCACTCTAACACTCACCGATTGACAGCTGCCCACTCTCACACTCACTGATTCACAGCTGCCCACTCTCACACTCACCGATTCACACTCCCCCACTCTCACACTCACAGATTCACACCTCTCCAATCTTACACTCACCGATTCACACCTCCACTCTCACACTCACCGATTCACACAGCCCCACTCTCACGCTCACTGATTCACACCCCCACGCACACATTCACCGATTCACACCTCCCCACTCTCACGCTCACTGATTCACACTCCCCCACTCTCACACTCACATTCACACCTCTCCAATCTTACACTCACCGATTCACACCTCCACTCTCACACTCACTGAGTCAGACCACCCCACTCTCACACTCACCGATTCACACCTCCACTCTCACACTCACCGATTCACAACTCCTCACCCTCACACTCAACGATTCACACCTCCCCACTCTCACACTTACCGATTCACACCTCCCCCCTCTCACACTCACTAATTCACACCTCCCCACTCTCACACTCACCGAGTCACACCTCCCCCTCTCACACTCACCGATTCACAACTCCCCCACTCTCACAATCACCGATTCACACCTCCCCACTCTCACACTCACCGATTCACACTTCCCCACTCTCACACTCACCGATTCACACCTCCATTCACACACTCACCGAGTCTGACCACCCCACTCTCACACTCACCGATTCACACCTCCCCACTCTCACACTCACCGATTCACACCTCCCCACTCTCACACTCACCGATTCACACCTCCACTCTCACACTCACCGATTCACACCTCCACTCTCACACTCACCGATTCACACCTCCCCACTCTCAATCTCACTGATTCACACTTCCACTCTCACACTCACCGATTCACACCTCCACTCTCACACTCACCGATTCACACCTCCCCTCTCACACTCACCGATTCACACATCCACTCTCACACTCACTGTTTCACACCTCCCCCTCTCACACTCACCGATTCACACCTCCCCCACTCTCACAATCACCGATTCACACCTCCCCACTCTCACACTCACCGATTCACACCCCCACTCTCACACTCACCGATTCACACCTCCACTCACACACTCAGTGATTCACACCTCCCACTCTAACACTCACCGATTCACACCTCTACTCTCACACTCACTGATTCACACCTCCCCACTCTCACACTCACCGATTCACACCTCCGCACTCTCACACTCACCGATTCACACCTCCGCACTCTCACACTCACCGATTCACACCTCCACTCTCACACTCACCGATTCACAGCTGCCCACTCTCACACTCACTGATTCACAGCTGCCCACTCTCACACTCACCGATTCACAACTCCCCACTCTCACACTCACCAATTCACACCTCCACTCTCACACTCACTGATTCACAGCTCCTCTCTCACACTCACCGATTCACAGCTCCACTCACACATTCCCCGATTCACACCCTCACTCTCACACTCACCGATTCACACATCCCCACTCTCACGCTCACTGATTCACATCCCCACTCACGCATTCACCGATTCACACCCCCAATCGGACACGCACCGATTCACACCTCCCCACTCTCACGCTCACTGATTCACACTCCCCCACTCTCACACTCACAGATTCACACCTCTCGACTCTTACGCTCACCGATTCACACCTCCACTCTCACACTCACCGATTCACAACTCCTCACCCTCACACTCACCGATTCACACCTCCCCACTCTCACACTTACCGATTCACATCTCCCCCCTCTCACACTCACGAATTCACACCTCCCCAATCTCACACTCACGGAGTCACACCTCCCCCTCTCACACTCATGGATTCACACCACCCCCTCTCACACTCACCGATTCACACCTCCCCACTCTTACACTCACCGATTCACGCCTCCCCACTTTCACACTCACCGATTCACACCTCCCCACTCTCACATTCACCGATTCACACCTCCCCACTCTCACACTCACCGATTCACACCTCCCCACTCTCACACTCACCGAGTCACACGACCCCACTCTCACACTCACCGTTTCACACCTCCCCACTGGCACACTCACCGATTCACACCTCCCCACTCTCACAATCACCGATTCACACCTCCACTCTCACACTCACCGATTCACACCTCCACTCTCACACTCACCGCTTCACAACTCCCCACTCTCACACTCACCGATTCACACTTCCACTCTCACACTCACCGATTCACACCTCCACTCTCACACTCACTGATTCACACCTCCACTCTCACACTCACCGATTCACACACCCACTCTCACGCTCACTGATTCACACCTCCCCACTCTCACACTCACTGATTCACACTTCCCCTCTCACGCTCACCGATTCACACCTACCCCAAACTCACAATCACCGATTCACACCTCTCCACTCTCACACTCACCTATTCACACCCCCACTCTCACACTCACCGATTCACACCTCCACTCACACACTCACCGAGTCAGACCACCCCACTCTCACACTCAGCGATTCACACCTCCCCACTCTCACACTCACCGATTCACACCTCCCCACTCTCACACTCACCGATTCACACCCCCCCAAACTCACACTCACCGATTCACACCTCCACTCTCACATTCACTGATTCACACTTCCACTCTCACACATTCACCGATTCACACTCTCACTCACACTCACCGATTCACTCCTCCACACTCTCATGCTCACTGATTCACACTCCCCCACTCTCACACTCACGGATTCACACCTCCCCACTCTCACACTCACCAATTCACACCTCCACTCTCATACTCACTGATTCACAGCTCCTCTCTCACACTCACCGATTCACAGCTCCACTCACACATTCACCGATTCACACGCTCACTCTCACACTCACCGATTCAAACCTCCCCACTCTCACGCTCACTGATTCACACTCCCCCACTCTCACACTCACAGATTCACACCTCTCCAATCTTACACTCACCGATTCACACCTCCACTCTCACACTCACCGAGTCAGACCACCCCACTCTCACACTCACCGATTCACACCTCCACTCTCACACTCACCGATTCACACCTCCTCACCCTCACACTCACCGATTCACACCTCCCCACTCTCACACTTACCGATTCACACCTCCCTCCTCTCACACTCACCAATTCACAACTTCCCACTCTCACACTCACCGATTCACACCTCCCCACTCTCACACTCACCGATTCACACCTCCCCACTCTCACACTCACCGATTCACACCTCCACTCTCACACTCACCGATTCACACCTCCACTCTCACACTCACCGATTCACACCTCCCCACTCTCAATCTCACTGATTCACACTTCCACTCTCACACTCACCGATTCACACCTCCACTCTCACACTCACCGATTCACACCTCCACTCTCACACTCACCGATTCACACATCCACTCTCACACTCACTGTTTCACACCTCCCCCCTCTCACACTCACCGATTCACACCTCCCCCACCCTCACAATCACCGATTCACACCTCCCCACTCTCACACTCACCGATTCACACCCCCACTCACACTCTCCGATTCACACCTCCACTCACACACTCAGCGATTCACACCTCCCACTCTAACACTCACCGATTCACACCTCTACTCTCACACTCACTGATTCACACCTCCCCACTCTCACACTCCCCGATTCACACCTCCGCACTCTCACACTCACCGATTCACACCTCCGCACTCTCACACTCACCGATTCACACCTCCACTCTCACACTCACCGATTCACAGCTGCCCACTCTCACACTCACTGATTCACAGCTGCCCACTCTCACACTCACCGATTCACAACTCCCCACTCTCACACTCACCAATTCACACCTCCACTCTCACACTCACTGATTCACAGCTCCTCTCTCACACTCACCGATTCACAGCTCCACTCACACATTCACCGATTCACACCCTCACTCTCACACTCACCGATTCACACATCCCCACTCTCACGCTCACTGATTCACATCCCCACTCACGCATTCACCGATTCACACCCCCAATCGGACACGCACCGAGTCACACCTCCCCACTCTCACGCTCACTGATTCACACTCCCCCACTCTCACACTCACAGATTCACACCTCTCGACTCTTACGCTCACCGATTCACACCTCCACTCTCACACTCACCGATTCACAACTCCTCACCCTCACACTCACCGATTCACACCTCCCCACTCTCACACTTACCGATTCACATCTCCCCCCTCTCACACTCACGAATTCACACCTCCCCAATCTCACACTCACGGAGTCACACCTCCCCCTCTCACACTCATGGATTCACACCACCCCCTCTCACACTCACCGATTCACACCTCCCCACTCTTACACTCACCGATTCACGCCTCCCCACTTTCACACTCACCGATTCACAACTCCCCACTCTCACATTCACCGATTCACACCTCCCCACTCTCACACTCACTGATTCACACCTCCCCACTCTCACACTCACCGAGTCACACGACCCCACTCTCACACTCACCGTTTCACACCTCCCCACTGGCACACTCACCGATTCACACCTCCCCACTCTCACACTCACCGATTCACACCTCCACTCTCACACTCACCGATTCACACCTCCACTCTCACACTCACCGCTTCACAACTCCCCACTCTCACACTCACCGATTCACACTTCCACTCTCACACTCACCGATTCACACCTCCACTCTCACACTCACTGATTCACACCTCCACTCTCACACTCACCGATTCACACATCCACTCTCACGCTCACTGATTCACACCTCCCCACTCTCACACTCACTGATTCACACCTCCCCCTCTCACGCTCACTGATTCACACTCCCCCACTCTCACACTCACAGATTCACACCTCTCCAATCTTACACTCACCGATTCACACCTCCACTCTCACACTCACCGAGTCAGACCACCCCACTCTCACACTCACCGATTCACACCTCCACTCTCACACTCACCGATTCACACCTCCTCACCCTCACACTCACCGATTCACACCTCCCCACTCTCACACTTACTGATTCACACCTCCCTCCTCTCACACTCACCAATTCACACCTTCCCACTCTCACACTCACCGAGTCACACCTCCCCCTCTCCCACTCACCGATTCACACCACCCCCTCTCACACTCACCGATTCACACCTCCACTCTTACACTCACCGAGTCACACCACCCCACACTCACACTCACCGATTCACAGCTCCCCCACTCACACCCACCGATTCACACCTCCACTCTCACACTCACCGAGTCAGACCACCCCACTCTCACACTCACCGTTTCACACCTCCCCACTCTCACACTCACCGATTCACACCTCACCACTCTCACACTCACCGATTCACAGCTCCCCACTCTCACAATGACCGATTCACACCTCCCCACTCACACACTCACCGATTCACACTTCCCCACTCTCACACTCACCGATTCACACCTCCATTTACACACTCACCGAGTCTGACCACCCCACTCTCACACTCACCGATTCACACCTCCACTCTCACACTCACCGATTCACACCTCCACTCTCACACTCACCGATTCACACCTCCCCACTCTTACACTCAACGAGTCACACCACCCCACTCTTACACTCACCGATTCTCACCTCCCCACTCTCACACTCACCGATTCACACCTCCCCACTCTCACACTCACCGATTCACACCTCCACTCTCACACTCACTGATTCACACCTCCACTCTCACAATCACTGATTCACACCTCCACTCTCACACTCACCGATTCACATTTCCCCACTCTCACACTCACCGATTCACACTTCCACTCTCACACTCACCGATTCACACCTCCACTCTAACACTCACCGATTCACAGCTGCCCACTCTCACACTCACTGATTCACAGCTGCCCACTCTCACACTCACCGATTCACACTCCCCCACTCTCACACTCACAGATTCACACCTCTCCAATCTTACACTCACCGATTCACACCTCCACTCTCACACTCACCGATTCACACAGCCCCACTCTCACGCTCACTGATTCACACCCCCACGCACACATTCACCGATTCACACCTCCCCACTCTCACGCTCACTGATTCACACTCCCCCACTCTCACACTCACATTCACACCTCTCCAATCTTACACTCACCGATTCACACCTCCACTCTCACACTCACTGAGTCAGACCACCCCACTCTCACACTCACCGATTCACACCTCCACTCTCACACTCACCGATTCACAACTCCTCACCCTCACACTCAACGTTTCACACCTCCCCACTCTCACACTTACCGATTCACACCTCCCCCCTCTCACACTCACTAATTCACACCTCCCCACTCTCACACTCACCGAGTCACACCTCCCCCTCTCACACTCACCGATTCACAACTCCCCCACTCTCACAATCACCGATTCACACCTCCCCACTCTCACACTCACCGATTCACACTTCCCCACTCTCACACTCACCGATTCACACCTCCATTCACACACTCACCGAGTCTGACCACCCCACTCTCACACTCACCGATTCACACCTCCCCACTCTCACACTCACCGATTCACACCTCCCCACTCTCACACTCACCGATTCACACCTCCACTCTCACACTCACCGATTCACACCTCCACTCTCACACTCACCGATTCACACCTCCCCACTCTCAATCTCACTGATTCACACTTCCACTCTCACACTCACCGATTCACACCTCCACTCTCACACTCACCGATTCACACCTCCCCTCTCACACTCACCGATTCACACATCCACTCTCACACTCACTGTTTCACACCTCCCCCCTCTCACACTCACCGATTCACACCTCCCCCACTCTCACAATCACTGATTCACACCTCCCCACTCTCACACTCACCGATTCACACCCCCACTCTCACACTCACCGATTCACACCTCCACTCACACACTCAGCGATTCACACCTCCCACTCTAACACTCACCGATTCACACCTCTACTCTCACACTCACTGATTCACACCTCCCCACTCTCACACTCACCGATTCACACCTCCGCACTCTCACACTCACCGATTCACACCTCCGCACTCTCACACTCACCGATTCACACCTCCACTCTCACACTCACCGATTCACAGCTGCCCACTCTCACACTCACTGATTCACAGCTGCCCACTCTCACACTCACCGATTCACAACTCCCCACTCTCACACTCACCAATTCACACCTCCACTCTCACACTCACTGATTCACAGCTCCTCTCTCACACTCACCGATTCACAGCTCCACTCACACATTCCCCGATTCACACCCTCACTCTCACACTCACCGATTCACACATCCCCACTCTCACGCTCACTGATTCACATCCCCACTCACGCATTCACCGATTCACACCCCCAATCGGACACGCACCGATTCACACCTCCCCACTCTCACGCTCACTGATTCACACTCCCCCACTCTCACACTCACAGATTCACACCTCTCGACTCTTACGCTCACCGATTCACACCTCCACTCTCACACTCACCGATTCACAACTCCTCACCCTCACACTCACCGATTCACACCTCCCCACTCTCACACTTACCGATTCACATCTCCCCCCTCTCACACTCACGAATTCACACCTCCCCAATCTCACACTCACGGAGTCACACCTCCCCCTCTCACACTCATGGATTCACACCACCCCCTCTCACACTCACCGATTCACACCTCCCCACTCTTACACTCACCGATTCACGCCTCCCCACTTTCACACTCACCGATTCACACCTCCCCACTCTCACATTCACCGATTCACACCTCCCCACTCTCACACTCACCGATTCACACCTCCCCACTCTCACACTCACCGAGTCACACGACCCCACTCTCACACTCACCGTTTCACACCTCCCCACTGGCACACTCACCGATTCACACCTCCCCACTCTCACAATCACCGATTCACACCTCCACTCTCACACTCACCGATTCACACCTCCACTCTCACACTCACCGCTTCACAACTCCCCACTCTCACACTCACCGATTCACACTTCCACTCTCACACTCACCGATTCACACCTCCACTCTCACACTCACTGATTCACACCTCCACTCTCACACTCACCGATTCACACATCCACTCTCACGCTCACTGATTCACACCTCCCCACTCTCACACTCACTGATTCACACCTCCCCCTCTCACGCTCACCGATTCACACCTACCCCAAACTCACAATCACCGATTCACACCTCTCCACTCTCACACTCACCTATTCACACCCCCACTCTCACACTCACCGATTCACACCTCCACTCACACACTCACCGAGTCAGACCACCCCACTCTCACACTCACCGATTCACACCTCCCCACTCTCACACTCACCGATTCACACCTCCCCAAACTCACACTCACCGATTCACACCTCCACTCTCACATTCACCGATTCACACTTCCACTCTCACACATTCACCGATTCACACTCTCACTCACACTCACCGATTCACTCCTCCACACTCTCATGCTCACTGATTCACACTCCCCCACTCTCACACTCACGGATTCACACCTCCCCACTCTCACACTCACCAATTCACACCTCCACTCTCATACTCACTGATTCACAGCTCCTCTCTCACACTCACCGATTCACAGCTCCACTCACACATTCACCGATTCACACGCTCACTCTCAGACTCACCGATTCAAACCTCCCCACTCTCACGCTCACTGATTCACACTCCCCCACTCTCACACTCACAGATTCACACCTCTCCAATCTTACACTCACCGATTCACACCTCCACTCTCACACTCACCGAGTCAGACCACCCCACTCTCACACTCACCGATTCACACCTCCACTCTCACACTCACCGATTCACACCTCCTCACCCTCACACTCACCGATTCACACCTCCCCACTCTCACACTTACCGATTCACACCTCCCTCCTCTCACACTCACCAATTCACAACTTCCCACTCTCACACTCACCGAGTCACACCTCCCCCTCTCCCACTCACCGATTCACACCACCCCCTCTCACACTCACCGATTCACACCTCCACTCTTACACTCACCGAGTCACACCACCCCACACTCACACTCACCGATTCACACCTCCCCCACTCACACCCACCGATTCACACCTCCACTCTCACACTCACCGAGTCACACCACCCCACTCTCACACTCACCGTTTCACACCTCCCCACTCTCACACTCACCGATTCACACCTCACCACTCTCACACTCACCGATTCACAGCTCCCCACTCTCACACTCACCGATTCACACCTCCACTCTCACACTCACCAATTCACACCTCCACTCACACATTCACTGATTCAGACCCCCCACTCTCACACTCACCGATTCACACATCCACTCTCACACTCACTGATTCATACCTCCCCACTCTCACACTCACCGATTCACAGCTCCCCCTCTCACACTCACCGATTCATACCTCCCCCACTCTCACAATGACCGATTCACACCTCCCCACTCGCACACTCACCGATTCACACTTCCCCACTCTCACACTCACCGATTCACACCTCCATTTACACACTCACCGAGTCTGACCACCCCACTCTCACACTCACTGATTCACACCTCCACTCTCACACTCACCGATTCACACCTCCACTCTCACACTCACCGATTCACACCTCCCCACTCTTACACTCAACGAGTCACACCACCCCACTCTTACACTCACCGATTCTCACCTCCCCACTCTCACACTCACCGATTCACACCTCCCCACTCTCACACTCACCGATTCACACCTCCACTCTCACACTCACCGAATCACACCACCCCACTCTCACACTCACCGTTTCACACCTCCCCACTCTCACACTCACCGATTCACAACTCCCCACTCTCACACTCACTGATTCACACCTCCACTCTCACAATCACTGATTCACACCTCCACTCTCACACTCACCGATTCACATTTCCCCACTCTCACACTCACCGATTCACACTTCCACTCTCACACTCACCGATTCACACCTCCACTCTAACACTCACCGATTCACAGCTGCCCACTCTCACACTCACTGATTCACAGCTGCCCACTCTCACACTCACAGATTCACACCTCTCCAATCTTACACTCACCGATTCACACCTCCACTCTCACACTCACCGATTCACACAGCCCCACTCTCACGCTCACTGATTCAAACTCCCCCACTCTCACACTCACAGATTCACACCTCTCCAATCTTACACTCCCCGATTCACACCTCCACTCTCACACTCACCGATTCACACCTCCCCACTCTCACACTCACCGATTCACACTTCCCCACTCTCACACTCACCGATTCACACCTCCATTCACACACTCACCGAGTCTGACCACCCCACTCTCACACTCACCGATTCACACCTCCCCACTCTCACACTCACCGATTCACACCTCCCCACTCTCACACTCACCGATTCACACCTCCACTCTCACACTCACCGATTCACACCTCCACTCTCACACTCACCGATTCACACATCCCCACTCTCAATCTCACTGATTCACACTTCCACTCTCACACTCACCGATTCACACCTCCACTCTCACACTCACCGATTCACACCTCCACTCTCACACTCACCGATTCACACATCCACTCTCACACTCACTGTTTCACACCTCCCCCCTCTCACACTCACCGATTCACACCTCCCCCACTCTCACAATCACCGATTCACACCTCCCCACTCTCACACTCACCGATTCACACCCCCACTCTCACACTCACCGATTCACACCTCCACTCTCACACTCACCGATTCACACCTCCACTCTAACACTCACCGATTCACACCTCTACTCTCACACTCACTGATTCACACCTCCCCACTCTCACACTCACCGATTCACACCTCCGCACTCTCATACTCACCGATTCACACCTCCGCACTCTCACACTCACCGATTCACACCTCCACTCTCACACTCACCGATTCACAGCTGCCCACTCTCACACTCACTGATTCACAGCTGCCCACTCTCACACTCACCGATTCACAACTCCCCACTCTCACACTCAACAATTCACACCTCCACTCTCACACTCACTGATTCACAGCTCCTCTATCACACTCACCGATTCACAGCTCCACTCACACATTCACCGATTCACACCCTCACTCTCACACTCACCGATTCACACATCCCCACTCTCACGCTCACTGATTCACACCCCCACTCACGCATTCACCGATGCACACCCCAAATCGGACACGCACCGATTCACACCTCCCCACTCTCACGCTCACTGATTCACACTCCCCCACTCTGACACTCACAGATTCACACCTCTCGACTCTTACGCTCACCGATTCACACCTCCACTCTCACACTCACCGATTCACAACTCCTCACCCTCACACTCACCGATTCACACCTCCCCACTCTCACACTTACCGATTCAAATCTCCCCCCTCTCACACTCACTAATTCACACCTCCCCAATCTCACACTCACCGAGTCACACCTCCCCCTCTCACACTCATGGATTCACACCACCCCCTCTCACACTCACCGATTCACACCTCCCCACTCTTACACTCACCGATTCACACCTCCCCACTCTCACACTCACCGATTCACACCTCCCCACTCTCACACTCACCGATTCACACCTCCCCACTCTCACACTCACCGATTCACACCTCCCCACTCTCACACTCACCGAGTCACACGACCCCACTCTCACACTCACCGTTTCACACCTCCCCACTGGCACACTCACCGATTCACACCTCCCCACTCTCACACTCACCGATTCACACCTCCACTCTCACACTCACCGATTCACACCTCCACTCTCACACTCACCGCTTCACAACTCCCCACTCTCACACTCACCGATTCACACTTCCACTCTCACACTCACCGATTCACACCTCCACTCTCACACTCACTGATTCACACCTCCACTCTCACACTCACCGATTCACACATCCACTCTCACGCTCACTGATTCACACCTCCCCACTCTCACACTCACTGATTCACACCTCCCCCTCTCACGCTCACCGATTCACACCTACCCCAAACTCACAATCACCGATTCACACCTCTCCACTCTCACACTCACCGATTCACACCCCGACTCTCACACTCACCGATTCACACCTCCACTCACACACTCACCGAGTCAGACCACCCCACTCTCACACTCACCGATTCACACCTCCCCACTCTCACACTCACCGATTCACACCTCCCCACTCTCACACTCACCGATTCACACCTCCCCAAACTCACACTCACCGATTCACACCTCCACTCTCACATTCACCGATTCACACTTCCACTCTCACACATTCACCGATTCACACTCTCACTCACACTCACCGATTCACTCCTCCACACTCTCATGCTCACTGATTCACACTCCCTCACTCTCACACTCACGGATTCACACCTCCCCACTCTCACACTCACCAATTCACACCTCCACTCTCATACTCACTGATTCACAGCTCCTCTCTCACACTCACCGATTCACAGCTCCACTCACACATTCACCGATTCACACGCTCACTCTCACACTCACCGATTCAAACCTCCCCACTCTCACGCTCACTGATTCACACTCCCCCACTCTCACACTCACAGATTCACACCTCTCCAATCTTACACTCACCGATTCACACCTCCACTCTCACACTCACCGAGTCAGACCACCCCACTCTCACACTCACCGATTCACACCTCCACTCTCACACTCACCGATTCACACCTCCTCACCCTCACACTCACCGATTCACACCTCCCCACTCTCTCACTTCCGATTCACACCTCCCTCCTCTCACACTCACCAATTCACACCTTCCCACTCTCACACTCACCGAGTCACACCTCCCCCTCTCCCACTCACCGATTCACACCACCCCCTCTCACACTCACCGATTCACACCTCCACTCTTACACTCACCGAGTCACACCACCCCACACTCACACTCACTGATTCACACCTCCCCCACTCACACCCACCGATTCACACCTCCACTCTCACACTCACCGAGTCACACCACCCCACTCTCACACTCACCATTTCACACCTCCCCACTCTCAAACTCACCGATTCACACCTCACCACTCTCACACTCACCGATTCACAGCTCCCCACTCTTACACTCACCGATTCACACCTCCACTCTCACACTCACCAATTCACACCTCCACTCACACATTCACTGATTCAGACCACCCACTCTCACACTCACCGATTCACACATCCACTCTCACACTCACTGATTCATACCTCCCCACTCTCACACTCACCGATTCACAGCTCCCCCTCTCACACTCACCGATTCATACCTCCCCCACTCTCACAATCACCGATTCACACCTCCCCACTCTCACACACCGATTCACACTTCCCCACTCTCACACTCACCGATTCACACCTCCATTTACACACTCACCGAGTCTGACCACCCCACTCTCACACTCACCGATTCACACCTCCACTCTCACACTCACCGATTCACACCTCCCCACTCTTACACTCAACGAGTCACACCACCCCACTCTTACACTCACCGATTCTCACCTCCCCACTCTCACACTCACCGATTCACACCTCCCCACTCTCACACTCACCGATTCACACCTCCACTCTCACACTCACCGAATCACACCACCCCACTCTCACACTGACCGTTTCACACCTCCCCACTCTCACACTCACTGATTCACAACTCCCCACTCTCACACTCACTGATTCACACCTCCACTCTCACAATCACTGATTCACACCTCCACTCTCACACTCACCGATTCACATTTCCCCACTCTCACACTCACCGATTCACACTTCCACTCTCACACTCACCGATTCACACCTCCACTCTAACACTCACCGATTCACAGCTGCCCACTCTCACACTCACTGATTCACAGCTGCCCAAACTCACACTCACTGATACACACCTCCCCCTCTCACACTTACCGATTCACACCTGCACTGACACACTCAACAATTCACACCTCCCCAAACTCACACACACCGATTCACACCTCCACTCTCACACTCACCGAGTCACACCTCCCCACTCTCACACTCACCGATTCACACCTCCCCACACTCTCACTCACCGATTCACACCTCCCCCTCTCACACTCACCGATTCACAGCAGCCCCTCTTACACTCACCGATTCACACCTGCCCACTCTTACACTCACCGAGTCACACCACCCCACTCTCACACTCACCGATTCACACCTCCCCACTCTCACACTCACCGATTCACACCTCCCCACTCTCACACTCACCGATTCACACCTCCACTCTCACACTCACCGAATCACACCACCCCACTCTTACACTCACCGTTTCACACCTCCCCACTCTCACACTCACCTATTCAAACCCACACTCACACTCACCGATTCACACCTCCACACTCTCATGCTCACTGATTCACACTCCCCCACTCTCACACTCACCAATTCATACTTCCACTCTCACACTCACTGATTCACAGCTCCTCTCTCACACTCACCGATTCACAGCTCCACTCACACATTCACTGATTCACACCCTCACTCTCACACTCACTGATTCACACATCCCCACTCTCATGCTCACTGATTCACACCCCCACTCACACATTCTCCGATTCACACCCCCAATCGGACACTCACCGATTCACACCTCCCCACTCTCACGCTCACTGATTCACACTCCCCCACTCTCACACTCACAGATTCACACCTCTCCACTCTTACACTCACCAATTCACACCTCCACTCTCACACTCACGGATTCACAACTCCTCACCCTCACACTCAACGATTCACACCTCCCCACTCTCACACTTACCGATTCACACCTCCCCCCTCTCACACTCACTAATTCACACCTCCTCACCCTCACACTCACCGATTCACACCTCCCCACTCTCACACTTCCGATTCACACCTCCCTCCTCTCACACTCACCAATTCACACCTTCCCACTCTCACACTCACCGAGTCACACCTCCCCCTCTCCCACTCACCGATTCACACCACCCCCTCTCACACTCACCGATTCACACCTCCACTCTTACACTCACCGTGTCACACCACCCCACACTCACACTCACCGATTCACACCTCCCCCACTCACACCCACCGATTCACACCTCCACTCTCACACTCACCGAGTCACACCACCCCACTCTCACACTCACCGTTTCACACCTCCCCACTCTCACACTCACCGATTCACACTTCACCACTCTCACACTCACCGATTCACAGCTCCCCACTCTCACACTCACCGATTCACACCTCCACTCTCACACTCACCAATTCACACCTCCACTCACACATTCACTGATTCAGACCCCCCACTCTCACACTCACCGTTTCACACATCCACTCTCACACTCACTGATTCATACCTCCCCACTCTCACACTCACCGATTCACAGCTCCCCCTCTCAAACTCACCGATTCATACCTCCCCCACTCTCACAATCACCGATTCACACCTCCCCACTCTCACACTCACCGATTCACACCTCCATTTACACACTCACCGAGTCTGACCACCCCACTCTCACACTCACCAATTCACACCTCCACTCTCACACTCACCGATTCACACCTCCACTCTCACACTCACCGATTCACACCTCCCCACTCTTACACTCAACAAGTCACACCACCCCACTCTTACACTCACCGATTCTCACCTCCCCACTCTCACACTCACCGATTCACACCTCCCCACTCTCACACTCACCGATTCACACCTCCACTCTCACACTCACCGAATCACACCACCCCACTCTCACACTCACCGTTTCACACCTCCCCACTCTCACACTCACCGATTCACAACTCCCCACTCTCACGCTCACTGATTCACACTCCCCCACTCTCACACTCACAGATTCACACCTCTCCAATCTTACACTCACCGATTCACACCTCCACTCTCACACTCACCGAGTCAGACCACCCCACTCTCACACTCACCGATTCACACCTCCACTCTCACACTCACCGATTCACACCTCCTCACCCTCACACTCACCGATTCACACCTCCCCACTCTCTCACTTCCGATTCACACCTCCCTCCTCTCACACTCACCAATTCACACCTTCCCACTCTCACACTCACCGAGTCACACCTCCCCCTCTCCCACTCACCGATTCACACCACCCCCTCTCACACTCACCGATTCACACCTCCACTCTTACACTCACCGAGTCACACCACCCCACACTCACACTCACTGATTCACACCTCCCCCACTCACACCCACCGATTCACACCTCCACTCTCACACTCACCGAGTCACACCACCCCACTCTCACACTCACCATTTCACACCTCCCCACTCTCAAACTCACCGATTCACACCTCACCACTCTCACACTCACCGATTCACAGCTCCCCACTCTTACACTCACCGATTCACACCTCCACTCTCACACTCACCAATTCACACCTCCACTCACACATTCACTGATTCAGACCACCCACTCTCACACTCACCGATTCACACATCCACTCTCACACTCACTGATTCATACCTCCCCACTCTCACACTCACCGATTCACAGCTCCCCCTCTCACACTCACCGATTCATACCTCCCCCACTCTCACAATCACCGATTCACACCTCCCCACTCTCACACACCGATTCACACTTCCCCACTCTCACACTCACCGATTCACACCTCCATTTACACACTCACCGAGTCTGACCACCCCACTCTCACACTCACCGATTCACACCTCCACTCTCACACTCACCGATTCACACCTCCCCACTCTTACACTCAACGAGTCACACCACCCCACTCTTACACTCACCGATTCTCACCTCCCCACTCTCACACTCACCGATTCACACCTCCCCACTCTCACACTCACCGATTCACACCTCCACTCTCACACTCACCGAATCACACCACCCCACTCTCACACTGACCGTTTCACACCTCCCCACTCTCACACTCACTGATTCACAACTCCCCACTCTCACACTCACTGATTCACACCTCCACTCTCACAATCACTGATTCACACCTCCACTCTCACACTCACCGATTCACATTTCCCCACTCTCACACTCACCGATTCACACTTCCACTCTCACACTCACCGATTCACACCTCCACTCTAACACTCACCGATTCACAGCTGCCCACTCTCACACTCACTGATTCACAGCTGCCCAAACTCACACTCACTGATACACACCTCCCCCTCTCACACTTACCGATTCACACCTGCACTGACACACTCAACAATTCACACCTCCCCAAACTCACACACACCGATTCACACCTCCACTCTCACACTCACCGAGTCACACCTCCCCACTCTCACACTCACCGATTCACACCTCCCCACACTCTCACTCACCGATTCACACCTCCCCCTCTCACACTCACCGATTCACAGCAGCCCCTCTTACACTCACCGATTCACACCTGCCCACTCTTACACTCACCGAGTCACACCACCCCACTCTCACACTCACCGATTCACACCTCCCCACTCTCACACTCACCGATTCACACCTCCCCACTCTCACACTCACCGATTCACACCTCCACTCTCACACTCACCGAATCACACCACCCCACTCTTACACTCACCGTTTCACACCTCCCCACTCTCACACTCACCTATTCAAACCCACACTCACACTCACCGATTCACACCTCCACACTCTCATGCTCACTGATTCACACTCCCCCACTCTCACACTCACCAATTCATACTTCCACTCTCACACTCACTGATTCACAGCTCCTCTCTCACACTCACCGATTCACAGCTCCACTCACACATTCACTGATTCACACCCTCACTCTCACACTCACTGATTCACACATCCCCACTCTCATGCTCACTGATTCACACCCCCACTCACACATTCTCCGATTCACACCCCCAATCGGACACTCACCGATTCACACCTCCCCACTCTCACGCTCACTGATTCACACTCCCCCACTCTCACACTCACAGATTCACACCTCTCCACTCTTACACTCACCAATTCACACCTCCACTCTCACACTCACGGATTCACAACTCCTCACCCTCACACTCAACGATTCACACCTCCCCACTCTCACACTTACCGATTCACACCTCCCCCCTCTCACACTCACTAATTCACACCTCCCCACTCTCACACTCACCGAGTCACACCTCCCCCTCTCACACTGACCAATTCACACCACCCCCTCTCACACTCACCGATTCACACCTCCCCACTCTTACACTCACCGATTCACACCTCCACTCTCACACTCACCGCTTCACAACACCCCACTCTCACACTCACCGATTCACACTTCCACTCTCACACTCACCGATTCACACTTCCACTCTCACACTCACCGATTAACACCTCCACTCTCACACTCACTGATTCACACCTCCACTCTCACACTCACCGATTCACACCTCCACTCTCACACTCACCGCTTCACAACTCCCCACTCTCACACTCACCGATTCACACTTCCACTCTCACACTCACCGATTCACACCTCCACTCTCACACTCACTGATTCACACCTCCACTCTCACACTCACCGATTCACACATCCACTCTCATGCTCACTGATTCACACCTCCCCACTCTCACACTCACTGATTCACACCTCCCCCTCTCACGCTCACCGATTCACACCTACCCCAAACTCACAATCACCGATTCACACCTCTCCACTCTCACACTCACCGATTCACACCCCCACTCTCACACTCACCGATTCACACCTCCACTCACACACTCACCGAGTCAGACCACCCCACTCTCACACTCACCGATTCACACCTCCCCACTCTCACACTCACCGATTCACACCTCCCCACTCTCACACTCACCGATTCACACCCCCCCCAAACTCACACTCACCGATTCACACCTCCACTCTCACATTCACCGATTCACACTTCCACTCTCACACATTCACCGATTCACTCTCACTCACACTCACCGATTCACTCCTCCACACTCTCATGCTCACTGATTCACATTCCCCCACTCTCACACTCACGGATTCACACCTCCCCACTCTCACACTCACCAATTCACACCTCCACTCTCATACTCACTGATTCACAGCTCCTCTCTCACACTCACCGATTCACAGCTCCACTCACACATTCACCGATTCACACGCTCACTCTCACACTCACCAATTCAAACCTCCCCACTCTCACGCTCACTGATTCACACTCCCCCACTCTCACACTCACAGATTCACACCTCTCCAATCTTACACTCACCGATTCACACCTCCACTCTCACACTCACCGAGTCAGACCACCCCACTCTCAAACTCACCGATTCACACCTCCACTCTCACACTCACCGGTTCAGACCTCCTCACCCTCACACTCACCGATTCACACCTCCCCACTCTCACACTTACCGATTCACACCTCCCTCCTCTCACACTCACCAATTCACACGTTCCCACTCTCACACTCACCGAGTCACACCTCCCCCTCTCCCACTCACCGATTCACACCACCCCCTCTCACACTCACCGATTCACACCTCCACTCTTACACTCACCGAGTCACACCACCCCACACTCACACTCACCGATTCACACCTCCCCCACTCACACCCACCGATTCACACCTCCACTCTAACACTCACCGAGTCACACCACCCCACTCTCACACTCACCGTTTCACACCTCCCCACTCTCACACTCACCGATTCACACCTCACCACTCTCACACTCACCGATTCACAGCTCCCCACTCACACACTCACCGATTCACACCTCCACTCTCACACTCACCAATTCACACCTCCATTTACACACTCAGTGAGTCTGACCACCCCACTCTCACACTCACCGATTCACACCTCCACTCTCACACTCACCGATTCACACCTCCACTCTCACACTCACCGATTCACACCTCCCCACTCTTACACTCAACGAGTCACACCACCCCACTCTTACACTCACCGATTCTCACCTCCCCACTCTCACACTCACCGATTCACACCTCCCCACTCTCACACTCACCGAATCACACCACCCCACTCTCACACTCACCGTTTCACACCTCCCCACTCTCACACTCACCGATTCACAACTCCCCACTCTCACACTCACTGATTCACACCTCCACTCTCACAATCACTGATTCACACCTCCACTCTCACACTCACCGATTCACATTTCCCCACTCTCACACTCACCGATTCACACTTCCACTCTCACACTCACCGATTCACACCTCCACTCTAACACTCACCGATTCACAGCTGCCCACTCTCACACTCACTGATTCACAGCTGCCCACTCTCACACTCACCGATTCACACTCCCCCACTCTCACACTCACAGATTCACACCTCTCCAATCTTACACTCACCGATTCACACCTCCACTCTCACACTCACCGATTCACACAGCCCCACTCTCACACTCACTGATTCACACCCCCACGCACACATTCACCGATTCACACCTCCCCACCCTCACGCTCACTGATTCACACTCCCCCACTCTCACACTCACAGATTCACACCTCTCCAATCTTACACTCACCGATTCACACCTCCACTCTCACACTCACCGAGTCAGACCACCCCACTCTCACACTCACCGATTCACACCTCCACTCTCACACTCACCGATTCACAACTCCTCACCCTCACACTCAACGATTCACACCTCCCCACTCTCACACTTACCGATTCACACCTCCCCGCTCTCACACTCACTAATTCACACCTCCCCACTCTCACACTCACCGAGTCACACCTCCCCCTCTCAAACTCACCGATTCACAACTCCCCCACTCTCACAATCACCGATTCACACCTCCCCACTCTCACACTCACCGATTCACACTTCCCCACTCTCACACTCACCGATTCACACCTCCATTCACACACTCACCGAGTCTGACCACCCCACTTTCACACTCACCGATACACACCTCCCCACTCTCACACTCACCGATTCACACCTTCCCACTCTCACACTCACCGATTCACACCTCCACTCTCACACTCACCGATTCACACCTCCACTCTCACACTCACCGATTCACACCTCCCCACTCTCAATCTCACTGATTCACACTTCCACTCTCACACTCACCGATTCACACCTCCACTCTCACACTCACCGATTCACACCTCCACTCTCACACTCACCGATTCACACATCCACTCTCACACTCACTGTTTCACACCTCCCCCCTCTCACACTCAGCGATTCACACCTCCCCCACTCTCACAATCACCGATTCACACCTCCCCACTCTCACACTCACCGATTCACACCCCCACTCTCACACTCACCGATTCACACCTCCACTCTCACACTTACCGATTCACACCTCCCCCTTCTCACACTCACCGATTCACACCTCCCTACTCTCACACTCACTGATGTACACCTCCCCCTCTCACATTCACCGATTCACACCTGCGCATCTCACACTCACCGATTCACACCTCCACTCTCACACTTTCTGATTCACACCTCCCCACTCTCACACTCACCGATTCACACCTCCACTCACACACTCAGCGATTCACACCTCCCACTCTAACACTCACCGATTCACACCTCTACTCTCACACTCACTGATTCACACCTCCCCACTCTCACACTCACCGATTCACACCTCCGCACTCTCACACTCACCGATTCACACCTCCACTCTCACACTCACCGATTCACAGCTGCCCACTCTCACACTCACTGATTCACAGCTGCCCACTCTCACACTCACCGATTCACAACTCCCCACTCTCACACTCACCAATTCACACCTCCACTCTCACACTCACTGATTCACAGCTCCTCTCTCACACTCACCGATTCACAGCTCCACTCACACATTCACCGATTCACACCCTCACTCTCACACTCACCGATTCACACATCCCCACTCTCACGCTCACTGATTCACACCCCCACTCACGCATTCACCGATTCACACCCCCAATCGGACACGCACCGATTCACACCTCCCCACTCTCACGCTCACTGATTCACACTCCCCCACTCTCACACTCACAGATTCACACCTCTCGACTCTTACGCTCACCGATTCACACCTCCACTCTCACACTCACCGATTCACAACTCCTCACCCTCACACTCACCGATTCACACCTCCCCACTCTCACACTTACCGATTCAAATCTCCCCCCTCTCACACTCACTAATTCACACCTCCCCAATCTCACACTCACCGAGTCACACCTCCCCCTCTCACACTCATGGATTCACACCACCCCCTCTCACACTCACCAATTCACACCTCCCCACTCTTACACTCACCGATTCACACCTCCCCACTCTCACACTCACCGATTCACACCTCCCCACTCTCACACTCACCGATTCACACCTCCCCACTCTCACACTCACCGATTCACACCTCCCCACTCTCACACTCACCGAGTCACACGGCCCCACTCTCACACTCACCGAGTCACACGACCCCACTCTCACACTCACCGTTTCACACCTCCCCACTGGCACACTCACCGATTCACACCTCCCCACTCTCACACTCACCGATTCACACCTCCACTCTCACACTCACCGATTCACACCTCCACTCTCACACTCACCGCTTCACAACTCCCCACTCTCACACTCACCGATTCACACTTCCACTCTCACACTCACCGATTCACACCTCCACTCTCACACTCACTGATTCACACCTCCACTCTCACACTCACCGATTCACACATCCACTCTCACGCTCACTGATTCACACCTCCCCACTCTCACACTCACTGATTCACACCTCCCCCTCTCACGCTCACCGATTCACACCTACCCCAATCTCACACTCACCGATTCACACCCCCACTCTCACACTCACCGATTCACACCTCCACTCACACACTCACCGAGTCAGACCACCCCACTCTCACACTCACCGATTCACACCTCCCCACTCTCACACTCACCGATTCACACCTCCCCAAACTCACACTCACCGATTCACACCTCCACTCTCACATTCACCGATTCACACTTCCACTCTCACACATTCACCGATTCACATTCTCACTCACACTCACCGATTCAAACCTCCCCACTCTCACGCTCACTGATTCACACTCCCCCACTCTCACACTCACAGATTCACACCTCTCCAATCTTACACTCACCGATTCACACCTCCACTCTCACACTCACCGAGTCAGACCACCCCACTCTCACACTCACCGATTCACACCTCCACTCTCACACTCACCGATTCACACCTCCTCACCCTCACACTCACCGATTCACACCTCCCCACTCTCACACTTCCGATTCACACCTCCCTCCTCTCACACTCACCAATTCACACCTTCCCACTCTCACACTCACCGAGTCACACCTCCCCCTCTCCCACTCACCGATTCACACCACCCCCTCTCACACTCACCGATTCACACCTCCACTCTTACACTCACCGTGTCACACCACCCCACACTCACACTCACCGATTCACACCTCCCCCACTCACACCCACCGATTCACACCTCCACTCTCACACTCACCGAGTCACACCACCCCACTCTCACACTCACCGTTTCACACCTCCCCACTCTCACACTCACCGATTCACACTTCACCACTCTCACACTCACCGATTCACAGCTCCCCACTCTCACACTCACCGATTCACACCTCCACTCTCACACTCACCAATTCACACCTCCACTCACACATTCACTGATTCAGACCCCCCACTCTCACACTCACCGTTTCACACATCCACTCTCACACTCACTGATTCATACCTCCCCACTCTCACACTCACCGATTCACAGCTCCCCCTCTCAAACTCACCGATTCATACCTCCCCCACTCTCACAATCACCGATTCACACCTCCCCACTCTCACACTCACCGATTCACACCTCCATTTACACACTCACCGAGTCTGACCACCCCACTCTCACACTCACCAATTCACACCTCCACTCTCACACTCACCGATTCACACCTCCACTCTCACACTCACCGATTCACACCTCCCCACTCTTACACTCAACAAGTCACACCACCCCACTCTTACACTCACCGATTCTCACCTCCCCACTCTCACACTCACCGATTCACACCTCCCCACTCTCACACTCACCGATTCACACCTCCACTCTCACACTCACCGAATCACACCACCCCACTCTCACACTCACCGTTTCACACCTCCCCACTCTCACACTCACCGATTCACAACTCCCCACTCTCACACTCACTGATTCACACCTCCACTCTCACAATCACTGATTCACACCTCCACTCTCACACTCACCGATTCACATTTCCCCACTCTCACACTCACCGATTCGCACTTCCACTCTCACACTCACCGATTCACACCTCCACTCTAACACTCACCGATTCACAGCTGCCCACTCTCACACTCACTGATTCACAGCTGCCCACTCTCACACTCACTGATTCACACCTCCCCCTCTCACACTTACCGATTCACACCTGCACTGACACACTCAACGATTCACACCTCCCCAAACTCACACACACCGATTCACACCTCCACTCTCACACTCACCGAGTCACACCTCCCCACTCTCACACTCACCGATTCACACCTCCCCACACTCTCACTCACCGATTCACACCTCCACTCTCACACTCACCGATTCACACCTCCACTCTCACACTCACCGATTCACAACTCCTCACCCTCACACTCACCGAGTCACACCTCCCCCTCTCACACACACCGATTCACAGCACCCCCTCTTACACTCACCGATTCACACCTGCCCACTCTTACACTCACCGAGTCACACCACCCCACTCTCACACTCACCGATTCACACCTCCCCACTCTCACACTCACCGATTCACACCTCCCCACTCTCACACTCACCGATTCACACCTCCACTCTCACACTCACCGAATCACACCACCCCACTCTTACACTCACCGTTTCACACCTCCCCACTCTCACACTCACCGATTCACACCTCCCCACTCTCACACTCACCGATTCACACCTCCACTCTCACACTCACCGATTCACATTTCCCCACTCTCACACTCACCGATTCACACCTGCACTCACACACTCAACAATTCACACCTCCCCTTTCACACTCACCGATTCACACCTGCACTCACACACTCAACGATTCACACCTCCCCAAACTCACACTCACCGATTCACACCTCCCCACTCTCACACTCACCGATTCACACCTCCCCACACTCACACTCACCAATTCACACCTCCACTCTCACACTCAACGATTCACACCTCCACTCTCACACTCACTGATTCACACCTCCACTCTCACAGTCGCCGATTCACACTTCCACTCTCACACTCTCCTATTCAAACCCACACTCACACTCACCGATTCACACCTCCACACTCTCATGCTCACTGATTCACACTCCCCCACTCTCACACTCACCAATTCACACTTCCACTCTCACACTCACTGATTCACAGCTCCTCTCTCACACTCACCGATTCACAGCTCCACTCACACATCACTGATTCACACCCTCACTCTCACACTCACTGATTCACACATCCCCACGCTCATGCTCACTGATTCACACCCCCACTCACACATTCTCCGATTCACACCCCCAATCGGACACTCACCGATTCACACCTCCCCACTCTCACGCTCACTGATTCACACTCCCCCACTCTCACACTCACAGATTACACCTCTCCACTCTTACACTCACCAATTCACACCTCCACTCTCACACTCACGGATTCACAACTCCTCACCCTCACACTCAACGATTCACACCTCCCCACTCTCACACTTACCGATTCACACCTCCCCCCTCTCACACTCACTAATTCACACCTCCCCACTCTCACACTCACCGAGTCACAACTCCCCCTCTCACACTGACCAATTCACACCACCCCCTGTCACACCCACCGATTCACACCTCCCCACTCTCACACTCAGCGATTCACACCTCCCCACTCTCACACTTACCGATTCACAACTCCCCCCTCTCACACTCACCAATTCACACCTCCCCACTCTCACACTCACCAAGTCACACCTCCCCCTCTCACACTCACCGATTCACATTACCCCCTCTCGCACTCACCGAGTCACACAACCCCACTCACACTCACCGATTCACACCTCCCCACTCTCGCCCGCACCGATTCACACATCCCCACTCTCACACTCACCGAGTCACACCTCCACTCTCACACTCACCGAGTCACACCTCCCCACTCTCACACTCACCATTTCACACCTCCCCACTCTCACACTCACCAATTCACACCTCACCACTCTCACACTCACCGATTCATAGCTCCCCACTCTCACACTCACCGATTCACACCTCCACTCTCACACTCACCAATTCACACCTCCACTCACACATTCACTGATTCAGACCCCCACTCTCACACTCACCGATTCACACCTCCAATCTCACAATCACAGAGTCAGACCACCCCACTCACACACTCACCGATTCACACTCCCCACTCTCACACTCACCGGTTCACACCTCCCCACTCCCACACTCACCGATTCACACCTCCACTCTCACACTCACCGATTCACACCTCCACTCTCACACTCACCGATTCACACCTTCCCACTCTCACACTCACCGATTCACACTTCCACTCTCACACACACCGATTCACACCTCCACTCTCACATTCACCGATTCACACCTCCACTCTCACACTCACCGATTCACACATCCACTCTCACACTCACTGATTCACACCTCATCACTCTCACACTCACCGATTCACACCTCCCCACTCTCACACTCACCGATTCACACCTCCGCTCTCACACTCACCGATTCACAGCTGCCCACTCTCACACTCACTGATTCACAGCTGCCCACTGTCACACACACTGATTCACACCTCCCCCTCTCACACTCACCGATTCACACCTGCACTCACAGACTCAACGATTCACACCTCACAAACTCACACTCATCGATTCACACCTCCACTCTCACACTCACCGAGTCCCGCCTCCCCACTCTCACACTCACCAATTCACACCTCCCCAAACTCACACTCACCGATTCACACCTCCCCACTCTCACACTCACCCAGTCACACCACCCCACTCTCACACTCACCGATTCACACCTCCCCACACTCACACTCACCGATTCACACCTCCACTCTCACATTCACCGATTCACACTTCCACTCTCACACTCACCGATTCACACCCTCACTCACACTCACCGATTCACACCTCCACACTCTCATGCTCACTCATTCACACTCCCCCAGTCTCACACTCACGGATTCACACCTCCCCACTCTCACACTCACCAATTCACACCTCCACTCACACATTCACCGATTCACACCCTCACTCTTACACTCACCGATTCACACATCCCCACTCTCACGCTCAATGATTCACACCCCCACTCACACATTCACCTATTCACACCCCCAAACGGACACACACCGATTCACACCTCCCCACTCTCACGCTCACTGATTCACACTCCTCCACTCTCACACTCACGGATTCACCCCTCTCCACTCTTACACTCACCGATTCACACCTCCACTCTCACACTCACCGATTCACAACTCCTCACCCTCACACTCACCGATTCACACCTCCCCGCTCTCACACTTACCGATTCACACCACCCCCCTCTCACACTCACCAATTCACACCTCCCCACTCTCACACTCACTGAGTCACACCTCCCCCTCTCACACTCACCGATTCACATCACCCCCTCTCGCACTCACCGAGTCACACCACCCCACTCACACTCACCGATTCACACCTCTCCGCTCTCGCACGCACCGATTCACACATCCTCACTCTCACACTCACCGAGTCACACCTCCACTCTCACACTCACCGAGTCACACCTCCCCACTCTCACACTCACCATTTCACACCTCCCCACTCTCACACTCACCAATTCACACCTCACCACTCTCACACTCACCGATTCATAGCTCCCCACTCTCACACTCACCGATTCACACCTCCACTCTCACACTCACCAATTCACACCTCCACTCACACATTCACTGATTCAGACCCCAACTGTCACACTCACCGATTCACACCTCCACTCTCACACTCACCGAGTCAGACCACCCCACTCTCACACTCACCGATTCACACTCCCCACTCTCACACTCACCGGGTCACACCTCCCCACTCTCACACTCACCGATTCACACCTCCACTCTCACACTCACCGATTCACACCTCCACTCTCACACTCACCGAGTCAGACCACCCCACTCTCACACTCACCGATTCACACCTCCACTCTCACACTTAGCGATTCACAACTCCCCCCTCTCACACTCACCAATTCACACCTGCACTCACACACACAACGATTCACACCTTCCCACTCTCACACTCACCGATTCACACCTCCACTCTCACACTCACCGAGTCAGACCACCCCACTCTCACACTCACCGATTCACACTCCCCACTCTCACACTCATCGGTTCACACCTCCCCACTCTCACACTCACCGATTCACACCTCCAGTCTCACACTTACCGATTCACAACTCCCCCCTCTCACACTCACCAATTCACACCTCCCCACTCTCACACTCACCAAGTCACACCTCCCCCTCTCACACTCACCGATTCACATCACCCCCTCTTGCACTCACCGAGTCACACCACCCCACTCACACTCACCGATTCACACCTCCCCACTCTCGCACGCACCGATTCACACATCCCCACTCTCACACTCAGCGAGTCACAACTCCACTCTCACACTCACCGAGTCACACCTCCCCACTCTCACACTCACCATTTCACACCTCCCCACTCTCACACTCACCAATTCACACCTCACCACTCTCACACTCACCGATTCATAGCTCCCCACTCTCACACTCACCGATTCACACCTCCACTCTCACACTCACCAATTCACACCTCCACTCACACATTCACTGACTCAGACCCCCACTCTCACACTCACCGATTCACACCTCCACTCTCACAATCACCGAGTCAGACCATCCCACTCTCACACTCACCAATTCACACTCCCCACTCTCACACTCACCGATTCACACTTCCACTCTCACACACACCGATTCACACCTCCACTCTCACATTCACCGATTCACACCTCCACTCTCACACTCACCGATTCACACATCCACTCTCACACTCACTGATTCACACCTCCCCACTCTCACACTCACCGATTCACACCTCCCCACTCTCACACTCACCGATTCACACCTCCGCTCTCACACTCACCGATTCACAGCTGCCCACTCTCACACTCACTGATTCACGGCTGCCCACACTCACACACACTGATTCACACCTCCCCCTCTCACACTCACCGATTCACACCTGCACTCACACACTCAATGATTCACACCTCCCCAAACTCACACTCATCGATTCACACCTCCACTCTCACACTCACCGAGTCCCGCCTCCCCACTCTCACACTCACCAATTCACACCTCCCCAAACTCACACTCACCGATTCACACCTCCCCACTCTCACACTCACCCAGTCACACCACCCCACTCTCACACTCACCGATTCACACCTCCCCACACTCACACTCACCGATTCACACCTCCACTCTCACATTCACCGATTCACACTTCCACTCTCACACTCACCGATTCACACCCTCACTCACACTCACCGATTCACACCTCCACACTCTCATGCTCACTCATTCACACTCCCCCAGTCTCACACTCACGGATTCACACCTCCCCACTCTCACACTCACCAATTCACACCTCCACTCACACATTCACCGATTCACACCCTCACTCTTACACTCACCGATTCACACATCCCCACTCTCACGCTCAATGATTCACACCCCCACTCACACATTCACCGATTCACACCCCCAAACGGACACTCACCGATTCACACCTCCCCACTCTCACGCTCACTGATTCACACTCCCCCACTCTCACACTCACGGATTCACCCCTCTCCACTCTTACACTCACCAATTCACACCTCCACTCTCACACTCACCGATTCACAACTCCTCACCCTCACACTCACCGATTCACACCTCCCCGCTCTCACACTTACCGATTCACACCTCCCCCTCTCACACTCACCAATTCACACCTCCCCACTCTCACACTCACCGAGTCACACCTCCCCCTCTCACACTCACCGATTCACATCACCCCCTCTCGCACTCACCGAGTCACACCACCCCACTCACACTCACCGATTCACACCTCCCCGCTCTCGCACGCACCGATTCACACATCCTCACTCTCACACTCACCGAGTCACACCTCCACTCTCACACTCACCGATTCACACCTCCCCACTCTCACACTCACCGATTCACACCTCCGCTCTCACACTCACCGATTCACAGCTACCCACTCTCACACTCACTGATTCACAGCTGCCCAGTCTCACACTCACTGATTCACACCTCCCCCTCTCACACTCACCGATTCACACCTGCACTCACACACTCAACGATTCACACCTCCCCAAACTCACACTCACCGATTCACACCACCACTCTCACATTCACCGAGTCACACCAGCCCACTCTCACACTCACCGATTCAAACCTCCCCACACTCACACTAACCGATTCGCACCTCCACTCTCACATTCACCGATTCACACTTCCACTCTCACACTCAACGATTCACACCCTCACTCACACTCACCGATTCACACCTCCACACTCTCATGCTCACTGATTCACACTCCCCCACTTTCACACTCACGGATTCACACCTCCCCACTCTTACACTCACCTATTCACACCTCCACTCTCACACTCACCGAGTCAGACCACCCCACTCTCACACTCACCGATTCACACTCCCCACTCTCACACTCACCGGTTCACACCTCCCCACTCTCACACTCACCGATTCACACCTCCACTCTCACGCTCACCGATTCACACCTCCACTCTCACACTCACCGATTCACAACTCCTCACCCTCACACTCACCGATTCACACCTCCCCCCTCTCACACTCACCAATTCACAGCTCCTCTCTCACAACCACCGATTCCCAGCTCCACTCACAACTCACCGATTCACACCTCCACTCACACACTCACCGATTCACATTCTCCCCACTCTCACACTCACCGATTCACACCTCCCCGCTCTCACACTCACTGATTCGCATCTCCATTCTCACACTCACTGATTCACAGCTCCTCTCTCACACTCACCGATTCACAGCTCCACTCACACATTCACCGATTCACACCCCCAAAACGGACACTCACTGATTCACACCTCCCCACTCTCACGCTCACTGATTCACACTCCCCCACTCTCAAACTCATGGATTCACACCTCTCCACTCTTACACTCACCGATTCACACTTCCACTCTCACACTCACCGATTCACACCTCCACTCTCACACTCACCAATTCACACCTCCCCACTCTCACACTCACCGAGTCACACCTCCCCCTCTCACACTCACCGATTCACACCACCCCACTCTCACACTCACCGATTCACACCACCCCACTCTCACACTCACCAAGTCACACCACCCCACTCTCACACTCACCGTTTCACAACACCCCATTCTCACAGTCACCGATTCACACCTCCCCACTCTCACACTCACCGATTCACAGCTCCCCACTCACACACACCGATTCACACCTCCACTCTCACACTCTCCAATTCAGACCTCCACTCACACATTCACTGATTCAGACCCCCACTCTCACGCTCACCGATTCACACCTCCCCACTCTCACGATCACTGATTCACACTCCCCCACTCTCACACTTATGGATTCACACCTCCCCACTCTCACAACCACCGATTCACCTCCACTCACACACTCACCGATTCACACCTGCACTCACACACTCACCGATTCACACCTCCCCACTCTCACAACCACCGATTCACCTCCACTCACACACTCACCGATTCACAGTCTCCCCACTCTCACACTCACCGATTCACACCTCCCCCCTGTCACAATCACCGATTCACACCTCCCCATTCTCACACTCACTGATTCACAACGCCCCCTTCTCACACTCACCGATTCACACCACCCCACTCTCATACTCACTGATTCACACCTCCCCCACTCACATTCTCCGATTCACACCTCCGCCTCTCACACTCACCGATTCACAGCTCCCCACTCTCACACTCACCGATTCACACCTCCACTCTCACACTCACCGATTCACACTTCCACTCTCACACTCACCGATTCACACCTCCCCACTTTCACACTCACCGATTCACACTTCCACTCTCACACACATCGATTCACACCTCCACTCTCACACTCACTGATTCACTCCTCCACTCTCACACTCACCGATTCACACCTCCCCACTCTCACACTCACCGATTCACTCCTCCACTCTCACACTCACCGATTCACACCTCCCCACTCTCACACTCACCGATTCACACTTCCACTCTCACACTCACCGATTCACACCTCCACTCTCACACTCACCGATTCACTCCTCCACTCTCACACTCACCGATTCACACTTCCACTCTCACACTCACCGATTCGCACCTCCCCACTCTCACACTCACCGATTCATACACCCACTCACACATTCACCGATTCAGACCCCCACTCTCACACTCACCGAGTCACACCTCCCCCTCTCACACTCACCGATTCACACCACCCCCTGTCACACTCACCGATTCACACCACCCCACTCTGAAACTCACCGAGTCACACCACCCCACTCTCACACTCACCAATTCACACCTCCCCACTCTCACACACACCAATTCACACCTCCCCACTCTCACACTCACCGATTCACACCTCCACTCTCACACTCACCGAGTCTCACCACCCCACTCTCACACTCACCGTTTCACACCTCCCCACTCTCACACTCACCGATTCACACCTCCCCACTCTCACACTCATCGATTCACACCTCCACTCTCACACTCACCGATTCACACCTCCACTCTCACACTCACCGATTCACACCTCCACTCTCACACTCACCGATTCACACCTCCCCACTCTCACACTCACCGAGTCACACCACCCCACTCTCACACTCACCGATTCACACCTCCACTCTCACACTCACCGATTCACACCTCCCCACTCTCACACTCACCGAGTCACACCACCCCACTCTCACACTCACCGATTCACACCTCCACTCTCACATTCACCGATTCACACTTCCACTCTCACACTCAACAATTCACACCCTCACTCAAACTCACCGATTCACACCTCCACACTCTCATGCTCACTCATTCACACTCCCCCACTCTCACACTCACCAATTCACACCTCCACTCACACATTCACCGATTCACACCCTCACTCTCAAACTCACCGATTCACACATCCCCACTCTCACGCTCAATGTTTCACACCCCCACTCACACATTCACGGATTCACACCCCCAAACAGACACTCACCGATTCACACCTCCCCACTCTCACACTCACTGATTCACACTCCCCCACTCTCACACTCACGGATTCACCCCTCTCCACTCTTACACTCACCGATTCACATCTCCACTCTCACACTCACCGATTCACAACTCCTCACCCTCACACTCACCGATTCACACCTCCCCACTCTCACACATACCGATTCACACCTCCCCCTCTCACACTCACCAGTTCACACCTCCCCACTCTCACACTCACCGAGTCACACCTCCCCCTCACACACTCACCGATTCACTCCACCCCCTCTCACACTCACTGAGTCACACCACCCCACTCACACTCACCAATTCACACCTCCCCACTCTTGCACTCACCGATTCACACATCCCCACTCTCGCACTCACCGAGTCACACCTCCACTCTCACTCACCGATTCATAGCTCCCCACTCTCACACCCACCGGTTCACACCTCCCCACTCCCACACTCACCGATTCACACCTCCACTCTCACACTCACCGATTCACACCTCCACTCTCACACTCACCGATTCACACCTCCCCACTCTCACACTCACCGATTCACACCTCCGCTCTCACACTCACCGATTCACAGCTACCCACTCTCACACTCACTGATTCACAGCTGCCCAGTCTCACACTCACTGATTCACACCTCCCCCTCTCACACTCACCGATTCACACCTGCACTCACACACTCAACGATTCACACCTCCCCAAACTCACACTCACCGATTCACACCACCACTCTCACATTCACTGAGTCACACCAGCCCACTCTCACACTCACCGATTCAAACCTCCCCACACTCACACTAACCGATTCGCACCTCCACTCTCACATTCACCGATTCACACTTCCACTCTCACACTCAACGATTCACACCCTCACTCACACTCACCGATTCACACCTCCACACTCTCATGCTCACTGATTCACACTCCCCCACTCTCACACTCACGGATTCACACCTCCCCACTCTTACACTCACCTATTCACACCTCCACTCTCACACTCACCGAGTCAGACCACCCCACTCTCACACTCACCGATTCACACTCCCCACTCTCACACTCACCGGTTCACACCTCCCCACTCTCACACTCACCGATTCACACCTCCACTCTCACGCTCACCGATTCACACCTCCACTCTCACACTCACCGATTCACAACTCCTCACCCTCACACTCACCGATTCACACCTCCCCCCTCTCACACTCACCAATTCACAGCTCCTCTCTCACAACCACCGATTCCCAGCTCCACTCACAAACTCACCGATTCACACCTCCACTCACACACTCACCGATTCACATTCTCCCCACTCTCACACTCACCGATTCACACCTCCCCGCTCTCACACTCACTGATTCGCATCTCCATTCTCACACTCACTGATTCACAGCTCCTCTCTCACACTCACCGATTCACAGCTCCACTCACACATTCACCGATTCACACCCTCACTCTCACACTCACCGATTCACACATCCCCACTCTCACGCTCACTGATTCACACCCCCACTCACACATTCACCGATTCACACCCCCAAAACGGACACTCACTGATTCACACCTCCCCACTCTCACGCTCACTGATTCACACTCCCCCACTCTCAAACTCATGGATTCACACCTCTCCACTCTTACACTCACCGATTCACACTTCCACTCTCACACTCACCAATTCACACCTCCACTCTCACACTCACCAATTCACACCTCCCCACTCTCACACTCACCGAGTCACACCTCCCCCTCTCACACTCACCGATTCACACCACCCCACTCTCACACTCACCGATTCACACCACCCCACTCTCACACTCACCAAGTCACACCACCCCACTCTCACACTCACCGTTTCACAACACCCCATTCTCACAGTCACCGATTCACACCTCCCCACTCTCACACTCACCGATTCACAGCTCCCCACTCACACACACCGATTCACATCTCCACTCTCACACTCTCCAATTCAGACCTCCACTCACACATTCACTGATTCAGACCCCCACTCTCACGCTCACCGATTCACACCTCCCCACTCTCACGATCACTGATTCACACTCCCCCACTCTCACACTTATCGATTCACACCTCCCCACTCTCACAACCACCGATTCACCTCCACTCACACACTCACCGATTCACACCTGCACTCACACACTCACCGATTCACAGTCTCCCCACTCTCACACTCACCGATTCACACCTCCCCCCTGTCACAATCACCGATTCACACCTCCCCATTCTCACACTCACTGATTCACAACGCCCCCTTCTCACACTCACCGATTCACACCTCCCCACTCTCATACTCACTGATTCACACCTCCCCCTCTCACATTCTCCGATTCACACCTCCGCCTCTCACACTCACCGATTCACAGCTCCCCACTCTCACACTCACCGATTCACACCTCCACTCTCACACTTCCACTCTCACACTCACCGATTCACACCTCCCCACTTTCACACTCACCGATTCACACTTCCACTCTCACACACATCGATTCACACTTCCACTCTCACACACATCGATTCACACCTCCACTCTCACACTCACTGATTCACTCCTCCACTCTCACACTCACCGATTCACACCTCCCCACTCTTACACTCACCGATTCACACTTCCACTCTCACACTCACCAATTCACACCTCCACTCTCACACTCACCGATTCACTCCTCCACTCTCACACTCACCGATTCACACTTCCACTCTCACACTCACCGATTCGCACCTCCCCACTCTCACACTCACCGATTCATACACCCACTCACACATTCACCGATTCAGACCCCCACTCTCACACTCACCGAGTCACACCTCCCCCTCTCACACTCACCGATTCACACCACCCCCTGTCACACTCACCGATTCACACCACCCCACTCTGAAACTCACCGAGTCACACCACCCCACTCTCACACTCACCAATTCACACCTCCCCACTCTCACACACACCAATTCACACCTCCCCACTCTCACACTCACCGATTCACACCTCCACTCTCACACTCACCGAGTCTCACCACCCCACTCTCACACTCACCGTTTCACACCTCCCCACTCTCACACTCACCGATTCACACCTCCCCACTCTCACACTCATCGATTCACACCTCCACTCTCACACTCACCGATTCACACCTCCACTCTCACACTCACCGATTCACACCTCCACTCTCACACTCACCGATTCACACCTCCCCACTCTCACACTCACCGAGTCACACCACCCCACTCTCACACTCACCGATTCACACCTCCACTCTCACATTCACCGATTCACACTTCCACTCTCACACTCAACAATTCACACCCTCACTCAAACTCACCGATTCACACCTCCACACTCTCATGCTCACTCATTCACACTCCCCCACTCTCACACTCACGGATTCACACCTCCCCACTCTCACACTCACCAATTCACACCTCCACTCACACATTCACCGATTCACACCCTCACTCTCAAACTCACCGATTCACACATCCCCACTCTCACGCTCAATGTTTCACACCCCCACTCACACATTCACGGATTCACACCCCCAGACACTCACCGATTCACACCTCCCCACTCTCACACTCACTGATTCACACTCCCCCACTCTCACACTCACGGATTCACCCCTCTCCACTCTTACACTCACCGATTCACATCTCCACTCTCACACTCACCGATTCACAACTCCTCACCCTCACACTCACCGATTCACACCTCCCCACTCTCACACATACCGATTCACACCTCCCCCTCTCACACTCACCAGTTCACACCTCCCCACTCTCACACTCACCGAGTCACACCTCCCCCTCACACACTCACCGATTCACTCCACCCCCTCTCACACTCACTGAGTCACACCACCCCACTCACACTCACCAATTCACACCTCCCCACTCTTGCACTCACCGATTCACACATCCCCACTCTCGCACTCACCGAGTCACACCTCCACTCTCACTCACCGATTCATAGCTCCCCACTCTCACACTCACCGATTCACACCTGCACTCTTACACTCACCAATTCACACCGCCACTCACACATTCACTGATTCAGACCCCCACTCTCACACTCACCGATTCACACCTCCACTCTCACACTCACCGAGTCAGACCACCCCACTCTCACACTCACCGCTTCACACTCCCCACTCTCACACTCACCGATTCACACCTCCCCACTCTCACACTCACCGATTCACACCTCCACTCTCACACTCACCGATTCACTCCTCCACTCTCACACTCACCGATTCACACCTCCCCACTCTCACACTCACCGATTCACACCTCCACTCTCACACTCACCGATTCACACCTCCACTCTCACATTCACCGATTCACACCTCCACTCTCACACTCACCGATTCACACCTCCACTCTCACACTCACCGATTCACACCTCTCCACTCTCACACTCACCGAGTCACACCACCCCTCTCTCACACTCACCGATTCACACCTCCCCGCACTCACACTCACCAATTCACACCTCCACTCTCACATTCACCGATTCACACCTCCCCAAACTCACATTCACCGATTCACACCTCCAATCTCACACTCACCGAGTCACACCACCCCACTCTCACACTCACCGATTCACACCTCCCCACACTCACACTCACCGATTCACACCTCCACTTTCACACTCACCGATTCACACTTCCACTCTCACACTCCCCGATTCACAGCTCCACTCACACAGTCACCGATTCACACCCTCACTCACAATCAGCGATTCACACCTCCCCTCTCTCACACTCACCGATTCACACCTCCCCACTCTCACACTCACTGATTCACAGCTCCACTCACACATTCACCCATTCACACCCGCACTATCACACTCACCGATTCACACATCCCCACTCTCACGCTCACTGATTCACACCCCCACTCACACATTCACCGATTCACACCCCCAATTGGACACTCACCGATTGACACCTCCCCACTCTCATGCTCACTGATTCACACTCCCCCACTCTCACACTCACGGATTCACACCTCTCCACTCTTACACTCACCGATTCACACCTCCACTCTCACACTCATCGATTCACACCTCCACTCTCACACTCACCGATTCACAACTCCTCACCCTCACACTCACCGATTCACACCTCCCCACTCTCACTCTTACCGATTCACACCACCCACATCTCACACTCACGGATTCACACCTCCCTACTCTCACACTCACCGATTCAAACCTGCCCACTCTCACACTCACCGATTCACACCTCCACTCTCACACTCACCGATTCACACCTCCACCATCACACTCACCGATTCACACATCCACTCTCACACTCACTGATTCACACCTCCCCACTCTCACACTCACCGATTCACACCTCCCCACTCTCACCCTCAACGATTCACATCTCCACTCTCACACTCACCGATTCACATCTGCCCACTCTCACACTCACTGATTCACAGCTGCCGACTCTCACACTCACCGATTCACACCTCCCCACTCTCACACTCACCGATTTACACTTCCTCTCTCACAATCACCGATTCACACCACCACACTCTCATGCTCACTGATTCACACTCCCCCACTCTCACACTCACGGATTCACACCTCCCCACTCACACACTCAGCAATTCACACCTCCACTCTCAGACTCACTGATGCACAGCACCTCTCTCTCACTCACCGATTCACAGCTCCCCTCTCACATTCACCGATTCACACCCTTACTATCACACTCACTGATTCACACCCCCACTCTCACACTCACCGATTCACACCTGCACTGACACACTCAACGATTCACACCTCCCCACTCTCACACTCACCGATTCACACCTACCCCCTTTCACAATCACCGATTCACACCTCCCCTTCTCACACTCACCGATTCACACCTCCCCGCTCTCACACTCACCAATTCACACCTCCGCCTCTCACACTCACCGATTCACACCTCCCCAAACTCACACTCACCGATTCACACCCTCACTCACAATCACCGATTCACACCTTCCCACTCTCACACTCACCGATTCCAACCTCCCCCTTCTCACACTCAACGATTCACACCTCCCCACTCTCACACTCACTGATTCACATCTCCCCCTCTCACACTCACCAATTCACACCTCCACTCTCACACTCACTGATTCACAGCTCCTCTCTGACACTCACCGTTTCACAGCTCCATTCACACATTCACCGATTCACACCCTCACTCTCACACTCACCGATTCACACCTCCCCACTCTCATGCTCACTGATTCACAACCCCAATCACACTATCACCGATTCACAGCCCCACTCTCACACTCACCGATTCACACCTCCCCCTCTCACACTCACCAATTCACACTTCCACTCTCATAGTCACCGATTCACCGCTCCACTCTCACACTCACCGAGTCAGACCACGCCACTCTCACACTCACTGATTCACACCTCCCTACTCTCACACTCACCGATTCAGACCTCCACTCTCACACTCACCGATTCAGACCTCCACTCACACATTCACCGATTCAGACCCCCACTCTCACACTCACCGATTCACACCTCCCCACTCTCACAACCACCGATTCACCTCCACTCACACACTCACCGATTCACACCTCCACTCACACACTCACCGATTCACACCTCCACTCTCACACTCACCAATTCACAGCTACCCACTCTCACACTCACTGATTCACACCTCCCCCTCTCACACTCACCGATTCACACCTCCACTCTCACACTCACCGATTCACACCACCCACTCTCACACTCACTGATTCACACCTCCACTCTCACACTCACCGATTCACACCTCCACTCTCACACTCACCGATTCACAGCTGCCCACTCTCACACTCACTGATTCACAGCTGCCCACTCTCACACTGACTGATTCACACCTCCCCTCTCACACTCACCGATTCACACCTGCACTCACACACTCAACGATTCACACCTCCCCACTCTCACACTCACCGATTCACACCTCCCCCCTTTCACAATCACCGATTCACACCTCCCCAATCTCACATGCACCGATTCACACCTTCCCCTTCTCACACTCACCGATTCACACCTCCCCACTCTCACGCTCACTGATTCACACCTCTCCCTCTCACATTCACCGATTCACACCTCCGCCTCTCACACTCACCGATTCACAGCACCCCAATCTCACACTCGCCGATTCACACCTCCACTCTCACACTCACCGATTCACACCTCCACTCTCACACTCACCGATTCACAGCTGCCCACTCTCACACTCACTGATTCACACCACCACTCTAAAACTCACCGATTCACACCTCCCACTCTCACACTCACCGATTCACACTTCCACTCTCACACTCACCGATTCACACCTCCCACTCTCACACTCACCGATTCACACCTCCACTCTCACACTCACCAATTCACACCTCCACTCTCACACTCACCAAGTCAGAGCACCCCTCTCTCACACTCACCGATTCACACCTCCCCACTCTCACACTCACCGATTCATTCCTCCCCATTCTCACACTCACCGATTCACACTTCCACTCTCACACTCACCGATTAACACCTCCACGCTCACACTCAACGATTCACACCTCCCCACTCTCACACTCACCGATTCACACTTCCACTCTCACACTCACCGATTCACACCTCCACTCTCACACGCATCGATTCACACCTCCACTCTCACACTCAACGATTCACACATCCACTCTCACACTCACTGATTCACACCTCCCCACTCTCACACTCACCGATTCACACCTCCCCACTCTCATGCTCACTGATTCACACCCCCACTCATACTATCACTGATTCACACCCCCAATTGGACACTCACCGATTCACACTCCCCCACTCTCACACTCACGGATTCACACCTCTCCACTCTTACACTCAGCGATTCACACCTCCACTCTCACTCTCACTGAGTCACACCTCCACTCTCACACTCACCGATTCACTACTCCTCACACTCACACTCACCGATTCACACCTCCCCACTCTCACACTCACCGATTCACACCTCCCCCATTCTCACACTCACTAATTCACACCTCCCCACTCTTACACTCACAGAGTCACACCACCCAACCCTCACACTCACCGATTCAGACCTCCCCACTCTCACACTCACCGATGCACACCTCCCCACTCTCACACGCACCGATTCACACCTCCACTCTCACACTCACCGAGTCACACCTCCAATCTCACACTCACCAATTCACACCTCCACTCACACATTCACCGATTCAGTCACCCACTCTCACACTCACCGATTCACACCTCCCCACTCTCACGATCACTGATTCACACTCCCCCACTCTCACACTCACTGATTCACACCTCCACTCTCACACTTACCGATTCACACCTCCACTCTCACACTCAATGATTCACACCTCCCCACTCTCACACCCACTGATCCACACTCCCCCACTCTCACACTCACGGATTCACACCTCCCCACTCTCACACACACCGATTCACACTTCCACTCTCACACTAACCGATTCACAGCTCCACTCTCACACTCACCGATTCACACCTCCACTCACACACTCAGCGATTCACACCTCCCGCTCTCACACTCAACGATTCACACCTCCACTCTCACACTCACGAGTCAGACCACCCCACTCTCACACTCACCGATTCACACCTCCCCACTCTCACAAAAACCGACTCACACCTACCAACTCTCACACTCACCGATTCACACCTCCACCTTCTCACACTCACCGATTCACACCTCCGCCTCTCACACTCACCGATTCACAGCACCCCACTCTCACACTCACCGATTCACAGCTCCACTCTCACACTCATTGATTCACACCTCCACTCTCACACTCACCGATTCACTGCTCCACTCACACAGTCACTCATTCAGACCCTCACTCTCAATCACCGATTCACACCTCCCCACTCTCACACTCACCGATTCACACCTCCACTCACACACTCACCGGGTAACACCACCCCACTCTCACACTCACCGTTTCACACCTCCCCACTCTCACACTCACCGATTCACACCTCCCCACTCTCACACTCACCGATTCACAGCTCCCCAAACTCACACTCAACGATTCAGACCTCCACTCATCATATTCACCGATTCAGACCCCCACTCTCACACTCACCGATTCACACCTCCCCACTCTCACGATCACTGATTCACACTCCCCCACTCTCACACTTACGGATTCACACCTCCCCACTCTCACAACCACCGATTCACCTCCACTCACACACTCACCAATTCACACCTCCACTCACACACTCACCGATTCACACCTCCACACTCTCACACTCACCGATTCACACCTCCCCCCTTTCACAATCACCGATTCACACCTCCCCACTCTCACACTCACCGATTCACACCTCCCCCTTCTCACACTCAGCGATTCACACCTCCCCACTCTCACACTCACTGATTCACACCTCCCCCTCTCACATTCACCGATTCACAACTCCACTCTCACACTCACCGAGTAACACCACCCCACTCTCACACTCACCGATTCACACCTCCCCACACTCACACTCACCGATTCACACCTCCACTCTGACATTCACCGATTCACACCTCCCCACTCTCACACTCACAGATTCACACCTCCCTACTCTCACACTCACCGATTCACAGCTCCACTCATACAGTCACCGATACAGACCCTCACTCACAATCACCGAGTCACACCTCCCCACTCTCACACTCACCAATTCACACCTCCCCACTCTCACACTCACCGATTCACATCTCCACTCTCACACTGACCGATTCACACCTCCACTCTCACACTCAAAGATTCACACTTCCCCACTCTCACGATCACTGATTCACACTCCCCCACTCTCACACTCACGGATTCACACCTCCCGACTCTCACACTCACCGATTCACACTTCCACTCTCACACTAACCGAGTCACAGCTCCACTCTCACACTTAACGATTCACACCTCCACTCACACATTCAGCAAATCACACCTCCCACTCTCACACTCAACGATTCACACCTCCACTCTCACACTCACCGAGTCAGACCACCCCACTCTCACACTCACCGATTCACACTTCCAACTCTCACACTCACCGATTCACACCTCCACTCTCACACTCACCGATTCACACCTCCACTCTCACACTCACCGATTCACACTTGCACACTCACACTCACTGATTCACACCTCCACTCTCACACTCACCGATTCACACCTCCACTCTCACACTCACCGATTTACACATCCACTCTCACACTCACTGATTCACACCTGCCCACTCTCTCACTCACCGATTCACATCTCCCCACTCTCACACTCACCGATTCACACCTCCACTCTCACACTCACCGACTCACAGCTGCCCACTCTCACATTCACCGATTCACAGCTGCCCACTCTCACACTCACCGATTCACACCTCCCCCTCTCACAACCACCGATTCACACCTCCCCACTCTCACACTCATCGATTCACACCTCCCCCATCTCACACTCACTGATTCACACCTCCCCACTCTCACACTCACTGATTCACACCTTCCCCTCTCACATTCACTGATTCACACCTCCGCCTCACACACTCACCGATTCACACCTCCCCACTCTCACAGTCACTGATTCACACCTCCACTCTCACAATCATCGATTCACACCTCCCCACTCTCACACTCACCGATTCACACCTCTCCGATTCACACCTCCCCACTCTCACACTCACTGATTCACACCTTCCCCTCTCACATTGACTGATTCACACCTCCGCCTCACACACTCACCGATTCACAGCACCCCACTCTCACATTCACCGATTCACACCTCCGCCTCTCACACTCACCGATTCACACCTCCACTCACACACTCAACGATTCACCCCCACCCAAACTCACACTCACCGATTCACACCTCCCCACTCTCACACTCACTGATTCACAGCTCCCCACTCTCACACTCACCGATTCAGACCTCCACTCATCATATTCACCGATTCAGACCCCCACTCTCACACTCACCGATTCACACCTCCCCACTCTCACGATCACTGATTCACACTCCCCCACTCTCACACTTACGGATTCACACCTCCCCACTCTCACACTCACCGATTCACACCTTCCCCCTTTCACAATCACCGAATCACACCTCCCCACTCTCACACTCACCGATTCACACCTCCCACTTCTCACACTCAGCGATTCACACCTCCCCACTCTCACACTCACTGATTCACACCTCCCCCTCTCACATTCACCGATTCACACCTCCACTCTCACACTCACCGAGTAACACCACCCCACTCTCATGCTCACCGATTCACACCTCCCCACACTCACACTCACCGATTCACACCTCCAGTCTGACATTCACCGATTCACACCTCCCCACTCTCACAGTCACTGATTCACACCTCCACTCTCACAATCATCGATTCACACCTCCCCAGTCTCACACTCACCGATTCACACCTCCCCGATTCACACCTCCCCACTCTCACACTCACTGATTCACACCTTCCCCTCTCACGTTCACTGATTCACACCTCCGCCTCACACACTCACCGATTCACACCTCCCCACTCTCACAGTCACTGATTCACACCTCCACTCTCACAATCATCGATTCACACCTCCCCACTCTCACACTCACCGATTCACACCTCCCCGATTCACACCTCCCCACTCTCACACTCACTGATTCACACCTTCCCCTCTCACATTGACTGATTCACACCTCCGCCTCACACACTCACCGATTCACAGCACCCCACTCTCACATTCACCGATTCACACCTCCGCCTCTCACACTCACCGATTCACACCTCCACTCACACACTCAACGATTCACACCCACCCAAACTCACACTCACCGATTCACACCTCCCCACTCTCACACTCACTGATTCACAGCTCCCCACTCTCACACTCACCGATTCAGACCTCCACTCATCATATTCACCGATTCAGACCCCCACTCTCACACTCACCAATTCACACCTCCCCACTCTCACGATCACTGATTCACACTCCCCCACTCTCACACTTACGGATTCACACCTCCCCACTCTCACACTCACCGATTCACACCTTCCCCCTTTCACAATCACCGAATCACACCTCCCCACTCTCACACTCACCGATTCACACCTCCCACTTCTCACACTCAGCGATTCACACCTCCCCACTCTCACACTCACTGATTCACACCTCCCCCTCTCACATTCACCGATTCACACCTCCACTCTCACACTCACCGAGTAACACCACCCCACTCTCACGCTCACCGATTCACACCTCCCAACACTCACACTCACCGATTCACACCTCCAGTCTGACATTCACCGATTCAAACCTCCCCACTCTCACACTCACCGATTCACACCTCCCCACTCTCACACTCACCGATTCACAGCTCCACTCACACAGTCACCGATACAGACCCTCACTCACAATCACCGAGTCACACCTCCCCACTCTCACACTCACCAATTCACACCTCCCACTCTCACACTCAACGATTCACACCTCCACTCTCACACTCACCGAGTCAGACCACCCCACTCTCACACTCACCGATTCACACTTCCAACTCTCACACTCACCGATTCACACCTCCACTCTCACACTCACCGATTCACACCTCCACTCCACACTCACCGATTCACACATCCACTCTCACACTCACTGATTCACACCTCCCCACTCTCACACTCACCGATTCACACTTCCACTCTCACACTCACCGATTCACACCTCCACTCTCACACTCACCAATTCACACCTCCACTCTCACACTCACTGATTTACACATCCACTCTCACACTCACTGATTCACACCTCCCCACTCTCTCACTCACCGATTCACATCTCCCCACTCACACTCACCGATTCACACCTCCACTCTCACACTCACCGACTCACAGCTGCCCACTCTCACACTCACTGATTCACAGCTGCCCACTCGCACACTCACCGATTCACACCTCCCCACCCTCACAATCACCGATTCACACCTCCCCACTCTCACATTCACCGATTCACACCTCCCCCTCTCACAATCACCGATTCACACCTCCCCACTCTCACACTCACCGATTCACACCTCCCCCTTCTCACACTCACCGATTCACACTCCCCACTCTCACACTCACTGATTCACACCTTCCCCTCTCACATTCACTGATTCACACCTCCGCCTCACACACTAACCGATTCACAGCACCCCCTTCTCACACTCACCGATTCACACCTCCCCACTCTCACACTCACTGATTCACACCTTCCCCTCTCACATTCACTGATTCAGACCTCCTCCTCTCACACTCACCGATTCACAGCTCCCCACTCTCACACTCACCGATTCACACATCCGCCTCTCACACTCACCGATTCACACCTCCACTCACACACTCAACGATTCACACCTACCCAAACTCACACTCACCGATTCACACCTCCCCAGTCTCATGCTCACCGATTCACACCTTTCCAAACTCACACTCACCGATTCACACCTCCACTCTCACACTCACCAATTCACACCTCCCCACTCTCACTCACCGATTCACACCTCCCCAACCATCACTCACGGATTCACAGCTCCCCACTCTCACACTCACCGATTCACACTTCCACTCTCACACTAACCGATTGACAGCTCCACTCTCACACTCACTGATTCACACCTCCCCAAACTCACTCTCACCGATTCACACCTGCACTCTCACACTCACCGAGTCACACCACCCCACTCTCACACTCACCGATTCACACCTCCCCACACTCACACTCACCGAGTCACACCTCCACTCTCACACTCACCGATTCACACTTCCACTCTCACACTCACCGATTCACAGCTCCACTCACACAGTCTCCTATTCACACCCTTACAATCACCGATTCACACCTCCCCACTCTGACACTCACTGATTCACACCTCCACTCTCACACTTACCGATTCACACCTCCACTCTCACACTCAATGATTCACACCTCCCCACTCTCACACTCACTGATTCACACTCCCCCACTCTCACACTCACGGATTCACACTTCCCCACTCTCACACACACCGATTCACACTTCCACTCTCACACTAACCGATTCACAGCTCCACTCTCATACTCACCGATTCACACCTGCACTCACACACTCAGCGATTCACACCTCCCACTCTCACACTCACCAATTCACACCTCCACTCTCACACTCACCAAATCACACCTTCACTCTCACACTCACCGATTCACAACTCCTCACACTCACCGATTCACACCTCCCCACTCTCACACTTACCGATTCACACCTCCCCCTTCTCACACTCACCGATTCACACCTCCCTACTCTCACACTCGCTGATGTACACCTCCCCCTCTCACATTCACCGATTCACACCTGCGCATCTCACACTCACCGATTCACACCACCACTCTCACACTTTCTGATTCACACCTCCCCACTCTCATGCTCACTGATTCACACTCCCCCACTCTCACACTTACGGATTCACACCTCCCCACTTTCACAACCAAAGATTCACCTCCACTCAAACACTCACCGATTCACACCTCCACTCACACACTCAACGATTCACACCTACCCAAACTCACACTCACCGATTCACACCTCCCCACTCTCACACTCACCGAATCACACCTCCCCAAACTCACACTCACCGATTCACACCACCACTCTCACACTCACCGATTCACACCTCCCCACACTGACACTCACTGATTCACACCTCCACTCTCACACCGATTCACACCTCCACTCTCACACTCAATGATTCACACCTCCCCACTCACACTCACTGATTCACACTCCCCCACTCTCACACTCACGGATTCACACCTCCCCACTCTCACACACCGATTCACACTTCCACTCTCACACTAACCGATTCACAGCTCCACTCTCACACTCACCGATTCACACCTCCACTCACACACTCAGCGATTCACACCTCCCATGCTCACACTCAACGATTCACACCTCCACTCTCACACTCACGAGTCAGACCACCCCACTCTCACACTCACCGATTCACACCTCTCCACTCTCACACTGAACGATTTACACCTCCCCACTCTCATACTCACTGATTCACACTTCCACTCTCACACCCACCGATTCACACCTCCACTCTCACACTCACCGAATCACATCTCCACTCTCACACTCACCGATTCACACATCCACTCTCACACTCACTGATTCACACCTCCCCACTCTCACACTCACCGATTCACAGCTGCCCACTCTCACACTCACCAATTCACACCTCCATCTCACACTGACCGATTCACACCTCCACTCTCACACTCAACGATTTACACCTCCCCACTCTCACACTCACCGATTCACACTTCCACTCTCACACTCACCGATTCACACCTCCACTCTCACACTCACCAATTCACACCTCCACTCTCACACTCACTGATTGACAGCTCCTCTCTCACACTCACTGATTCACAGCTCCACTCACTCATTCACCGATTCACACCTCCCCACTCTCACGCTCACTGATTCACACCCCCACTCACCCATTCACCGATTCACACCCCCAATCGGACTCTCACCGATTCACACCTCCCCACTCTCTCGCTCACTGTTTCACACTCCCCCAATCTCACACTCATGGATTCACACCTCTCCACTCTTACACTCACCAATTCACACCTCCACTCTCACACTCACCGAATCACACCTTCACTCTCACACTCACCGATTCACAACTCCTCACACTCACCGATTCACACCTCCCACTCTCACACTTACAGATTCACTCCTCCCCCTTCTCACACTCACCGATTCACACCTCCCCACACTGACACTCACTGATTCACACCTCCACTCTCACACCGATTCACACCTCCACTCTCACACTCAATGATTCACACCTCCCCACTCACACTCACTGATTCACACTCCCCCACTCTCACACTCACGGATTCACACCTCCCCACTCTCACACACCGATTCACACTTCCACTCTCACACTAACCGATTCACAGCTCCACTCTCACACTCACCGATTCACACCTCCACTCACAAACTCAGCGATTCACACCTCCCATGCTCACACTCAACGATTCACACCTCCACTCTCACACTCACGAGTCAGACCACCCCACTCTCACACTCACCGATTCACACCTCTCCACTCTCACACTGAACGATTTACACCTCCCCACTCTCATACTCACTGATTCACACTTCCACTCTCACACCCACCGATTCACACCTCCACTCTCACACTCACAGAATCACATCTCCACTCTCACACTCACCGATTCACACATCCACTCTCACACTCACTGATTCACACCTCCCCACTCTCACACTCACCGATTCACAGCTGCCCACTCTCACACTCACCAATTCACACCTCCATCTCACACTGACCGATTCACACCTCCACTCTCACACTCACCGATTCACACCTTCCCCCTTTCACAATCACTGAATCACACCTCCCCACTCTCACATTCACCGATTCACACCTCCCACTTCTCACACTCAGCGATTCACACCTCCCCACTCTCACACTCACTGATTCACACCTCCCCCTCTCACATTCACCGATTCACACCTCCACTCTCACACTCACCGAGTAACACCACCCCACTCTCATGCTCACCGATTCACACCTCCCCACACTCACACTCACCGATTCACACCTCCAGTCTGACATTCACCGATTCACACCTCCCCACTCTCACAGTCACTGATTCACACCTCCACTCTCACAATCATCGATTCACACCTCCCCACTCTCACACTCACCGATTCACACCTCCCCGATTCACACCTCCCCACTCTCACACTCACTGATTCACACCTTCCCCTCTCACATTGACTGATTCACACCTCCGCCTCACACACTCACCGATTCACAGCACCCCACTCTCACATTCACCGATTCACACCTCCGCCTCTCACACTCACCGATTCACACCTCCCCACTCTCACACTCACTGATTCACAGCTCCCCACTCTCACACTCACCGATTCAGACCTCCACTCATCATATTCACCGATTCAGACCCCCACTCTCACACTCACCGATTCACACCTCCCCACTCTCACGATCACTGATTCACACTCCCCCACTCTCACACTTACGGATTCACACCTCCCCACTCTCACACTCACCGATTCACACCTTCCCCCTTTCACAATCACCGAATCACACCTCCCCACTCTCACACTCACCGATTCACACCTCCCACTTCTCACACTCAGCGATTCACACCTCCCCACTCTCACACTCACTGATTCACACCTCCCCCTCTCACATTCACCGATTCACACCTCCACTCTCACACTCACCGAGTAACACCACCCCACTCTCACGCTCACCGATTCACACCTCCCAACACTCACACTCACCGATTCACACTTCCAGTCTGACATTCACCGATTCACACCTCCCCACTCTCACACTCACCGATTCACAACTCCCCACTCTCACACTCACTGATTCACAGCTCCACTCACACAGTCACCGATACAGACCCTCACTCACAATCACCGAGTCACACCTCCCCACTCTCACACTCACCAATTCACACCTCCCACTCTCACACTCAACGATTCACACCTCCACTCTCACACTCACCGAGTCAGACCACCCCACTCTCACACTCACCGATTCACACTTCCAACTCTCACACTCACCGATTCACACCTCCACTCTCACACTCACCGATTCACACCTCCACTCCACACTCACCGATTCACACATCCACTCTCACACTCACTGATTCACACCTCCCCACTCTCACACTCACCGATTCACACTTCCACTCTCACACTCACCGATTCACACCTCCACTCTCACACTCACCAATTCACACCTCCACTCTCACACTCACCGATTTACACATCCACTCTCACACTCACTGATTCACACCTCCCCACTCTCTCACTCACCGATTCACATCTCCCCACTCACACTCACCGATTCACACCTCCACTCTCACACTCACCGACTCACAGCTGCCCACTCTCACACTCACTGATTCACAGCTGCCCACTCGCACACTCACCGATTCACACCTCCCCACCCTCACAATCACCGATTCACACCTCCCCACTCTCACATTCACCGATTCACACCTCCCCCTCTCACAATCACCGATTCACACCTCCCCACTCTCACACTCACCGATTCACACCTCCCCCTTCTCACACTCACCGATTCACACTCCCCACTCTCACACTCACTGATTCACACCTTCCCCTCTCACATTCACTGATTCACACCTCCGCCTCACACACTAACCGATTCACAGCACCCCCTTCTCACACTCACCGATTCACACCTCCCCACTCTCACACTCACTGATTCACACCTTCCCCTCTCACATTCACTGATTCACACCTCCTCCTCTCACACTCACCAATTCACAGCTCCCCACTCTCACACTCACCGATTCACACATCCGCCTCTCACACTCACCGATTCACACCTCCACTCACACACTCAACAATTCACACCTACCCAAACTCACACTCACCGATTCACACCTCCCCACTCTCACGCTCACCGATTCACACCTTTCCAAACTCACACTCACCGATTCACACCTCCACTCTCACACTCACCAATTCACACCTCCCCACTCTCACTCACCGATTCACACCTCCCCAACCATCACTCACGGATTCACAGCTCCCCACTCTCACACTCACCGATTCACACTTCCACTCTCACACTAACCGATTGACAGCTCCACTCTCACACTCACTGATTCACACCTCCCCAAACTCACTCTCACCGATTCACACCTGCACTCTCACACTCACCGAGTCACACCACCCCACTCTCACACTCACCGATTCACACCTCCCCACACTCACACTCACCGAGTCACACCTCCACTCTCACACTCACCAATTCACACCTCCCCACACTGACACTCACTGATTCACACCTCCACTCTCACACCGATTCACACCTCCACTCTCACACTCAATGATTCACACCTCCCCACTCACACTCACTGATTCACACTCCCCCACTTTCACACTCACGGATTCACACCTCCCCACTCTCACACACCGATTCACACTTCCACTCTCACACTAACCGATTCACAGCTCGACTCTCACACTCACCGATTCACACCTCCACTCACACACTCAGCGATTCACACCTCCCATGCTCACACTCAACGATTCACACCTCCACTCTCACACTCACGAGTCAGACCACCCCACTCTCACGCTCACCGATTCACACCTCTCCACTCTCACACTGAACGATTTACACCTCCCCACTCTCATACTCACTGATTCACACTTCCACTCTCACACCCACCGATTCACACCTCCACTCTCACACTCACAGAATCACATCTCCACTCTCACACTCACCGATTCACACATCCACTCTCACACTCACTGATTCACACCTCCCCACTCTCACACTCACCGATTCACAGCTGCCCACTCTCACACTCACCAATTCACACCTCCACTCTCACACTCACCGATTCACACCTCCACTCTCACACTCACCGATTCACACCTTCCCCCTTTCACAATCACCGAATCACACCTCGCCACTCTCACATTCACCGATTCACACCTCCCACTTCTCACACTCAGCGATTCACACCTCCCCACTCTCACACTCACTGATTCACACCTCCCCCTCTCACATTCACCGATTCACACCTCCACTCTCACACTCACCGAGTAACACCACCCCACTCTCATGCTCACCGATTCACACCTCCCCACACTCACACTCACCGATTCACACCTCCAGTCTGACATTCACCGATTCACACCTCCCCACTCTCACAGTCACTGATTCACACCTCCACTCTCACAATCATCGATTCACACCTCCCCACTCTCACACTCACCGATTCACACCTCCCCGATTCACACCTCCCCACTCTCACACTCACTGATTCACACCTTCCCCTCTCACATTGACTGATTCACACCTCCGCCTCACACACTCACCGATTCACAGCACCCCACTCTCACATTCACCGATTCACACCTCCGCCTCTCACACTCACCGATTCACACCTCCCCACTCTCACACTCACTGATTCACAGCTCCCCACTCTCACACTCACCGATTCAGACCTCCACTCATCATATTCACCGATTCAGACCCCCACTCTCACACTCACCGATTCACACCTCCCCACTCTCACGATCACTGATTCACACTCCCCCACTCTCACACTTACGGATTCACACCTCCCCACTCTCACACTCACCGATTCACACCTTCCCCCTTTCACAATCACCGAATCACACCTCCCCACTCTCACACTCACCGATTCACACCTCCCACTTCTCACACTCAGCGATTCACACCTCCCCACTCTCACACTCACTGATTCACACCTCCCCCTCTCACATTCACCGATTCACACCTCCACTCTCACACTCACCGAGTAACACCACCCCACTCTCACGCTCACCGATTCACACCTCCCAACACTCACACTCACCGATTCACACTTCCAGTCTGACATTCACCGATTCACACCTCCCCACTCTCACACTCACCGATTCACACCTCCCCACTCTCACACTCACTGATTCACAGCTCCACTCACACAGTCACCGATACAGACCCTCACTCACAATCACCGAGTCACACCTCCCCACTCTCACACTCACCAATTCACACCTCCCACTCTCACACTCAACGATTCACACCTCCACTCTCACACTCACCGAGTCAGACCACCCCACTCTCACACTCACCGATTCACACTTCCAACTCTCACACTCACCGATTCACACCTACACTCTCACACTCACCGATTCACACCTCCACTCCACACTCACCGATTCACACATCCACTCTCACACTCACTGATTCACACCTCCCCACTCTCACACTCACCGATTCACACTTCCACTCTCACACTCACCGATTCACACCTCCACTCTCACACTCACCAATTCACACCGCCACTCTCACACTCACCGATTTACACATCCACTCTCACACTCACTGATTCACACCTCCCCACTCTCTCACTCACCGATTCACATCTCCCCACTCACACTCACCGATTCACACCTCCACTCTCACACTCACCGACTTACAGCTGCCCACTCTCACACTCACTGATTCACAGCTGCCCACTCGCACACTCACCGATTCACACCTCCCCACCCTCACAATCACCGATTCACACCTCCCCACTCTCACATTCACCGATTCACACCTCCCCCTCTCACAATCACCGATTCACACCTCCCCACTCTCACACTCACCGATTCACACCTCCCCCTTCTCACACTCACCGATTCACACTCCCCACTCTCACACTCACTGATTCACACCTTCCCCTCTCACATTCACTGATTCACACCTCCGCCTCACACACTAACCGATTCACAGCACCCCCTTCTCACACTCACCGATTCACACCTCCCCACTCTCACACTCACTGATTCACACCTTCCCCTCTCACATTCACTGATTCACACCTCCTCCTCTCACACTCACCAATTCACAGCTCCCCACTCTCACACTCACCGATTCACACATCCGCCTCTCACACTCACCGATTCACACCTCCACTCACACACTCAACGATTCACACCTACCCAAACTCACACTCACCGATTCACACCTCCCCACTCTCACGCTCACCGATTCACACCTTTCCAAACTCACACTCACCGATTCACACCTCCACTCTCACACTCACCAATTCACACCTCCCCACTCTCACTCACCGATTCACACCTCCCCAACCATCACTCACGGATTCACAGCTCCCCACTCTCACACTCACCGATTCACACTTCCACTCTCACACTAACCGATTGACAGCTCCACTCTCACACTCACTGATTCACACCTCCCCAAACTCACTCTCACCGATTCACACCTGCACTCTCACACTCACCGAGTCACACCACCCCACTCTCACACTCACCGATTCACACCTCCCCACACTCACACTCACCGAGTCACACCTCCACTCTCACACTCACCAATTCACACCTCCCCACACTGACACTCACTGATTCACACCTCCACTCTCACACCGATTCACACCTCCACTCTCACACTCAATGATTCACACCTCCCCACTCACACTCACTGATTCACACTCCCCCACTTTCACACTCACGGATTCACACCTCCCCACTCTCACACACCGATTCACACTTCCACTCTCACACTAACCGATTCACAGCTCGACTCTCACACTCACCGATTCACACCTCCACTCACACACTCAGCGATTCACACCTCCCATGCTCACACTCAACGATTCACACCTCCACTCTCACACTCACGAGTCAGACCACCCCACTCTCACACTCACCGATTCACACCTCTCCACTCTCACACTGAACGATTTACACCTCCCCACTCTCATACTCACTGATTCACACATCCACTCTCACACCCACCGATTCACACCTCCACTCTCACACTCACCGAATCACATCTCCACTCTCACACTCACCGATTCACACATCCGCTCTCACACTCAATGATTCACACCTCCCCACTCTCACACTCACCGATTCACAGCTGCCCACTCTCACACTCACCAATTCACACCTCCATCTCACACTGACCGATTCACACCTCCACTCTCACACTCACCGATTCACACCTTCCCCCTTTCACAATCACCGAATCACACCTCCCCACTTTCACATTCACCGATTCACACCTCCCACTTCTCACACTCAGCGATTCACACCTCCCCACTCTCACACTCACTGATTCACACCTCTCCCTCTCACATTCACCGATTCACACCTCCACTCTCACACTCACCGAGTAACACCACCCCACTCTCATGCTCACCGATTCACACCTCCCCACACTCACACTCACCGATTCACACCTCCAGTCTGACATTCACCGATTCACACCTCCCCACTCTCACAGTCATGATTCACACCTCCACTCTCACAATCATCGATTCACACCTCCCCACTCTCACACTCACCGATTCACACCTCCCCGATTCACACCTCCCCACTCTCACACTCACTGATTCACACCTTCCCCTCTCACATTCACTGATTCACACCTCCGCCTCACACACTCACCGATTCACACCTCCCCACTCTCACAGTCACTGATTCACACCTCCACTCTCACAATCATCGATTCACACCTCCCCACTCTCACACTCACCGATTCACACCTCCCCGATTCACACCTCCCCACTCTCACACTCACTGATTCACACCTTCCCCTCTCACATTGACTGATTCACACCTCCGCCTCACACACTCACCGATTCACAGCACCCCACTCTCACATTCACCGATTCACACCTCCGCCTCTCACACTCACCGATTCACACCTCCACTCAGACACTCAACGATTCACCCCCACCCAAACTCACACTCACCGATTCACACCTCCCCACTCTCACACTCACTGATTCACAGCTCCCCACTCTCACACTCACCGATTCAGACCTCCACTCATCATATTCAGCGATTCAGACCCCCACTCTCACACTCACCGATTCACACCTCCCCACTCTCACGATCACTGATTCACACTCCCCCACTCTCACACTTACGGATTCACACCTCCCCACTCTCACACTCACCGATTCACACCTTCCCCCTTTCACAATCACCGAATCACACCTCCCCACTCTCACACTCACCGATTCACACCTCCCACTTCTCACACTCAGCGATTCACACCTCCCCACTCTCACACTCACTGATTCACACCTCCCCCTCTCACATTCACCGATTCACACCTCCACTCTCACACTCACCGAGTAACACCACCCCACTCTCACGCTCACCGATTCACACCTCCCAACACTCACACTCACCGATTCACACTTCCAGTCTGACATTCACCGATTCACACCTACCCACTCTCACACTCACCGATTCACACCTCCCCACTCTCACACTCACCGATTCACAGCTCCACTCACACAGTCACCGATACAGACCCTCACTCACAATCACCGAGTCACACCTCCCCACTCTCACACTCACCAATTCACACCTCCCACTCTCACACTCACAGATTCACACCTCCACTCTCACACTCACCGATTCACACTTCCAACTCTCACACTCACCGATTCACACCTCCACTCTCACACTCACCGATTCACACCTCCACTCCACACTCACCGATTCACACATCCACTCTCACACTCACTGATTCACACCTCCCCACTCTCACACTCACCGATTCACACTTCCACTCTCACACTCACCGATTCACACCTCCACTCTCACACTCACCAATTCACACCTCCACTCTCACACTCACCGATTTACACATCCACTCTCACACTCACTGATTCACACCTCCCCACTCTCTCACTCACCGATTCACATCTCCCCACTCACACTCACCGATTCACACCTCCACTCTCACACTCACCGACTCACAGCTGCCCACTCTCACACTCACTGATTCACAGCTGCCCACTCGCACACTCACCGATTCACACCTCCCCACCCTCACAATCACCGATTCACACCTCCCCACTCTCACATTCACCGATTCACACCTCCCCCTCTCACAATCACCGATTCACACCTCCCCACTCTCACACTCACCGATTCACACCTCCCCCTTCTCACACTCACCGATTCACACTCCCCACTCTCACACTCACTGATTCACACCTTCCCCTCTCACATTCACTGATTCACACCTCCGCCTCACACACTAACCGATTCACAGCACCCCCTTCTCACACTCACCGATTCACACCTCCCCACTCTCACACTCACTGATTCACACCTTCCCCTCTCACATTCACTGATTCACACCTCCTCCTCTCACACTCACCAATTCACAGCTCCCCACTCTCACACTCACCGATTCACACATCCGCCTCTCACACTCACCGATTCACACCTCCACTCACACACTCAACGATTCACACCTACCCAAACTCACACTCACCGATTCACACCTCCCCACTCTCACGCTCACCGATTCACACCTTTCCAAACTCACACTCACCGATTCACACCTCCACTCTCACACTCACCAATTCACACCTCCCCACTCTCACTCACCGATTCACACCTCCCCAACCATCACTCACGGATTCACAGCTCCCCACTCTCACACTCACCGATTCACACTTCCACTCTCACACTAACCGATTGACAGCTCCACTCTCACACTCACTGATTCACACCTCCCCAAACTCACTCTCACCGATTCACACCTGCACTCTCACACTCACCGAGTCACACCACCCCACTCTCACACTCACCGATTCACACCTCCCCACACTCACACTCACCGAGTCACACCTCCACTCTCACACTCACCGATTCACACTTCCACTCTCACACTCACCGATTCACAGCTCCACTCACACAGTCTCCTATTCACACCCTTACAATCACCGATTCACACCTCCCCACTCTCACACTCACCGATTCACACCTCCCCACTCTGACACTCACTGATTCACACCTCCACTCTCACACTTACCGATTCACACCTCCACTCTCACACTCAATGATTCACACCTCCCCACTCTCACACTCACTGATTCACACTCCCCCACTCTCACACTCACGGATTCACACTTCCCCACTCTCACACACACCGATTCACACTTCCACTCTCACACTAACCGATTCACAGCTCCACTCTCATACTCACCGATTCACACCTCCACTCACACACTCAGCGATTCACACCTCCCACTCTCACACTCACCAATTCACACCTCCACTCTCACACTCACCGAATCACACCTTCACTCTCACACTCACCGATTCACAACTCCTCACACTCACCGATTCACACCTCCCCACTCTCACACTTACCGATTCACACCTCCCCCTTCTCACACTCACCGATTCACACCTCCCTACTCTCACACTCACTGATGTACACCTCCCCCTCTCACATTCACCGATTCACACCTGCGCATCTCACACTCACCGATTCACACCTCCACTCTCACACTTTCTGATTCACACCTCCCCACTCTCACGCTCACTGATTCACACTCCCCCACTCTCACACTTACGGATTCACACCTCCCCACTTTCACAACCAAAGATTCACCTCCACTCAAACACTCACCGATTCACACCTCCACTCACACACTCAACTATTCACACCTACCCAAACTCACACTCACTGATTCACACCTCCCCACTCTCACACTCACCGAATCACACCTCCCCAAACTCACACTCACCGATTCACACCACCACTCTCACACTCACCGATTCACACCTCCCCACACTGACACTCACTGATTCACACCTCCACTCTCACACCGATTCACACCTCCACTCTCACACTCAATGATTCACACCTCCCCACTCACACTCACTGATTCACACTCCCCCACTCTCACACTCACGGATTCACACCTCCCCACTCTCACACACCGATTCACACTTCCACTCTCACACTAACCGATTCACAGCTCCACTCTCACACTCACCGATTCACACCTCCACTCACACACTCAGCGATTCACACCTCCCATGCTCACACTCAACGATTCACACCTCCACTCTCACACTCACAAGTCAGACCACCCCACTCTCACACTCACCGATTCACACCTCTCCACTCTCACACTGAACGATTTACACCTCCCCACTCTCATACTCACTGATTCACACTTCCACTCTCACACCCACCGATTCACACCTCCACTCTCACACTAACCGATTCACAGCTCCACTCTCACACTCACCGATTCACACCTCCACTCACACACTCAGCGATTCACACCTCCCATGCTCACACTCAACGATTCACACCTCCACTCTCACACTCACGAGTCAGACCACCCCACTCTCACACTCACCGATTCACACCTCTCCACTCTCACACTGAACTATTTACACCTCCCCACTCTCATACTCACTGATTCACACTTCCACTCTCACACCCACCGATTCACACCTCCACTCTCACACTCACCGAATCACATCTCCACTCTCACACTCACCGATTCACACATCCACTCTCACACTCACTGATTCACACCTCCCCACTCTCACACTCACTGATTCACAGCTCCATCTCACACTGACCGATTCACACCTCCACTCTCACACTCAACGATTTACACCTCCCCACTCTCACACTCACCGATTCACACTTCCACTCTCACACTCACCGATTCACACCTCCACTCTCACACTCACCAATTCACACCTCCACTCTCACACTCACTGATTGACAGCTCCTCTCTCACACTCACTGATTCACAGCTCCACTCACTCATTCACCGATTCACACCTCCCCACTCTCACGCTCACTGATTCACACCCCCACTCACCCATTCACCGATTCACACCCCCAATCGGACTCTCACCGATTCACACCTCCCCACTCTCTCGCTCACTGTTTCACACTCCCCCAATCTCACACTCATGGATTCACACCTCTCCACTCTTACACTCACCAATTCACACCTCCACTCTCACACTCACCGAATCACACCTTCACTCTCACACTCACCGATTCACAACTCCTCACACTCACCGATTCACACCTCCCACTCTCACACTTACCGATTCACACCTCCCCCTTCTCACACTCACCGATTCACACCTCCCTACTCTCACACTCACTGATGTACACCTCCCCCTCTCACATTCACCGATTCACACCTGCGCATCTCACACTCACCGATTCACACCTCCACTCTCACACTTTCTGATTCACACCTCCCCACTCTCACGCTCACTGATTCACACTCCCCCACTCCCACACTTACGGATTCACACCTCCCCACTTTCACAACCAAAGATTCACCTCCACTCAAACACTCACCGATTCACACCTCCACTCACACACTCAACGATTCACACCTACCCAAACTCACACTCACCGATTCACACCTCCCCACTCTCACACTCACCGAATCACACCTCCCCAAACTCACACTCACCGATTCACACCACCACTCTCACACTCACCGATTCACACCTCCCCACCCTCACCCACCGATTCACACCACCCCAAACTCACACTCACCGATTCACACCTCCACTCTCACACTCACTGAGTCACACCAACCCACTCTCACACTCACCGATTCAGATCCGCCCCACACTCACAGTCACCGAATCACACCTCCACTCTCACAATCACCGATTCACACCTCCACTCTCACACTCACCGATACACACCTCCCCACTCTCACGCTCACTGATTCACACTCCCCCACTCTCACACTCACGGATTCACAGCTCCCCACTCTCACACTCACCGATTCACATTTCCACTCTCACATTATCGGATTCACAGCTCCACTCTCACACTCATTGATTCACACCTGCACTCACACACTCAACGATTCACACCTCCCCAAACTCACACTCACCGATTCACACCTCCAATCTCACACTCACCGAGTGACACCACCCCACTCTCACACTCACCGATTCACACCTCCCCACACTCACACTCACCGATTCACACCTCCCCACTCTCACACTCACCGAATCACACCTCCCCAAACTCACACTCACCGATTCACACCACCACTCTCACACTCACCGATTCACACCTCCCCACACTGACACTCACTGATTCACACCTCCACTCTCACACCGATTCACACCTCCACTCTCACACTCAATGATTCACACCTCCCCACTCACACTCACTGATTCACACTCCCCCACTCTCACACTCACGGATTCACACCTCCCCACTCTCACACACCGATTCACACTTCCACTCTCACACTAACCGATTCACAGCTCCACTCTCACACTCACCGATTCACACCTCCACTCACACACTCAGCGATTCACACCTCCCATGCTCACACTCAACGATTCACACCTCCACTCTCACACTCACGAGTCAGACCACCCCACTCTCACACTCACCGATTCACACCTCTCCACTCTCACACTGAACGATTTACACCTCCCCACTCTCATACTCACTGATTCACACTTCCACTCTCACACCCACCGATTCACACCTCCACTCTCACACTTACCGAATCACATCTCCACTCTCACACTCACCGATTCACACATCCACTCTCACACTCACTGATTCACACCACCCCACTCTCACACTCACCGATTCACAGCTGCCCACTCTCACACTCACCAATTCACACCTCCATCTCACACTGACCGATTCACACCTCCACTCTCACACTCAACGATTTACACCTCCCCACTCTCACACTCACCGATTCACACTTCCACTCTCACACTCACCGATTCACACCTCCACTCTCACACTCACCAATTCACACCTCCACTCTCACACTCACTGATTGACAGCTCCTCTCTCACACTCACTGATTCACAGCTCCACTCACTCATTCACCGATTCACACCTCCCCACTCTCACGCTCACTGATTCACACCCCCACTCACCCATTCACCGATTCACACCCCCAATCGGACTCTCACCGATTCACACCTCCCCACTCTCTCGCTCACTGTTTCACACTCCCCCAATCTCACACTCATGGATTCACACCTCTCCACTCTTACACTCACCAATTCACACCTCCACTCTCACACTCACCGAATCACACCTCCCTACTCTCACACTCACTGATGTACACCTCCCCCTCTCACATTCACCGATTCACACCTGCGCATCTCACACTCACCGATTCACACCTCCACTCTCACACTTTCTGATTCACACCTCCCCACTCTCACGCTCACTGATTCACACTCCCCCGCTCCCACACTTACGGATTCACACCTCACCACTTTCACAACCAAAGATTCACCTCCACTCAAACACTCACCGATTCACACCTCCACTCACACACTCAACGATTCACACCTACCCAAACTCACACTCACCGATTCACACCTCCCCACTCTCACACTCACCGAATCACACCTCCCCAAACTCACACTCACCAATTCACACCACCACTCTCACACTCACCGATTCACACCTCCCCTCCCTCACCCACCGATTCACACCACCCCAAACTCACACTCACCGATTCACACCTCCACTCTCACACTCACTGAGTCACACCAACCCACTCTCACACTCACGGATTCAGATCCGCCCCACACTCACAGTCACCGAATCACACCTCCACTCTCACAATCACCGATTCACACCTCCACTCTCACACTCACCGATTCACACCTCCCCACTCTCACGCTCACTGATTCACACTCCCCCACTCTCACACTCACGGATTCACAGCTCCCCACTCTCACACTCACCGATTCACATTTCCACTCTCACATTAACGGATTCACAGCTCCACTCTCACACTCATTGATTCACACCTGCACTCACACACTCAACGATTCACACCTCCCCAAACTCACACTCACCGATTCACACCTCCAATCTCACACTCACCGAGTGACACCACCCCACTCTCACACTCACCGATTCACACCTCCCCACACTCACACTCACCGATTCACACCTCCACTCTCACACTAACCGATTCAAACTTCCACTCTCACACTCACCGATTCACACCTCCACTCACACAGTCACCGATTCACACCCTCACTCACAATCACCGATTCACACCTCCCCACTATCACACTCACCGATTCATTCCTCCCCACTCTCACACTCAACGATTCACACTTCCACTCTCACACTGACCGATTCACACCTCCACTCTCACACTCAACGATTCACACTTCCCCACTCTCACGCTCACTGATTCACACTCCCCCATTCTCAAACTCACCGTTTCACACTTCCACTCTCACACTAACCGATTCACAGCTCCACTCTCACACTCACCGATTCACAACTCCTCACCCTCATACTCACCGATTCACACCTCCACAATCTCACACTTACCGATTCACACCTCTCCCTTCTCACACTCACCGATTCACACCTCCCCACTCACACACTCACTGATTCACACCTCCCCCTCACATTCACCGATTCACACCTCCGCCTCTCAAACTCACCGATTCACACCTCCACTCTCACACTCACCGATTCACACCTCCCCACTCACATGCTCACTGATTGACACTCCCCCACTCTCACACTCACCGATTCACACCTCCACTCTCACACTCACCGAGTAACACCACCCCACTCTCACACTCACCGATTCAGATCCTCCCCACACTCACAGTCACCGATTCACACCTCCACTCTCACACTCACCGATTCACACCTCCCCAAACTCACAGTCACCGATTCACACCTCCAATCTCACACTCACCGAGTCACACCACCCCACTCTCACACTCATCGATTCACACCTCGCCACAGTCACACTCACCGATTCACACCTCCAATCTCACACTCACCGATTCACACTTCCACTCTCACACTCTCCGATTCACAGCTCCACTCACACAGTCACCGATTCACACTCTCACTCACAATCACCGATTCACACCTCCCCACTCTCACACTCACCGATTCACACCTCCCCACTCTCACACTCACCGATTCACACCTCCCAACTCTCACACTGAACGATTCACACCTCCACTCTCACACTCAACGATTCACACCTCCCCACTCTCACACTCACGGATTCACAGCTCCCCACTCTCACACTCACCGATTCACACTTCCACTCTCACACAAACCGATTCACAGCTCTACTCTCACAATCACCGATTCACACCTCCACTCACACACTCAGCGATTCACACCTCCCACTCTCACACTCACCGATTCACACCTCCACTCTCACACTCACCGAGTCAGACCACCCCACTCTCACACTCACCGATTCACACCTCCCCACTCTCACACTCACCGATTCACACCTCCTCAATCTCACACTCACCGATTCACACCTCCACTCTCACACTGACCGATTCACACCTCCACTCTCACACTCAACGATTCACACCTCCCCACTCTCACACTCACTGATTCACACTTCCACTCTCACACTCACCGATTCACACCTCCACTCTCACACTCACCGAGTCACACCACCCCACTCTCACACTCACCGATTCAGATCCTCCCCACACTCACAGTCACCGATTCACACCTCCACTCTCACACTCACCGATTCACACCTCCCCAAACTCACACTCACCGATTCACACCTCCAATCTCACACTCACCGAGTCACACCACCCCACTCTCACACTCATCGATTCACACCTCGCCACACTCACACTCACCGATTCACACCTCCAATCTCACACTCACCGATTCACACTTCCACTCTCACACTCTCCGATTCACAGCTCCACTCACACAGTCACCGATTCACACTCTCACTCACAATCACCGATTCCAACCTCCCCACTCTCACACTCACCTATTCACACCTCCCCACTCTCACACTCACCGATTCACACCTCCCCACTCTCACACTGAACGATTCACACCTCCACTCTCACACTCAACGATTCATACCTCCCCACTCTCACGCTCACTGATTCACACCCCCCACTCTCACACTCACGGATTCACAGCTCCCCACTCTCACACTCAGCGATTCACACTTCCACTCTCACACAAACCGATTCACAGCTCTACTCTCACACTCACCAATTCACACCTCCACTCACACACTCAGCGATTCACACCTCCCACTCTCACACTCACCGAGTCAGACCACCCCACTCTCACACTCACCGATTCACACCTCCCCACTCTCACACTCACCGATTCACACCTCCCCACTCTCACACTCACCGATTCACACCTCCTCAATCTCACACTCACCGATTCACACCTCCACTCTCACACTGACCGATTCACACCTCCACTCTCACACTCAACGATTCACACCTCCCCACTCTCACACTCACTGATTCACACTTCCACTCTCACACTCACCGATTCACACCTCCACTCTCACACTCACCGATTCACACCTCCACTCTCACACTCACCGATTCACACATCCACTCTCACACTCACCGATTCACACCTCCCCACTCTCACACTCACCGATTCACACCTCCCCATACTCACACTCACCGATTCACACACCCACTCTCGCACTCACCGATTTACACCTCCCCACTCTCACTCACCGATTCACACCTCCACTCTCACACTCACTGATTCACACCTCCCCAAACTCACACTCACCGATTCACACTTCCTCTCTCACACTTACCGATTCACAGCTCCACTCTCACATTCACGGATTCACACCTCCCCACTCACACACTCAGCAATTCACACCTCCACTCTAACACTCACTGTTTCACACCTCCCCACTCTCACACTCACCGATTCACAGCTCCCCACTCTCACACTCACCGATTCACACCTCCACTCTCACACTCACCGATTCACACCTCCACCATCACACTCACCGATTCACACATCCACTCTCATACTCACTGATTCACAGCTGCCGACTCTCACACTCACCGATTCACACCTCCCCACTCACACACTCACCGATTCACACTTCCTCTCTCACACTCACCGATTCACAAATCCACTCACACAGTCACCGATTCACACCCTCACTCACAATCACCGATTCACACCTCCACACTCTCATGCTCACTGATTCACACTCCCCCACACTCACACTCACGGATTCACACCTCCCCACTCACACACTCAGCAATTCACACCTCCACTCTCACACTCCCTGATTCACAGCTCCTCTCTCACACTCACCGATTCACAGCTCCACTCACACATTCACCGATTCACACCCTTACTATCACACTCACCGATACACACCTCCCCACTCTCACGCTCACTGATTCACAGCTCCCCACTTTCACACTCACCGATTCACACCTCCACTCTCACACACACCGATTCACACCTCCACTCACACATTCACTGATTCAGACCCCCACTCTCACACTCACCGATTCACACCTCCCCACTCTCACGATCACTGATTCACACTCCCCCACTCGCACACTTACGGATTCACACCTCCCCACTCTCACAACCACCGATTCACCTCCACTCACACACTCACCGATTCACACCTCCCCACTCTCACACTCACCGATTCACACATCCCCCCTTTCACAATCACCGATTCACACCTCCCCACTGTCACACTCACAGATTCACACCTCCCCCTTCTCACACTCACCGATTCACACCTCCCCACTCTCACACTCACTGATTCACACCTCCCCCTCTCACATTCACCGATTCACACGTCCGCCTCTCACACTCACCGATTCACAGCACCCTACTCTCACACTCACCGATTCACACATCCACTCTCACACTCACCAATTCAGACCCCCACTCTCACACTCACCGATTCACCCCTCCCCACTCTCACGCTCACTGATTCACACCTCCGCCTCACACACTTACCGATTCACAGCACCCCACTCTCACATTCACCGATTCACACCTCCGCCTCTCACACTCACCGATTCACACCTCCACTCACACACTCAACGATTCACCCCCACCCAAACTCACACTCACCGATTCACACCTCCCCACTCTCACACTCACTGATTCACAGCTCCCCACTCTCACATTCACCGATTCAGACCTCCACTCATCATATTCACCGATTCAGACCCCCACTCTCACACTCACCGATTCACACCTCCCCACTCTCACAATCACTGATTCACACTCCCCCACTCTCACACTTACGGATTCACACCTCCCCACTCTCACACTCACCGATTCACACCTTCCCCCTTTCACAATCACCGAATCACACCTCCCCACTCTCACATTCACCGATTCACACCTCCCACTTCTCACACTCAGCGATTCACACCTCCCCACTCTCACACTCACTGATTCACACCTCCCCCTCTCACATTCACCGATTCACACCTCCACTCTCACACTCACCGAGTAACACCACCCCACTCTCATGCTCACCGATTCACACCTCCCCACACTCACACTCACCGATTCACACCTCCAGTCTGACATTCACCGATTCACACCTCCCCACTCTCACAGTCACTGATTCACACCTCCACTCTCACAATCATCGATTCACACCTCCCCAGTCTCACACTCACCGATTCACACCTCCCCGATTCACACCTCCCCACTCTCACACTCACTGATTCACAGCTCCCCACTCTCACACTCACCGATTCAGACCTCCACTCATCATATTCACCGATTCAGACCCCCACTCTCACACTCACCGATTCACACCTCCCCACTCTCACAATCACTGATTCACACTCCCCCACTCTCACACTTACGGATTCACACCTCCCCACTCTCACACTCACCGATTCACACCTTCCCCCTTTCACAATCACCGAATCACACCTCCCCACTCTCACATTCACCGATTCACACCTCCCACTTCTCACACTCAGCGATTCACACCTCCCCACTCTCACACTCACTGATTCACACCTCCCCCTCTCACATTCACCGATTCACACCTCCACTCTCACACTCACCGAGTAACACCACCCCACTCTCATGCTCACCGATTCACACCTCCCCACACTCACACTCACCGATTCACACCTCCAGTCTGACATTCACCGATTCACACCTCCCCACTCTCACAGTCACTGATTCACACCTCCACTCTCACAATCATCGATTCACACCTCCCCAGTCTCACACTCACCGATTCACACCTCCCCGATTCACACCTCCCCACTCTCACACTCACTGATTCACACCTTCCCCTCTCACGTTCACTGATTCACACCTCCGCCTCACACACTCACCGATTCACACCTCCCCACTCTCACAGTCACTGATTCACACCTCCACTCTCACAATCATCGATTCACACCTCCCCACTCTCACACTCACCGATTCACACCTCCCCGATTCACACCTCCCCACTCTCACACTCACTGATTCACACCTTCCCCTCTCACATTGACTGATTCACACCTCCGCCTCACACACTCACCGATTCACAGCACCCCACTCTCACATTCACCGATTCACACCTCCGCCTCTCACACTCACCGATTCACACCTCCACTCACACACTCAACGATTCACCCCCACCCAAACTCACACTCACCGATTCACACCTCCCCACTCTCACACTCACTGAATCACAGCTCCCCACTTTCACACTCACCGATTCAGACCTCCACTCATCATATTCACCGATTCAGACCCCCACTCTCACACTCACCAATTCACACCTCCCCACTCTCACGATCACTGATTCACACTCCCCCACTCTCACACTTACGGATTCACACCTCCCCACTCTCACACTCACCGATTCACACCTTCCCCCTTTCACAATCACCGAATCACACCTCCCCACTCTCACACTCACCGATTCACACCTCCCACTTCTCACACTCAGCGATTCACACCTCCCCACTCTCACACTCACTGATTCACACCTCCCCCTCTCACATTCACCGATTCACACCTCCACTCTCACACTCACCGAGTAACACCACCCCACTCTCACGCTCACCGATTCACACCTCCCAACACTCACACTCACCGATTCACACCTCCAGTCTGACATTCACCGATTCAAACCTCCCCACTCTCACACTCACCGATTCACACCTCCCCACTCTCACACTCACCGATTCACAGCTCCACTCACACAGTCACCGATACAGACCCTCACTCACAATCACCGAGTCACACCTCCCCACTCTCACACTCACCAATTCACACCTCCCACTCTCACACTCAACGATTCACACCTCCACTCTCACACTCACCGAGTCAGACCACCCCACTCTCACACTCACCGATTCACACTTCCAACTCTCACACTCACCGATTCACACCTCCACTCTCACACTCACCGATTCACACCTCCACTCCACACTCACCGATTCACACATCCACTCTCACACTCACTGATTCACACCTCCCCACTCTCACACTCACCGATTCACACTTCCACTCTCACACTCACCGATTCACACCTCCACTCTCACACTCACCAATTCACACCTCCACTCTCACACTCACCGATTTATACATCCACTCTCACACTCACTGATTCACACCTCCCCACTCTCTCACTCACCGATTCACATCTCCCCACTCACACTCACCGATTCACACCTCCACTCTCACACTCACCGACTCACAGCTGCCCACTCTCACACTCACTGATTCACAGCTGCCCACTCGCACACTCACCGATTCACACCTCCCCACCCTCACAATCACCGATTCACACCTCCCCACTCTCACATTCACCGATTCACACCTCCCCCTCTCACAATCACCGATTCACACCTCCCCACTCTCACACTCACCGATTCACACCTCCCCCTTCTCACACTCACCGATTCACACTCCCCACTCTCACACTCACTGATTCACACCTTCCCCTCTCACATTCACTGATTCACACCTCCGCCTCACACACTAACCGATTCACAGCACCCCCTTCTCACACTCACCGATTCACACCTCCCCACTCTCACACTCACTGATTCACACCTTCCCCTCTCACATTCACTGATTCACACCTCCTCCTCTCACACTCACCGATTCACAGCTCCCCACTCTCACACTCACCGATTCACACATCCGCCTCTCACACTCACCGATTCACACCTCCACTCACACACTCAACGATTCACACCTACCCAAACTCACACTCACCGATTCACACCTCCCCAGTCTCATGCTCACCGATTCACACCTTTCCAAACTCACACTCACCGATTCACACCTCCACTCTCACACTCACCAATTCACACCTCCCCACTCTCACTCACCGATTCACACCTCCCCAACCATCACTCACGGATTCACAGCTCCCCACTCTCACACTCACCGATTCACACTTCCACTCTCACACTAACCGATTGACAGCTCCACTCTCACACTCACTGATTCACACCTCCCCAAACTCACTCTCACCGATTCACACCTGCACTCTCACACTCACCGAGTCACACCACCCCACTCTCACACTCACCGATTCACACCTCCCCACACTCACACTCACCGAGTCACACCTCCACTCTCACACTCACCGATTCACACTTCCACTCTCACACTCACCGATTCACAGCTCCACTCACACAGTCTCCTATTCACACCCTTACAATCACCGATTCACACCTCCCCACTCTGACACTCACTGATTCACACCTCCACTCTCACACTTACCGATTCACACCTCCACTCTCACACTCAATGATTCACACCTCCCCACTCTCACACTCACTGATTCACACTCCCCCACTCTCACACTCACGGATTCACACTTCCCCACTCTCACACACACCGATTCACACTTCCACTCTCACACTAACTGATTCACAGCTCCACTCTCATACTCACCGATTCACACCTGCACTCACACACTCAGCGATTCACACCTCCCACTCTCACACTCACCAAGTCACACCTCCACTCTCACACTCACCGAATCACACCTTCACTCTCACACACTCACTGATTCACACGTCCCCCTCACATTCACCGATTCACACCTCCGCCTCTCAAACTCACCGATTCACACCTCCACTCTCACACTCACCGATTCACACCTCCCCACTCACATGCTCACTGATTGACACTCCCCCACTCTCACACTCACCGATTCACACCTCCACTCTCACACTCACCGAGTAACACCACCCCACTCTCACACTCACCGATTCAGATCCTCCCCACACTCACAGTCACCGATTCACACCTCCACTCTCACACTCACCGATTCACACCTCCCCAAACTCACAGTCACCGATTCACACCTCCAATCTCACACTCACCGAGTCACACCACCCCACTCTCACACTCATCGATTCACACCTCGCCACAGTCACACTCACCGATTCACACCTCCAATCTCACACTCACCGATTCACACTTCCACTCTCACACTCTCCGATTCACAGCTCCAATCACACAGTCACCGATTCACACTCTCACTCACAATCACCGATTCACACCTCCCCACTCTCACACTCACTGATTCACACCTCCCCACTCTCACACTCACCGATTCACACCTCCCAACTCTCACACTGAACGATTCACACCTCCACTCTCACACTCAACGATTCACACCTCCCCACTCTCACACTCACGGATTCACAGCTCCCCACTCTCACACTCACCGATTCACACTTCCACTCTCACACAAACCGATTCACAGCTCTACTCTCACACTCACCGATTCACACCTCCACTCACACACTCAGCGATTCACACCTCCCACTCTCACACTCACCGATTCACACCTCCACTCTCACACTCACCGAGTCAGACCACCCCACTCTCACACTCACCGATTCACACCTCCCCACTCTCACACTCACCGATTCACACCTCCTCAATCTCACACTCACCGATTCACACCTCCACTCTCACACTGACCGATTCACACCTCCACTCTCACACTCAACGATTCACACCTCCCCACTCTCACACTCACTGATTCACACTTCCACTCTCACACTCACCGATTCACACCTCCACTCTCACACTCACCGAGTCACACCACCCCACTCTCACACTCACCGATTCAGATCCTCCCCACACTCACAGTCATCGATTCACACCTCCACTCTCACACTCACCGATTCACACCTCCCCAAACTCACACTCACCGATTCACACCTCCAATCTCACACTCACCGAGTCACACCACCCCACTCTCACACTCATCGATTCACACCTCGCCACACTCACACTCACCGATTCACACCTCCAATCTCACACTCACCGATTCACACTTCCACTCTCACACTCTCCGATTCACAGCTCCACTCACACAGTCACCGATTCACACTCTCACTCACAATCACCGATTCCCACCTCCCCACTCTCACACTCACCTATTCACACCTCCCCACTCTCACACTCACCGATTCACACCTCCCCACTCTCACACTGAACGATTCACACCTCCACTCTCACACTCAACGATTCATACCTCCCCACTCTCACGCTCACTGATTCACACCCCCCACTCTCACACTCACAGATTCACAGCTCCCCACTCTCACACTCAGCGATTCACACTTCCACTCTCACACAAACCGATTCACAGCTCTACTCTCACACTCACCAATTCACACCTCCACTCACACACTCAGCGATTCACACCTCCCACTCTCACACTCACCGATTCACACCTCCACTCTCACACTCACCGAGTCAGACCACCCCACTCTCACACTCACCGATTCACACCTCCCCACTCTCACACTCACCGATTCACACCTCCTCAATCTCACACTCACCGATTCACACCTCCACTCTCACACTGACCGATTCACACCTCCACTCTCACACTCAACGATTCACACCTCCCCACTCTCACACTCACTGATTCACACTTCCACTCTCACACTCACCGATTCACACCTCCACTCTCACACTCACCGATTCACACCTCCACTCTCACACTCACCGATTCACACCTCCACTCTCACACTCACCGATTCACACATCCACTCTCACACTCACCGATTCACACCTCCCCACTCTCACACTCACCGATTCACACCTCCCCATACTCACACTCACCGATTCACACACCCACTCTCGCACTCACCGATTTACACCTCCCCACTCTCACTCACCGATTCACACCTCCCCAAACTCACAGTCACCGATTCACACCTCCACTCTCACACTCACCGAGTCACACCATCCCACTCTCACACTCACCGATTCAGATCCTCCCCACACTCACAGTCACCGATTCACACCTCCACTCTCACACTCACTGATTCACACCTCCCCAAACTCACACTCACCGATTCACACTTCCTCTCTCACACTTACCGATTCACAGCTCCACTCTCACATTCACGGATTCACACCTCCCCACTCACACACTCAGCAATTCACACCTCCACTCTAACACTCACTGTTTCACACCTCCCCACTCTCACACTCACCGATTCACAGCTCCCCACTCTCACACTCACCGATTCACACCTCCACTCTCACACTCACCGATTCACACCTCCACCATCACACTCACCGATTCACACATCCACTCTCATACTCACTGATTCACAGCTGCCGACTCTCACACTCACCGATTCACACCTCCCCACTCACACACTCACCGATTCACACTTCCTCTCTCACACTCACCGATTCACAAATCCACTCACACAGTCACCGATTCACACCCTCACTCACAATCACCGATTCACACCTCCACACTCTCATGCTCACTGATTCACACTCCCCCACACTCACACTCACGGATTCACACCTCCCCACTCACACACTCAGCAATTCACACCTCCACTCTCACACTCCCTGATTCACAGCTCCTCTCTCACACTCACCGATTCACAGCTCCACTCACACATTCACCGATTCACACCCTTACTATCACACTCACCGATACACACCTCCCCACTCTCACGCTCACTGATTCACAGCTCCCCACTTTCACACTCACCGATTCACACCTCCACTCTCACACACACCGATTCACACCTCCACTCACACATTCACTGATTCAGACCCCCACTCTCACACTCACCGATTCACACCTCCCCACTCTCACGATCACTGATTCACACTCCCCCACTCGCACACTTACGGATTCACACCTCCCCACTCTCACAACCACCGATTCACCTCCACTCACACACTCACCGATTCACACCTCCCCACTCTCACACTCACCGATTCACACATCCCCCCTTTCACAATCACCGATTCACACCTCCCCACTGTCACACTCACAGATTCACACCTCCCCCTTCTCACACTCACCGATTCACACCTCCCCACTCTCACACTCACTGATTCACACCTCCCCCTCTCACATTCACCGATTCACACGTCCGCCTCTCACACTCACCGATTCACAGCACCCTACTCTCACACTCACCGATTCACACATCCACTCTCACACTCACCAATTCAGACCCCCACTCTCACACTCACCGATTCACCCCTCCCCACTCTCACGCTCACTGATTCACACCTCCGCCTCACACACTTACCGATTCACAGCACCCCACTCTCACATTCACCGATTCACACCTCCGCCTCTCACACTCACCGATTCACACCTCCACTCACACACTCAACGATTCACCCCCACCCAAACTCACACTCACCGATTCACACCTCCCCACTCTCACACTCACTGATTCACAGCTCCCCACTCTCACACTCACCGATTCAGACCTCCACTCATCATATTCACCGATTCAGACCCCCACTCTCACACTCACCGATTCACACCTCCCCACTCTCACAATCACTGATTCACACTCCCCCACTCTCACACTTACGGATTCACACCTCCCCACTCTCACACTCACCGATTCACACCTTCCCCCTTTCACAATCACCGAATCACACCTCCCCACTCTCACATTCACCGATTCACACCTCCCACTTCTCACACTCAGCGATTCACACCTCCCCACTCTCACACTCACTGATTCACACCTCCCCCTCTCACATTCACCGATTCACACCTCCACTCTCACACTCACCGAGTAACACCACCCCACTCTCATGCTCACCGATTCACACCTCCCCACACTCACACTCACCGATTCACACCTCCAGTCTGACATTCACCGATTCACACCTCCCCACTCTCACAGTCACTGATTCACACCTCCACTCTCACAATCATCGATTCACACCTCCCCAGTCTCACACTCACCGATTCACACCTCCCCGATTCACACCTCCCCACTCTCACACTCACTGATTCACACCTTCCCCTCTCACGTTCACTGATTCACACCTCCGCCTCACACACTCACCGATTCACACCTCCCCACTCTCACAGTCACTGATTCACACCTCCACTCTCACAATCATCGATTCACACCTCCCCACTCTCACACTCACCGATTCACACCTCCCCGATTCACACCTCCCCACTCTCACACTCACTGATTCACACCTTCCCCTCTCACATTGACTGATTCACACCTCCGCCTCACACACTCACCGATTCACAGCACCCCACTCTCACATTCACCGATTCACACCTCCGCCTCTCACACTCACCGATTCACACCTCCACTCACACACTCAACGATTCACCCCCACCCAAACTCACACTCACCGATTCACACCTCCCCACTCTCACACTCACTGAATCACAGCTCCCCACTCTCACACTCACCGATTCAGACCTCCACTCATCATATTCACCGATTCAGACCCCCACTCTCACACTCACCAATTCACACCTCCCCACTCTCACGATCACTGATTCACACTCCCCCACTCTCACACTTACGGATTCACACCTCCCCACTCTCACACTCACCGATTCACACCTTCCCCCTTTCACAATCACCGAATCACACCTCCCCACTCTCACACTCACCGATTCACACCTCCCACTTCTCACACTCAGCGATTCACACCTCCCCACTCTCACACTCACTGATTCACACCTCCCCCTCTCACATTCACCGATTCACACCTCCACTCTCACACTCACCGAGTAACACCACCCCACTCTCACGCTCACCGATTCACACCTCCCAACACTCACACTCACCGATTCACACCTCCAGTCTGACATTCACCGATTCAAACCTCCCCACTCTCACACTCACCGATTCACACCTCCCCACTCTCACACTCACCGATTCACAGCTCCACTCACACAGTCACCGATACAGACCCTCACTCACAATCACCGAGTCACACCTCCCCACTCTCACACTCACCAATTCACACCTCCCACTCTCACACTCAACGATTCACACCTCCACTCTCACACTCACCGAGTCAGACCACCCCACTCTCACACTCACCGATTCACACTTCCAACTCTCACACTCACCGATTCACACCTCCACTCTCACACTCACCGATTCACACCTCCACTCCACACTCACCGATTCACACATCCACTCTCACACTCACTGATTCACACCTCCCCACTCTCACACTCACCGATTCACACTTCCACTCTCACACTCACCGATTCACACCTCCACTCTCACACTCACCAATTCACACCTCCACTCTCACACTCACCGATTTATACATCCACTCTCACACTCACTGATTCACACCTCCCCACTCTCTCACTCACCGATTCACATCTCCCCACTCACACTCACCGATTCACACCTCCACTCTCACACTCACCGACTCACAGCTGCCCACTCTCACACTCACTGATTCACAGCTGCCCACTCGCACACTCACCGATTCACACCTCCCCACCCTCACAATCACCGATTCACACCTCCCCACTCTCACATTCACCGATTCACACCTCCCCCTCTCACAATCACCGATTCACACCTCCCCACTCTCACACTCACCGATTCACACCTCCCCCTTCTCACACTCACCGATTCACACTCCCCACTCTCACACTCACTGATTCACACCTTCCCCTCTCACATTCACTGATTCACACCTCCGCCTCACACACTAACCGATTCACAGCACCCCCTTCTCACACTCACCGATTCACACCTCCCCACTCTCACACTCACTGATTCACACCTTCCCCTCTCACATTCACTGATTCACACCTCCTCCTCTCACACTCACCGATTCACAGCTCCCCACTCTCAAAGTCACTGATTCACACCTCCACTCTCACAATCATCGATTCACACCTCCCCACTCTCACACTCACCGATTCACACCTCCCCGATTCACACCTCCCCACTCTCACACTCACTGATTCACACCTTCCCCTCTCACATTGACTGATTCACACCTCCGCCTCACACACTCACCGATTCACAGCACCCCACTCTCACATTCACCGATTCACACCTCCGCCTCTCACACTCACCGATTCACACCTCCACTCACACACTCAACGATTCACCCCCACCCAAACTCACACTCACCGATTCACACCTCCCCACTCTCACACTCACTGAATCACAGCTCCCCACTCTCACACTCACCGATTCAGACCTCCACTCATCATATTCACCGATTCAGACCCCCACTCTCACACTCACCAATTCACACCTCCCCACTCTCACGATCACTGATTCACACTCCCCCACTCTCACACTTACGGATTCACACCTCCCCACTCTCACACTCACCGATTCACACCTTCCCCCTTTCACAATCACCGAATCACACCTCCCCACTCTCACACTCACCGATTCACACCTCCCACTTCTCACACTCAGCGATTCACACCTCCCCACTCTCACACTCACTGATTCACACCTCCCCCTCTCACATTCACCGATTCACACCTCCACTCTCACACTCACCGAGTAACACCACCCCACTCTCACGCTCACCGATTCACACCTCCCAACACTCACACTCACCGATTCACACCTCCAGTCTGACATTCACCGATTCAAACCTCCCCACTCTCACACTCACCGATTCACACCTCCCCACTCTCACACTCACCGATTCACAGCTCCACTCACACAGTCACCGATACAGACCCTCACTCACAATCACCGAGTCACACCTCCCCACTCTCACACTCACCGATTCACACCTCCACTCTCACACTCACCGAGTAACACCACCCCACTCTCACACTCACCGATTCAGATCCTCCCCACACTCACAGTCACCGATTCACACCTCCACTCTCACACTCACCGATTCACACCTCCCCAAACTCACAGTCACCGATTCACACCTCCAATCTCACACTCACCGAGTCACACCACCCCACTCTCACACTCATCGATTCACACCTCGCCACAGTCACACTCACCGATTCACACCTCCAATCTCACACTCACCGATTCACACTTCCACTCTCACACTCTCCGATTCACAGCTCCACTCACACAGTCACCGATTCACACTCTCACTCACAATCACCGATTCACACCTCCCCACTCTCACACTCACCGATTCACACCTCCCCACTCTCACACTCACCGATTCACACCTCCCAACTCTCACACTGAACGATTCACACCTCCACTCTCACACTCAACGATTCACACCTCCCCACTCTCACACTCACGGATTCACAGCTCCCCACTCTCACACTCACCGATTCACACTTCCACTCTCACACAAACCGATTCACAGCTCTACTCTCACACTCACCGATTCACACCTCCACTCACACACTCAGCGATTCACACCTCCCACTCTCACACTCACCGATTCACACCTCCACTCTCACACTCACCGAGTCAGACCACCCCACTCTCACACTCACCGATTCACACCTCCCCACTCTCACACTCACCGATTCACACCTCCTCAATCTCACACTCACCGATTCACACCTCCACTCTCACACTGACCGATTCACACCTCCACTCTCACACTCAACGATTCACACCTCCCCACTCTCACACTCACTGATTCACACTTCCACTCTCACACTCACCGATTCACACCTCCACTCTCACACTCACCGAGTCACACCACCCCACTCTCACACTCACCGATTCAGATCCTCCCCACACTCACAGTCATCGATTCACACCTCCACTCTCACACTCACCGATTCACACCTCCCCAAACTCACACTCACCGATTCACACCTCCAATCTCACACTCACCGAGTCACACCACCCCACTCTCACACTCATCGATTCACACCTCGCCACACTCACACTCACCGATTCACACCTCCAATCTCACACTCACCGATTCACACTTCCACTCTCACACTCTCCGATTCACAGCTCCACTCACACAGTCACCGATTCACACTCTCACTCACAATCACCGATTCCCACCTCCCCACTCTCACACTCACCTATTCACACCTCCCCACTCTCACACTCACCGATTCACACCTCCCCACTCTCACACTGAACGATTCACACCTCCACTCTCACACTCAACGATTCATACCTCCCCACTCTCACGCTCACTGATTCACACCCCCCACTCTCACACTCACGGATTCACAGCTCCCCACTCTCACACTCAGCGATTCACACTTCCACTCTCACACAAACCGATTCACAGCTCTACTCTCACACTCACCAATTCACACCTCCACTCACACACTCAGCGATTCACACCTCCCACTCTCACACTCACCGATTCACACCTCCACTCTCACACTCACCGAGTCAGACCACCCCACTCTCACACTCACCGATTCACACCTCCCCACTCTCACACTCACCGATTCACACCTCCTCAATCTCACACTCACCGATTCACACCTCCACTCTCACACTGACCGATTCACACCTCCACTCTCACACTCAACGATTCACACCTCCCCACTCTCACACTCACTGATTCACACTTCCACTCTCACACTCACCGATTCACACCTCCACTCTCACACTCACCGATTCACACCTCCACTCTCACACTCACCGATTCACACCTCCACTCTCACACTCACCGATTCACACATCCACTCTCACACTCACCGATTCACACCTCCCCACTCTCACACTCACCGATTCACACCTCCCCATACTCACACTCACCGATTCACACACCCACTCTCGCACTCACCGATTTACACCTCCCCACTCTCACTCACCGATTCACACCTCCCCAAACTCACAGTCACCGATTCACACCTCCACTCTCACACTCACCGAGTCACACCATCCCACTCTCACACTCACCGATTCAGATCCTCCCCACACTCACAGTCACCGATTCACACCTCCACTCTCACACTCACTGATTCACACCTCCCCAAACTCACACTCACCGATTCACACTTCCTCTCTCACACTTACCGATTCACAGCTCCACTCTCACATTCACGGATTCACACCTCCCCACTCACACACTCAGCAATTCACACCTCCACTCTAACACTCACTGTTTCACACCTCCCCACTCTCACACTCACCGATTCACAGCTCCCCACTCTCACACTCACCGATTCACACCTCCACTCTCACACTCACCGATTCACACCTCCACCATCACACTCACCGATTCACACATCCACTCTCATACTCACTGATTCACAGCTGCCGACTCTCACACTCACCGATTCACACCTCCCCACTCACACACTCACCGATTCACACTTCCTCTCTCACACTCACCGATTCACAAATCCACTCACACAGTCACCGATTCACACCCTCACTCACAATCACCGATTCACACCTCCACACTCTCATGCTCACTGATTCACACTCCCCCACACTCACACTCACGGATTCACACCTCCCCACTCACACACTCAGCAATTCACACCTCCACTCTCACACTCCCTGATTCACAGCTCCTCTCTCACACTCACCGATTCACAGCTCCACTCACACATTCACCGATTCACACCCTTACTATCACACTCACCGATACACACCTCCCCACTCTCACGCTCACTGATTCACAGCTCCCCACTTTCACACTCACCGATTCACACCTCCACTCTCACACACACCGATTCACACCTCCACTCACACATTCACTGATTCAGACCCCCACTCTCACACTCACCGATTCACACCTCCCCACTCTCACGATCACTGATTCACACTCCCCCACTCGCACACTTACGGATTCACACCTCCCCACTCTCACAACCACCGATTCACCTCCACTCACACACTCACCGATTCACACCTCCCCACTCTCACACTCACCGATTCACACATCCCCCCTTTCACAATCACCGATTCACACCTCCCCACTGTCACACTCACAGATTCACACCTCCCCCTTCTCACACTCACCGATTCACACCTCCCCACTCTCACACTCACTGATTCACACCTCCCCCTCTCACATTCACCGATTCACACGTCCGCCTCTCACACTCACCGATTCACAGCACCCTACTCTCACACTCACCGATTCACACATCCACTCTCACACTCACCAATTCAGACCCCCACTCTCACACTCACCGATTCACCCCTCCCCACTCTCACGCTCACTGATTCACACCTCCGCCTCACACACTTACCGATTCACAGCACCCCACTCTCACATTCACCGATTCACACCTCCGCCTCTCACACTCACCGATTCACACCTCCACTCACACACTCAACGATTCACCCCCACCCAAACTCACACTCACCGATTCACACCTCCCCACTCTCACACTCACTGATTCACAGCTCCCCACTCTCACACTCACCGATTCAGACCTCCACTCATCATATTCACCGATTCAGACCCCCACTCTCACACTCACCGATTCACACCTCCCCACTCTCACAATCACTGATTCACACTCCCCCACTCTCACACTTACGGATTCACACCTCCCCACTCTCACACTCACCGATTCACACCTTCCCCCTTTCACAATCACCGAATCACACCTCCCCACTCTCACATTCACCGATTCACACCTCCCACTTCTCACACTCAGCGATTCACACCTCCCCACTCTCACACTCACTGATTCACACCTCCCCCTCTCACATTCACCGATTCACACCTCCACTCTCACACTCACCGAGTAACACCACCCCACTCTCATGCTCACCGATTCACACCTCCCCACACTCACACTCACCGATTCACACCTCCAGTCTGACATTCACCGATTCACACCTCCCCACTCTCACAGTCACTGATTCACACCTCCACTCTCACAATCATCGATTCACACCTCCCCAGTCTCACACTCACCGATTCACACCTCCCCGATTCACACCTCCCCACTCTCACACTCACTGATTCACACCTTCCCCTCTCACGTTCACTGATTCACACCTCCGCCTCACACACTCACCGATTCACACCTCCCCACTCTCACAGTCACTGATTCACACCTCCACTCTCACAATCATCGATTCACACCTCCCCACTCTCACACTCACCGATTCACACCTCCCCGATTCACACCTCCCCACTCTCACACTCACTGATTCACACCTTCCCCTCTCACATTGACTGATTCACACCTCCGCCTCACACACTCACCGATTCACAGCACCCCACTCTCACATTCACCGATTCACACCTCCGCCTCTCACACTCACCGATTCACACCTCCACTCACACACTCAACGATTCACCCCCACCCAAACTCACACTCACCGATTCACACCTCCCCACTCTCACACTCACTGAATCACAGCTCCCCACTCTCACACTCACCGATTCAGACCTCCACTCATCATATTCACCGATTCAGACCCCCACTCTCACACTCACCAATTCACACCTCCCCACTCTCACGATCACTGATTCACACTCCCCCACTCTCACACTTACGGATTCACACCTCCCCACTCTCACACTCACCGATTCACACCTTCCCCCTTTCACAATCACCGAATCACACCTCCCCACTCTCACACTCACCGATTCACACCTCCCACTTCTCACACTCAGCGATTCACACCTCCCCACTCTCACACTCACTGATTCACACCTCCCCCTCTCACATTCACCGATTCACACCTCCACTCTCACACTCACCGAGTAACACCACCCCACTCTCACGCTCACCGATTCACACCTCCCAACACTCACACTCACCGATTCACACCTCCAGTCTGACATTCACCGATTCAAACCTCCCCACTCTCACACTCACCGATTCACACCTCCCCACTCTCACACTCACCGATTCACAGCTCCACTCACACAGTCACCGATACAGACCCTCACTCACAATCACCGAGTCACACCTCCCCACTCTCACACTCACCAATTCACACCTCCCACTCTCACACTCAACGATTCACACCTCCACTCTCACACTCACCGAGTCAGACCACCCCACTCTCACACTCACCGATTCACACTTCCAACTCTCACACTCACCGATTCACACCTCCACTCTCACACTCACCGATTCACACCTCCACTCCACACTCACCGATTCACACATCCACTCTCACACTCACTGATTCACACCTCCCCACTCTCACACTCACCGATTCACACTTCCACTCTCACACTCACCGATTCACACCTCCACTCTCACACTCACCAATTCACACCTCCACTCTCACACTCACCGATTTATACATCCACTCTCACACTCACTGATTCACACCTCCCCACTCTCTCACTCACCGATTCACATCTCCCCACTCACACTCACCGATTCACACCTCCACTCTCACACTCACCGACTCACAGCTGCCCACTCTCACACTCACTGATTCACAGCTGCCCACTCGCACACTCACCGATTCACACCTCCCCACCCTCACAATCACCGATTCACACCTCCCCACTCTCACATTCACCGATTCACACCTCCCCCTCTCACAATCACCGATTCACACCTCCCCACTCTCACACTCACCGATTCACACCTCCCCCTTCTCACACTCACCGATTCACACTCCCCACTCTCACACTCACTGATTCACACCTTCCCCTCTCACATTCACTGATTCACACCTCCGCCTCACACACTAACCGATTCACAGCACCCCCTTCTCACACTCACCGATTCACACCTCCCCACTCTCACACTCACTGATTCACACCTTCCCCTCTCACATTCACTGATTCACACCTCCTCCTCTCACACTCACCGATTCACAGCTCCCCACTCTCAAAGTCACTGATTCACACCTCCACTCTCACAATCATCGATTCACACCTCCCCACTCTCACACTCACCGATTCACACCTCCCCGATTCACACCTCCCCACTCTCACACTCACTGATTCACACCTTCCCCTCTCACATTGACTGATTCACACCTCCGCCTCACACACTCACCGATTCACAGCACCCCACTCTCACATTCACCGATTCACACCTCCGCCTCTCACACTCACCGATTCACACCTCCACTCACACACTCAACGATTCACCCCCACCCAAACTCACACTCACCGATTCACACCTCCCCACTCTCACACTCACTGAATCACAGCTCCCCACTCTCACACTCACCGATTCAGACCTCCACTCATCATATTCACCGATTCAGACCCCCACTCTCACACTCACCAATTCACACCTCCCCACTCTCACGATCACTGATTCACACTCCCCCACTCTCACACTTACGGATTCACACCTCCCCACTCTCACACTCACCGATTCACACCTTCCCCCTTTCACAATCACCGAATCACACCTCCCCACTCTCACACTCACCGATTCACACCTCCCACTTCTCACACTCAGCGATTCACACCTCCCCACTCTCACACTCACTGATTCACACCTCCCCCTCTCACATTCACCGATTCACACCTCCACTCTCACACTCACCGAGTAACACCACCCCACTCTCACGCTCACCGATTCACACCTCCCAACACTCACACTCACCGATTCACACCTCCAGTCTGACATTCACCGATTCAAACCTCCCCACTCTCACACTCACCGATTCACACCTCCCCACTCTCACACTCACCGATTCACAGCTCCACTCACACAGTCACCGATACAGACCCTCACTCACAATCACCGAGTCACACCTCCCCACTCTCACACTCACCAATTCACACCTCCCACTCTCACACTCAACGATTCACACCTCCACTCTCACACTCACCGAGTCAGACCACCCCACTCTCACACTCACCGATTCACACTTCCAACTCTCACACTCACCGATTCACACCTCCACTCTCACACTCACCGATTCACACCTCCACTCCACACTCACCGATTCACACATCCACTCTCACACTCACTGATTCACACCTCCCCACTCTCACACTCACCGATTCACACTTCCACTCTCACACTCACCGATTCACACCTCCACTCTCACACTCACCAATTCACACCTCCACTCTCACACTCACCGATTTATACATCCACTCTCACACTCACTGATTCACACCTCCCCACTCTCTCACTCACCGATTCACATCTCCCCACTCACACTCACCGATTCACACCTCCACTCTCACACTCACCGACTCACAGCTGCCCACTCTCACACTCACTGATTCACAGCTGCCCACTCGCACACTCACCGATTCACACCTCCCCACCCTCACAATCACCGATTCACACCTCCCCACTCTCACATTCACCGATTCACACCTCCCCCTCTCACAATCACCGATTCACACCTCCCCACTCTCACACTCACCGATTCACACCTCCCCCTTCTCACACTCACCGATTCACACTCCCCACTCTCACACTCACTGATTCACACCTTCCCCTCTCACATTCACTGATTCACACCTCCGCCTCACACACTAACCGATTCACAGCACCCCCTTCTCACACTCACCGATTCACACCTCCCCACTCTCACACTCACTGATTCACACCTTCCCCTCTCACATTCACTGATTCACACCTCCTCCTCTCACACTCACCGATTCACAGCTCCCCACTCTCAAAGTCACTGATTCACACCTCCACTCTCACAATCATCGATTCACACCTCCCCACTCTCACACTCACCGATTCACACCTCCCCGATTCACACCTCCCCACTCTCACACTCACTGATTCACACCTTCCCCTCTCACATTGACTGATTCACACCTCCGCCTCACACACTCACCGATTCACAGCACCCCACTCTCACATTCACCGATTCACACCTCCGCCTCTCACACTCACCGATTCACACCTCCACTCACACACTCAACGATTCACCCCCACCCAAACTCACACTCACCGATTCACACCTCCCCACTCTCACACTCACTGAATCACAGCTCCCCACTCTCACACTCACCGATTCAGACCTCCACTCATCATATTCACCGATTCAGACCCCCACTCTCACACTCACCGATTCACACCTCCCCACTCTCACAATCACTGATTCACACTCCCCCACTCTCACACTTACGGATTCACACCTCCCCACTCTCACACTCACCGATTCACACCTTCCCCCTTTCACAATCACCGAATCACACCTCCCCACTCTCACATTCACCGATTCACACCTCCCACTTCTCACACTCAGCGATTCACACCTCCCCACTCTCACACTCACTGATTCACACCTCCCCCTCTCACATTCACCGATTCACACCTCCACTCTCACACTCACCGAGTAACACCACCCCACTCTCATGCTCACCGATTCACACCTCCCCACACTCACACTCACCGATTCACACCTCCAGTCTGACATTCACCGATTCACACCTCCCCACTCTCACAGTCACTGATTCACACCTCCACTCTCACAATCATCGATTCACACCTCCCCAGTCTCACACTCACCGATTCACACCTCCCCGATTCACACCTCCCCACTCTCACACTCACTGATTCACACCTTCCCCTCTCACGTTCACTGATTCACACCTCCGCCTCACACACTCACCGATTCACACCTCCCCACTCTCACAGTCACTGATTCACACCTCCACTCTCACAATCATCGATTCACACCTCCCCACTCTCACACTCACCGATTCACACCTCCCCGATTCACACCTCCCCACTCTCACACTCACTGATTCACACCTTCCCCTCTCACATTGACTGATTCACACCTCCGCCTCACACACTCACCGATTCACAGCACCCCACTCTCACATTCACCGATTCACACCTCCGCCTCTCACACTCACCGATTCACACCTCCACTCACACACTCAACGATTCACCCCCACCCAAACTCACACTCACCGATTCACACCTCCCCACTCTCACACTCACTGAATCACAGCTCCCCACTCTCACACTCACCGATTCAGACCTCCACTCATCATATTCACCGATTCAGACCCCCACTCTCACACTCACCAATTCACACCTCCCCACTCTCACGATCACTGATTCACACTCCCCCACTCTCACACTTACGGATTCACACCTCCCCACTCTCACACTCACCGATTCACACCTTCCCCCTTTCACAATCACCGAATCACACCTCCCCACTCTCACACTCACCGATTCACACCTCCCACTTCTCACACTCAGCGATTCACACCTCCCCACTCTCACACTCACTGATTCACACCTCCCCCTCTCACATTCACCGATTCACACCTCCACTCTCACACTCACCGAGTAACACCACCCCACTCTCACGCTCACCGATTCACACCTCCCAACACTCACACTCACCGATTCACACCTCCAGTCTGACATTCACCGATTCAAACCTCCCCACTCTCACACTCACCGATTCACACCTCCCCACTCTCACACTCACCGATTCACAGCTCCACTCACACAGTCACCGATACAGACCCTCACTCACAATCACCGAGTCACACCTCCCCACTCTCACACTCACCAATTCACACCTCCCACTCTCACACTCAACGATTCACACCTCCACTCTCACACTCACCGAGTCAGACCACCCCACTCTCACACTCACCGATTCACACTTCCAACTCTCACACTCACCGATTCACACCTCCACTCTCACACTCACCGATTCACACCTCCACTCCACACTCACCGATTCACACATCCACTCTCACACTCACTGATTCACACCTCCCCACTCTCACACTCACCGATTCACACTTCCACTCTCACACTCACCGATTCACACCTCCACTCTCACACTCACCAATTCACACCTCCACTCTCACACTCACCGATTTATACATCCACTCTCACACTCACTGATTCACACCTCCCCACTCTCTCACTCACCGATTCACATCTCCCCACTCACACTCACCGATTCACACCTCCACTCTCACACTCACCGACTCACAGCTGCCCACTCTCACACTCACTGATTCACAGCTGCCCACTCGCACACTCACCGATTCACACCTCCCCACCCTCACAATCACCGATTCACACCTCCCCACTCTCACATTCACCGATTCACACCTCCCCCTCTCACAATCACCGATTCACACCTCCCCACTCTCACACTCACCGATTCACACCTCCCCCTTCTCACACTCACCGATTCACACTCCCCACTCTCACACTCACTGATTCACACCTTCCCCTCTCACATTCACTGATTCACACCTCCGCCTCACACACTAACCGATTCACAGCACCCCCTTCTCACACTCACCGATTCACACCTCCCCACTCTCACACTCACTGATTCACACCTTCCCCTCTCACATTCACTGATTCACACCTCCTCCTCTCACACTCACCGATTCACAGCTCCCCACTCTCAAAGTCACTGATTCACACCTCCACTCTCACAATCATCGATTCACACCTCCCCACTCTCACACTCACCGATTCACACCTCCCCGATTCACACCTCCCCACTCTCACACTCACTGATTCACACCTTCCCCTCTCACATTGACTGATTCACACCTCCGCCTCACACACTCACCGATTCACAGCACCCCACTCTCACATTCACCGATTCACACCTCCGCCTCTCACACTCACCGATTCACACCTCCACTCACACACTCAACGATTCACCCCCACCCAAACTCACACTCACCGATTCACACCTCCCCACTCTCACACTCACTGAATCACAGCTCCCCACTCTCACACTCACCGATTCAGACCTCCACTCATCATATTCACCGATTCAGACCCCCACTCTCACACTCACCAATTCACACCTCCCCACTCTCACGATCACTGATTCACACTCCCCCACTCTCACACTTACGGATTCACACCTCCCCACTCTCACACTCACCGATTCACACCTTCCCCCTTTCACAATCACCGAATCACACCTCCCCACTCTCACACTCACCGATTCACACCTCCCACTTCTCACACTCAGCGATTCACACCTCCCCACTCTCACACTCACTGATTCACACCTCCCCCTCTCACATTCACCGATTCACACCTCCACTCTCACACTCACCGAGTAACACCACCCCACTCTCACGCTCACCGATTCACACCTCCCAACACTCACACTCACCGATTCACACCTCCAGTCTGACATTCACCGATTCAAACCTCCCCACTCTCACACTCACCGATTCACACCTCCCCACTCTCACACTCACCGATTCACAGCTCCACTCACACAGTCACCGATACAGACCCTCACTCACAATCACCGAGTCACACCTCCCCACTCTCACACTCACCAATTCACACCTCCCACTCTCACACTCAACGATTCACACCTCCACTCTCACACTCACCGAGTCAGACCACCCCACTCTCACACTCACCGATTCACACTTCCAACTCTCACACTCACCGATTCACACCTCCACTCTCACACTCACCGATTCACACCTCCACTCCACACTCACCGATTCACACATCCACTCTCACACTCACTGATTCACACCTCCCCACTCTCACACTCACCGATTCACACTTCCACTCTCACACTCACCGATTCACACCTCCACTCTCACACTCACCAATTCACACCTCCACTCTCACACTCACCGATTTATACATCCACTCTCACACTCACTGATTCACACCTCCCCACTCTCTCACTCACCGATTCACATCTCCCCACTCACACTCACCGATTCACACCTCCACTCTCACACTCACCGACTCACAGCTGCCCACTCTCACACTCACTGATTCACAGCTGCCCACTCGCACACTCACCGATTCACACCTCCCCACCCTCACAATCACCGATTCACACCTCCCCACTCTCACATTCACCGATTCACACCTCCCCCTCTCACAATCACCGATTCACACCTCCCCACTCTCACACTCACCGATTCACACCTCCCCCTTCTCACACTCACCGATTCACACTCCCCACTCTCACACTCACTGATTCACACCTTCCCCTCTCACATTCACTGATTCACACCTCCGCCTCACACACTAACCGATTCACAGCACCCCCTTCTCACACTCACCGATTCACACCTCCCCACTCTCACACTCACTGATTCACACCTTCCCCTCTCACATTCACTGATTCACACCTCCTCCTCTCACACTCACCGATTCACAGCTCCCCACTCTCAAAGTCACTGATTCACACCTCCACTCTCACAATCATCGATTCACACCTCCCCACTCTCACACTCACCGATTCACACCTCCCCGATTCACACCTCCCCACTCTCACACTCACTGATTCACACCTTCCCCTCTCACATTGACTGATTCACACCTCCGCCTCACACACTCACCGATTCACAGCACCCCACTCTCACATTCACCGATTCACACCTCCGCCTCTCACACTCACCGATTCACACCTCCACTCACACACTCAACGATTCACCCCCACCCAAACTCACACTCACCGATTCACACCTCCCCACTCTCACACTCACTGAATCACAGCTCCCCACTCTCACACTCACCGATTCAGACCTCCACTCATCATATTCACCGATTCAGACCCCCACTCTCACACTCACCAATTCACACCTCCCCACTCTCACGATCACTGATTCACACTCCCCCACTCTCACACTTACGGATTCACACCTCCCCACTCTCACACTCACCGATTCACACCTTCCCCCTTTCACAATCACCGAATCACACCTCCCCACTCTCACACTCACCGATTCACACCTCCCACTTCTCACACTCAGCGATTCACACCTCCCCACTCTCACACTCACTGATTCACACCTCCCCCTCTCACATTCACCGATTCACACCTCCACTCTCACACTCACCGAGTAACACCACCCCACTCTCACGCTCACCGATTCACACCTCCCAACACTCACACTCACCGATTCACACCTCCAGTCTGACATTCACCGATTCAAACCTCCCCACTCTCACACTCACCGATTCACACCTCCCCACTCTCACACTCACCGATTCACAGCTCCACTCACACAGTCACCGATACAGACCCTCACTCACAATCACCGAGTCACACCTCCCCACTCTCACACTCACCAATTCACACCTCCCACTCTCACACTCAACGATTCACACCTCCACTCTCACACTCACCGAGTCAGACCACCCCACTCTCACACTCACCGATTCACACTTCCAACTCTCACACTCACCGATTCACACCTCCACTCTCACACTCACCGATTCACACCTCCACTCCACACTCACCGATTCACACATCCACTCTCACACTCACTGATTCACACCTCCCCACTCTCACACTCACCGATTCACACTTCCACTCTCACACTCACCGATTCACACCTCCACTCTCACACTCACCAATTCACACCTCCACTCTCACACTCACCGATTTATACATCCACTCTCACACTCACTGATTCACACCTCCCCACTCTCTCACTCACCGATTCACATCTCCCCACTCACACTCACCGATTCACACCTCCACTCTCACACTCACCGACTCACAGCTGCCCACTCTCACACTCACTGATTCACAGCTGCCCACTCGCACACTCACCGATTCACACCTCCCCACCCTCACAATCACCGATTCACACCTCCCCACTCTCACATTCACCGATTCACACCTCCCCCTCTCACAATCACCGATTCACACCTCCCCACTCTCACACTCACCGATTCACACCTCCCCCTTCTCACACTCACCGATTCACACTCCCCACTCTCACACTCACTGATTCACACCTTCCCCTCTCACATTCACTGATTCACACCTCCGCCTCACACACTAACCGATTCACAGCACCCCCTTCTCACACTCACCGATTCACACCTCCCCACTCTCACACTCACTGATTCACACCTTCCCCTCTCACATTCACTGATTCACACCTCCTCCTCTCACACTCACCGATTCACAGCTCCCCACTCTCACACTCACCGATTCACACATCCGCCTCTCACACTCACCGATTCACACCTCCACTCACACACTCAACGATTCACACCTACCCAAACTCACACTCACCGATTCACACCTCCCCAGTCTCATGCTCACCGATTCACACCTTTCCAAACTCACACTCACCGATTCACACCTCCACTCTCACACTCACCAATTCACACCTCCCCACTCTCACTCACCGATTCACACCTCCCCAACCATCACTCACGGATTCACAGCTCCCCACTCTCACACTCACCGATTCACACTTCCACTCTCACACTAACCGATTGACAGCTCCACTCTCACACTCACTGATTCACACCTCCCCAAACTCACTCTCACCGATTCACACCTGCACTCTCACACTCACCGAGTCACACCACCCCACTCTCACACTCACCGATTCACACCTCCCCACACTCACACTCACCGAGTCACACCTCCACTCTCACACTCACCGATTCACACTTCCACTCTCACACTCACCGATTCACAGCTCCACTCACACAGTCTCCTATTCACACCCTTACAATCACCGATTCACACCTCCCCACTCTGACACTCACTGATTCACACCTCCACTCTCACACTTACCGATTCACACCTCCACTCTCACACTCAATGATTCACACCTCCCCACTCTCACACTCACTGATTCACACTCCCCCACTCTCACACTCACGGATTCACACTTCCCCACTCTCACACACACCGATTCACACTTCCACTCTCACACTAACTGATTCACAGCTCCACTCTCATACTCACCGATTCACACCTGCACTCACACACTCAGCGATTCACACCTCCCACTCTCACACTCACCAAGTCACACCTCCACTCTCACACTCACCGAATCACACCTTCACTCTCACACTCACCGATTCACAACTCCTCACACTCACCGATTCACACCTCCCCACTCTCACACTTACCGATTCACACCTCCCCCTTCTCACACTCACCGATTCACACCTCCCTACTCTCACACTCACTGATGTACACCTCCCCCTCTCACATTCACCGATTCACACCTGTGCATCTCACACTCACCGATTCACACCTCCACTCTCACACTTTCTGATTCACACCTCCCCACTCTCATGCTCACTGATTCACACTCCCCCACTCTCACACTTACGGATTCACACCTCCCCACTTTCACAACCAAAGATTCACCTCCACTCAAACACTCACCGATTCACACCTCCACTCACACACTCAACGATTCACACCTACCCAAACTCACACTCACCGATTCACACCTCCCCACTCTCACACTCACCGAATCACACCTCCCCAAACTCACACTCACCGATTCACACCACCACTCTCACACTCACCGATTCACACCTCCCCACACTGACACTCACTGATTCACACCTCCACTCTCACACCGATTCACACCTCCACTCTCACACTCAATGATTCACACCTCCCCACTCACACTCACTGATTCACACTCCCCCACTCTCACACTCACGGATTCACACCTCCCCACTCTCACACACCGATTCACACTTCCACTCTCACACTAACCGATTCACAGCTCCACTCTCACACTCACCGATTCACACCTCCACTCACACACTCAGCGATTCACACCTCCCATGCTCACACTCAACGATTCACACCTCCACTCTCACACTCACGAGTCAGACCACCCCACTCTCACACTCACCGATTCACACCTCTCCACTCTCACACTGAACGATTTACACCTCCCCACTCTCATTCTCACTGATTCACACTTTCACTCTCACACCCACCGATTCACACCTCCACTCTCACACTCACCGAATCACATCTCCACTCTCACACTCACCGATTCACACATCCACTCTCACACTCACTGATTCACACCTCCCCACTCTCACACTCACCGATTCACAGCTGCCCACTCTCACACTCACCAATTCACACCTCCATCTCACACTGACCGATTCACACCTCCACTCTCACACTCAACGATTTACACCTCCCCACTCTCACACTCACCGATTCACACTTCCACTCTCACACTCACCGATTCACACCTCCACTCTCACACTCACCAATTCACACCTCCACTCTCACACTCACTGATTGACAGCTCCTCTCTCACACTCACTGATTCACAGCTCCACTCACTCATTCACCGATTCACACCTCCCCACTCTCACGCTCACTGATTCACACCCCCACTCACCCATTCACCGATTCACACCCCCAATCGGACTCTCACCGATTCACACCTCCCCACTCTCTCGCTCACTGTTTCACACTCCCCCAATCTCACACTCATGGATTCACACCTCTCCACTCTTACACTCACCAATTCACACCTCCACTCTCACACTCACCGATTCACACCTCCCCACTCTCACACTCACCGATTCACACCTCCCCATACTCACACTCACCGATTCACACCCCCACTCTCGCACTCACCGATTTACACCTCCCCACTCTCACTCACCGATTCACACCTCCCCAAACTCACAGTCACCGATTCACACCTCCACTCTCACACTCACCGAGTCACACCATCCCACTCTCACACTCACCGATTCACACTTCCTCTCTCACACTTACCGATTCACAGCTCCACTCACACAGTAACGGATTCACACCCTCACTCACTATCCCCGATTCACACCTCCACAGTCTCATGCTCACTGATTCACATTCCCCCACTCTCACATTCACGGATTCACACCTCCCCACTCACACACTCAGCAATTCACACCTCCACTCTAACACTCACTGTTTCACACCTCCCCACTCTCACACTCACCGATTCACAGCTCCCCACTCTCACACTCACCGATTCACACCTCCACTCTCACACTCACCGATTCACATCTCCACCATCACACTCACCGATTCACACATCCACTCTCATACTCACTGATTCACAGCTGCCGACTCTCACACTCACCGATTCACACCTCCCCACTCTCACACTCACTGATTCACACTTCCTCTCTCACACTCACCGATTCACAAATCCACTCACACAGTCACCGATTCACACCCTCACTCACAATCACCGATTCACACCTCCCCACTCTCACACTCACCGATTCACACATCCCCCATTTCACAATCACCGATTCACACCTCCCCACTGTCACACCCACCGATTCACACCTCCTCCTTCTCACACTCACCGATTCACACCTCCCCACTCTCACACTCACTGATTCACACCTCCCCCTCTCACATTCACCGATTCACACGTCCGCCTCTCACACTCACCGATTCACAGCACCCTACTTTCACACTCACCAATTCACACATCCACTCTCACACTCACCAATTCAGACCCCCACTCTCACACTCACCGATTCACACCTCCCCACTCTCATGCTCACTGATTCACACTTCTCCACTCACACACTCACCGATTCACACCTCCCCACTCTCACACTCACCGATTCACTCCTCCCGCCTTTCACAATCAACGATTCACACCTCCCACTCTCAAACTCACTGATTGACACCTCCCCCTTCTCACACTCACCGATTCACACCTCCCTACTCTCACACTCACCGATTCACACCTCCCCCTTCTCACACTCACCGATTCACACCTCCCCACTCTCACACTCTCTGATTCACACCACCCCTCTCACATTCACCGATTCACACCTCCCTACATTCACACTCACCGATTCACACCTCCACTCTCACACTCACCGATTCACACCTCCACTTTCACACTCACCGATTCACACCTCCACTCTCACACTCACCGAGTCACACCACCCCACTCTCACACTCACCGATTCAGATCCTCCCCACACTCACAGTCACCGATTCACACCTCCACTCTCACACTCACCGATTCACACCTCCCCAAACTCACACTCACCGATTCACACCTCCAATCTCACACTCACCGAGTCACACCACCCCACTCTTACACTCATCGATTCACACCTCGCCACACTCACACTCACCGATTCACACCTCCAATCTCACACTCACCGATTCACACTTCCACTCTCACACTCTCCGATTCACAGCTCCACTCACACAGTCACCGATTCACACTCTCACTCAAATCACCAATTCACACCTCCCCACTCTCACACTCACCGATTCACACCTCCCCACTCTCACACTCACCGATTCACACCTCCCCACTCTCACACTGAACGATTCACACCTCCACTCTCACACTCAACGATTCACACCTCCCCACTCTCACGCTCACTGATTCACACTCCCCCACTCTCACACTCACGGATTCACAGCTCCCCACTCTCACACTCACCGATTCACACTTCCACTCTCACACAAACCGATTCACAGCTCTACTCTCACACTCACCGATTCACACCTCCTCAATCTCACACTCACCGATTCACACCTCCACTCTCACACTGACCGATTCACACCTCCACTCTCACACTCAACGATTCACACCTCCCCACTCTCACACTCACTGATTCACACTTCCACTCTCACACTCACCGATTCACACCTCCACTCTCACACTCACCGATTCACACCTCCACTCTCACACTCACCGATTCACACATCCACTCTCACACTCACTGATTCACACCTCCCCACTCTCACACTCACCGATTCACACCTCCCCACTCTCACACTCACCGATTCACACCTCCCCATACTCACACTCACCGATTCACACCCCCACTCTCGCACTCACCGATTTACACCTCCCCACTCTCACTCACCGATTCACACCTCCCCAAACTCACAGTCACCGATTCACACCTCCACTCTCACACTCACCGAGTCACACCATCCCACTCTCACACTCACCGATTCACACTTCCTCTCTCACACTTACCGATTCACAGCTCCACTCACACAGTAACGAATTCACACCCTCACTCACTATCCCCGATTCACACCTCCACAGTCTCATGCTCACTGATTCACATTCCCCCACTCTCACATTCACGGATTCACACCTCCCCACTCACACACTCAGCAATTCACACCTCCACTCTAACACTCACTGTTTCACACCTCCCCACTCTCACACTCACCGATTCACAGCTCCCCACTCTCACACTCACCGATTCACACCTCCACTCTCACACTCACCGATTCACACCTCCACCATCACACTCACCGATTCACACATCCACTCTCATACTCACTGATTCACAGCTGCCGACTCTCACACTCACCGATTCACACCTCCCCACTCTCACACTCACTGATTCACACTTCCTCTCTCACACTCACCGATTCACAAATCCACTCACACAGTCACTGATTCACACCCTCACTCACAATCACCGATTCACACCTCCCCACTCTCACACTCACCGATTCACACATCCCCCATTTCACAATCACCGATTCACACCTCCCCACTGTCACACCCACCGATTCACACCTCCTCCTTCTCACACTCACCGATTCACACCTCCCCACTCTCACACTCACTGATTCACACCTCCCCCTCTCACATTCACCGATTCACACGTCCGCCTCTCACACTCACCGATTCACAGCACCCTACTTTCACACTCACCAATTCACACATCCACTCTCACACTCACCAATTCAGACCCCCACTCTCACACTCACCGATTCACACCTCCCCACTCTCATGCTCACTGATTCACACTTCTCCACTCACACACTCACCGATTCACACCTCCCCACTCTCACACTCACCGATTCACTCCTCCCGCCTTTCACAATCAACGATTCACACCTCCCACTCTCAAACTCACTGATTGACACCTCCCCCTTCTCACACTCACCGATTCACACCTCCCTACTCTCACACTCACCGATTCACACCTCCCCCTTCTCACACTCACCGATTCACACCTCCCCACTCTCACACTCTCTGATTCACACCACCCCTCTCACATTCACCGATTCACACCTCCCTACATTCACACTCACCGATTCACACCTCCACTCTCACACTCACCGATTCACACTTCCACTCTCACACTCTCCGATTCACAGCTCCACTCACACAGTCACCGATTCACACTCTCACTCAAATCACCAATTCACACCTCCCCACTCTCACACTCACCGATTCACACCTCCCCACTCTCACACTCACCGATTCACACCTCCCCACTCTCACACTGAACGATTCACACCTCCACTCTCACACTCAACGATTCACACCTCCCCACTCTCACGCTCACTGATTCACACTCCCCCACTCTCACACTCACGGATTCACAGCTCCCCACTCTCACACTCACCGATTCACACTTCCACTCTCACACAAACCGATTCACAGCTCTACTCTCACACTCACCGATTCACACCTCCTCAATCTCACACTCACCGATTCACACCTCCACTCTCACACTGACCGATTCACACCTCCACTCTCACACTCAACGATTCACACCTCCCCACTCTCACACTCACTGATTCACACTTCCACTCTCACACTCACCGATTCACACCTCCACTCTCACACTCACCGATTCACACCTCCACTCTCACACTCACCGATTCACACATCCACTCTCACACTCACTGATTCACACCTCCCCACTCTCACACTCACCGATTCACACCTCCCCACTCTCACACTCACCGATTCACACCTCCCCATACTCACACTCACCGATTCACACCCCCACTCTCGCACTCACCGATTTACACCTCCCCACTCTCACTCACCGATTCACACCTCCCCAAACTCACAGTCACCGATTCACACCTCCACTCTCACACTCACCGAGTCACACCATCCCACTCTCACACTCACCGATTCACACTTCCTCTCTCACACTTACCGATTCACAGCTCCACTCACACAGTAACGAATTCACACCCTCACTCACTATCCCCGATTCACACCTCCACAGTCTCATGCTCACTGATTCACATTCCCCCACTCTCACATTCACGGATTCACACCTCCCCACTCACACACTCAGCAATTCACACCTCCACTCTAACACTCACTGTTTCACACCTCCCCACTCTCACACTCACCGATTCACAGCTCCCCACTCTCACACTCACCGATTCACACCTCCACTCTCACACTCACCGATTCACACCTCCACCATCACACTCACCGATTCACACATCCACTCTCATACTCACTGATTCACAGCTGCCGACTCTCACACTCACCGATTCACACCTCCCCACTCTCACACTCACTGATTCACACTTCCTCTCTCACACTCACCGATTCACAAATCCACTCACACAGTCACTGATTCACACCCTCACTCACAATCACCGATTCACACCTCCCCACTCTCACACTCACCGATTCACACATCCCCCATTTCACAATCACCGATTCACACCTCCCCACTGTCACACCCACCGATTCACACCTCCTCCTTCTCACACTCACCGATTCACACCTCCCCACTCTCACACTCACTGATTCACACCTCCCCCTCTCACATTCACCGATTCACACGTCCGCCTCTCACACTCACCGATTCACAGCACCCTACTTTCACACTCACCAATTCACACATCCACTCTCACACTCACCAATTCAGACCCCCACTCTCACACTCACCGATTCACACCTCCCCACTCTCATGCTCACTGATTCACACTTCTCCACTCACACACTCACCGATTCACACCTCCCCACTCTCACACTCACCGATTCACTCCTCCCGCCTTTCACAATCAACGATTCACACCTCCCACTCTCAAACTCACTGATTGACACCTCCCCCTTCTCACACTCACCGATTCACACCTCCCTACTCTCACACTCACCGATTCACACCTCCCCCTTCTCACACTCACCGATTCACACCTCCCCACTCTCACACTCTCTGATTCACACCACCCCTCTCACATTCACCGATTCACACCTCCCTACATTCACACTCACCGATTCACACCTCCACTCTCACACTCACCGATTCACACTTCCACTCTCACACTCTCCGATTCACAGCTCCACTCACACAGTCACCGATTCACACTCTCACTCAAATCACCAATTCACACCTCCCCACTCTCACACTCACCGATTCACACCTCCCCACTCTCACACTCACCGATTCACACCTCCCCACTCTCACACTGAACGATTCACACCTCCACTCTCACACTCAACGATTCACACCTCCCCACTCTCACGCTCACTGATTCACACTCCCCCACTCTCACACTCACGGATTCACAGCTCCCCACTCTCACACTCACCGATTCACACTTCCACTCTCACACAAACCGATTCACAGCTCTACTCTCACACTCACCGATTCACACCTCCTCAATCTCACACTCACCGATTCACACCTCCACTCTCACACTGACCGATTCACACCTCCACTCTCACACTCAACGATTCACACCTCCCCACTCTCACACTCACTGATTCACACTTCCACTCTCACACTCACCGATTCACACCTCCACTCTCACACTCACCGATTCACACCTCCACTCTCACACTCACCGATTCACACATCCACTCTCACACTCACTGATTCACACCTCCCCACTCTCACACTCACCGATTCACACCTCCCCACTCTCACACTCACCGATTCACACCTCCCCATACTCACACTCACCGATTCACACCCCCACTCTCGCACTCACCGATTTACACCTCCCCACTCTCACTCACCGATTCACACCTCCCCAAACTCACAGTCACCGATTCACACCTCCACTCTCACACTCACCGAGTCACACCATCCCACTCTCACACTCACCGATTCACACTTCCTCTCTCACACTTACCGATTCACAGCTCCACTCACACAGTAACGAATTCACACCCTCACTCACTATCCCCGATTCACACCTCCACAGTCTCATGCTCACTGATTCACATTCCCCCACTCTCACATTCACGGATTCACACCTCCCCACTCACACACTCAGCAATTCACACCTCCACTCTAACACTCACTGTTTCACACCTCCCCACTCTCACACTCACCGATTCACAGCTCCCCACTCTCACACTCACTGATTCACACCTCCACTCTCACACTCACCGATTCACACCTCCACCATCACACTCACCAATTCACACATCCACTCTCATACTCACTGATTCACAGCTGCCGACTCTCACACTCACCGATTCACACCTCCCCACTCTCACACTCACTGATTCACACTTCCTCTCTCACACTCACCGATTCACAAATCCACTCACACAGTCACTGATTCACACCCTCACTCACAATCACCGATTCACACCTCCCCACTCTCACACTCACCGATTCACACATCCCCCATTTCACAATCACCGATTCACACCTCCCCACTGTCACACCCACCGATTCACACCTCCTCCTTCTCACACTCACCGATTCACACCTCCCCACTCTCACACTCACTGATTCACACCTCCCCCTCTCACATTCACCGATTCACACGTCCGCCTCTCACACTCACCGATTCACAGCACCCTACTTTCACACTCACCAATTCACACATCCACTCTCACACTCACCAATTCAGACCCCCACTCTCACACTCACCGATTCACACCTCCCCACTCTCATGCTCACTGATTCACACTTCTCCACTCACACACTCACCGATTCACACCTCCCCACTCTCACACTCACCGATTCACTCCTCCCGCCTTTCACAATCAACGATTCACACCTCCCACTCTCAAACTCACTGATTGACACCTCCCCCTTCTCACACTCACCGATTCACACCTCCCTACTCTCACACTCACCGATTCACACCTCCCCCTTCTCACACTCACCGATTCACACCTCCCCACTCTCACACTCTCTGATTCACACCACCCCTCTCACATTCACCGATTCACACCTCCCTACATTCACACTCACCGATTCACACCTCCACTCTCACACTCACCGATTCACACCTCCACTTTCACACTCACCGATTCACACCTCCACTCTCACACTCACCGAGTCACACCACCCCACTCTCACACTCACCGATTCAGATCCTCCCCACAATCACAGTCACCGATTCACACCTCCACTCTCACACTCACCGATTCACACCTCCCCAAACTCACACTCACCGATTCACACCTCCAATCTCACACTCACCGAGTCACACCACCCCACTCTTACACTCATCGATTCACACCTCGCCACACTCACACTCACCGATTCACACCTCCAATCTCACACTCACCGATTCACACTTCCACTCTCACACTCTCCGATTCACAGCTCCACTCACACAGTCACCGATTCACACTCTCACTCAAATCACCAATTCACACCTCCCCACTCTCACACTCACCGATTCACACCTCCCCACTCTCACACTCACCGATTCACACCTCCCCACTCTCACACTGAACGATTCACACCTCCACTCTCACACTCAACGATTCACACCTCCCCACTCTCACGCTCACTGATTCACACTCCCCCACTCTCACACTCACGGATTCACAGCTCCCCACTCTCACACTCACCGATTCACACTTCCACTCTCACACAAACCGATTCACAGCTCTACTCTCACACTCACCGATTCACACCTCCTCAATCTCACACTCACCGATTCACACCTCCACTCTCACACTGACCGATTCACACCTCCACTCTCACACTCAACGATTCACACCTCCCCACTCTCACACTCACTGATTCACACTTCCACTCTCACACTCACCGATTCACACCTCCACTCTCACACTCACCGATTCACACCTCCACTCTCACACTCACCGATTCACACATCCACTCTCACACTCACTGATTCACACCTCCCCACTCTCACACTCACCGATTCACACCTCCCCACTCTCACACTCACCGATTCACACCTCCCCATACTCACACTCACCGATTCACACCCCCACTCTCGCACTCACCGATTTACACCTCCCCACTCTCACTCACCGATTCACACCTCCCCAATCTCACAGTCACCGATTCAGACCTCCACTCTCACACTCACCGAGTCACACCATCCCACTCTCACACTCACCGATTCACACTTCCTCTCTCACACTTACCGATTCACAGCTCCACTCACACAGTAACGGATTCACACCCTCACTCACTATCCCCGATTCACACCTCCACAGTCTCATGCTCACTGATTCACATTCACCCACTCTCACATTCACCGATTCACACCTCCCCACTCACACACTCAGCAATTCACACCTCCACTCTAACACTCACTGTTTCACACCTCCCCACTCTCACACTCACCGATTCACAGCTCCCCACTCTCACACTCACCGATTCACACCTCCACTCTCACACTCACCGATTCACACCTCCACCATCACACTCACCGATTCACACATCCACTCTCATACTCACTGATTCACAGCTGCCGACTCTCACACTCACCGATTCACACCTCCCCACTCTCACACTCACTGATTCACACTTCCTCTCTCACACTCACCGATTCACAAATCCACTCACACAGTCACCGATTCACACCCTCACTCACAATCACCGATTCACACCTCCACACTCTCATGCTCACTGATTCACACTCCCCCACTCTCACACTCACGGATTCACACCTCCCCACTCACACACTCAGCAATTCACACCTCCACTCTCACACTCCCTGATTCACAGCTCCTCTCTCACACTCACCGATTCACAGCTCCACTCACACATTCACCGATTCACACCCTTACTATCACACTCACCGATTCACACCTCCCCACTCTCACACTCACTGATTCACAGCTCCCCACTTTCACACTCACCGATTCACACCTCCACTCTCACACACACCGATTCACACCTCCACTCACACATTCACTGATTCAGACCCCCACTCTCACACTCACCGATTCACACCTCCCCACTCTCACGATCACTGATTCACACTCCCCCACTCTCACACTTACGGATTCACACCTCCCCACTCTCACAACCACCGATTCACCTCCACTCACACACTCACCGATTCACACCTCCCCACTCTCACACTCACCGATTCACACATCCCCCCTTTCACAATCACCGATTCACACCTCCCCACTGTCACACTCACCCATTCACACCTCCCCCTTCTCACACTCACCGATTCACACCTCCCCACTCTCACACTCACTGATTCACACCTCCCCCTCTCACATTCACCGATTCACACGTCCGCCTCTCACACTCACCGATTCACAGCACCCTACTCTCACACTCACCGATTCACACATCCACTCTCACACTCACCAATTCAGACCCCCACTCTCACACTCACCGATTCACACCTCCCCACTCTCACGCTCACTGATTCACACTTCTCCACTCACACACTCACCGATTCACACCTCCCCACTCTCACACTCACCGATTCACTCCTCCCGCCTTTCACAATCACCGATTCACACCTCCCACTCTCAAACTCACTGATTGACACCTCCCCCTTCTGACACTCACCGATTCACACCTCCCTACTCTCACACTCACCGATTCACTCCTCCCGCCTTTCACAATCACCGATTCACACCTCCCACTCTCAAACTCACTGATTGACACCTCCCCCTTCTCACACTCACCGATTCACACATCCCTACTCTCACACTCTCTGATTCACACCACCCCTCTCACATTCACCGATTCACACCTCCCTACATTCACACTCACCGATTCACACCTCCACTCTCACACTCACCGATTCACACCTCCACTCTCACACTCACCGATTCACACATCCACTCTCACACTCACTGATTCACACCTCCCCACTCTCACACTCACCGATTCACACCTCCCCACTCTCACACTCACCGATTCACACCTCCACTCTCACACTCACCGATTCACAGCTGCCCACTCTCACATTCACTGATTCACAGCTGCCCACTCTCACACTCACTGATTCACACCTCCCCCTCTCACACTCACCAATTCACACCTGCACTCACACACTCAAAGATTCGCACCTCCCCAAACTCACACTCACCGATTCACACCTCCACTCTCACATTCACCGAGTCACACCACCCCACTCTCACACTCACCGATTCACACTTCCTCTCTCACACTCACCGATTCACAGCTCCCCTCACACTGTCACCGATGGACACCCTCACTCACAATCACCGATTCACAACTCCTCACCCTCACACTCACCGATTCACACCTCCACACTCTCACACTTAGCGATTCACACCTCCCTGCTCTCACACTCACCGACTCACAGCTCCCCTCACAATGTCACTGATGCACACCCTCACTCACAATCACCGATTCACAACTCCTCACCCTCACACTCACCGATTCACACCTCCACACTCTCACACTTAGCGATTCACACCTCCCTGCTCTCACACTCACCGATTCACACCTCCCCACTCTCACACTCACCGATTCACTGTTCCCCACTCTCACACTCACCGATTCACACCTCCCCACTCTCACGCTCACTGATTCACACTCCCCTGCTCTCACACTTACGAATTCACACCTCCCCACTCTCACTACCACCGATTCACCTCCACTCACACACTCACCGATTAACATCTCCCCACTCTCACACTCACCGATTCACACCTCCCCCCTTTCACAATCACTGATTCACACCTCCCCACTCTCACACTCACCGATTCACACCTCCGCCTCTCACTACCACCGATTCACATCTCCACTCACACACTCAATGATTCACACCTTCCCAAACTCACACTCACCGATTCACACCTCCACTCTCACACTCACCGATTCACACCTCCCCACTCTCACTCACTGATTCACACCTCCCAAAACTCATACTCACCGATTCACATCTCCCCACTCTCACATTCACTGTGTCACACCACCCCCTCTCACACTCACCAATTCAGATCCTCCCCACTCTCACGCTCACTGATTCGCACTCCCCCACTCTCACACTCATGGATTTACACCTCTCCACTCTCACACTCACTGATTCACAACTCCTCACCCTCACACTCACCGATTCACACCTCCCCACTCTCACACTCAACGATTCACACCTCCCCCCTCACACTCACCAATTCACACCTCCCCAGTCTGACACTCACCGAGTCAAACCTCCCCCCTCTCACACTCACTGATTCACACCACCCCACTCTCACACTCACCGATTCAGATCCTCCCCACACTCACACTCACCGATTCACAGCTCCACTCTCACACTCACCGATTCACACCTCCACTCTCACAGTCACCGATTCACACCTCCCCACTCTCACGCTCACTGATTCACACTCCATCACTCTCAGACTCACGGATTCACACCTCCCCACTCTCACATTCACCGATTCACACTTCCACGCTCGCACTAACCGATTCACAGCTCCACTCTCACACTCACTGATCCTCCCCACACTCACAAACTCAACGATTCACACCTGCACTCTCATACGCACCGATTCACACTTCCACTCTCACACTCACCAATTCACAGCTCCACTCACACAGTCACCGATTCACACCCTCACTCACAATCACCGATTCACACCTCCACACTCTCATGCTCACTGATTCACAACTCCCCACTCTCACACTCACGGATTCACACCTCCCCACTCTCACACTCACCAATTCACACCTCCTCTCTCACACTCTCTGATTCACAGCTCCACTCACACATTCACCGATTCACACCCTCACTCTCACAATCACCAATTCACACCTCCCCACTCTCACGGTCACTGTTTCACACCCCCAATCACACATTCACCGATTCACACCCCCAATCGGACACTCACCGATTCATACCTCCCCACTCTCACGCTCACTGATTCACACTCCCCCAGTATCACACTCAGGTTTCACACCTCTCCACTCTTACACTCATCGATTCACACCTCCACTCTCACACTCACCGATTCACACCTCCACTCTCACACTCACCGATTCACACCTCCCCACTCTCACACTTACCGAATCACACCTCCCCCTTCTCACACTCACCAATTCACACCTCCCCACTCTCACACTCACCGAGTCACACCTCCCCCCTCTCACACTCACCAATTCACACCTCCCCACTCTTACACTCACCGATTCACACCTCTCCACTCTTACACTCACCGAATCACACGTCCACTCTGACACTCACCGATTCACACCTCCACTCTCACACTCACCGATTCATAGCTGCTCACCCTCACACTCACCGATTCACAACTCCCCCTCTCACACACACCGATTCACACTTCCCCTCTCACACTCACCAATTCACATCTCCCCTCTCTCACACTCACCGAGTCACACCTCCCCCTCTCACACTCACCGATTCACACCACCTCCTCTCACACTCTCCGATTCACACCTCCCCCATTCTCACACTCACCAATTCACACCTCCCCACTCTCACACTCACCGAGTCACATCACCCCACTCTTACACTCATCGATTCACACCTCGCCACACTCACATTCACCGATTCACACCTCCAATCTCACACTCACCGATTCACACTTCCACTCTCACACTCTCCGATTCACAGCTCCACTCACACAGTCACCGATTCACACTCTCACTCAAATCACCAATTCACACCTCCCCACTCTCACACTCACCGATTCACACCTCCCCACTCTCACACTCACCGATTCACACCTCCCCACTCTCACACTGAACGATTCACACCTCCACTCTCACACTCAACGATTCACACCTCCCCACTCTCACGCTCACTGATTCACACTCCCCCACTCTCACACTCACGGATTCACAGCTCCCCACTCTCACACTCACCGATTCACACTTCCACTCTCACACAAACCGATTCACAGCTCTACTCTCACACTCACCGATTCACACCTCCTCAATCTCACACTCACCGATTCACACCTCCACTCTCACACTGACCGATTCACACCTCCACTCTCACACTCAACGATTCACACCTCCCCACTCTCACACTCACTGATTCACACTTCCACTCTCACACTCACCGATTCACACCTCCACTCTCACACTCACCGATTCACACCTCCACTCTCACACTCACCGATTCACACATCCACTCTCACACTCACTGATTCACACCTCCCCACTCTCACACTCACCGATTCACACCTCCCCACTCTCACACTCACCGATTCACACCTCCCCATACTCACACTCACCGATTCACACCCCCACTCTCGCACTCACCGATTTACACCTCCCCACTCTCACTCACCGATTCACACCTCCCCAAACTCACAGTCACCGATTCACACCTCCACTCTCACACTCACCGAGTCACACCATCCCACTCTCACACTCACCGATTCACACTTCCTCTCTCACACTTACCGATTCACAGCTCCACTCACACAGTAACGGATTCACACCCTCACTCACTATCCCCGATTCACACCTCCACAGTCTCATGCTCACTGATTCACATTCCCCCACTCTCACATTCACGGATTCACACCTCCCCACTCACACACTCAGCAATTCACACCTCCACTCTAACACTCACTGTTTCACACCTCCCCACTCTCACACTCACCGATTCACAGCTCCCCACTCTCACACTCACCGATTCACACCTCCACTCTCACACTCACCGATTCACACCTCCACCATCACACTCACCGATTCACACATCCACTCTCATACTCACTGATTCACAGCTGCCGACTCTCACACTCACCGATTCACACCTCCCCACTCTCACACTCACTGATTCACACTTCCTCTCTCACACTCACCGATTCACAAATCCACTCACACAGTCACCGATTCACACCCTCACTCACAATCACCGATTCACACCTCCACACTCTCATGCTCACTGATTCACACTCCCCCACTCTCACACTCACGGATTCACACCTCCCCACTCACACACTCAGCAATTCACACCTCCACTCTCACACTCCCTGATTCACAGCTCCTCTCTCACACTCACCGATTCACAGCTCCACTCACACATTCACCGATTCACACCCTTACTATCACACTCACCGATTCACACCTCCCCACTCTCACGCTCACTGATTCACAGCTCCCCACTTTCACACTCACCGATTCACACCTCCACTCTCACACACACCGATTCACACCTCCACTCACACATTCACTGATTCAGACCCCCACTCTCACACTCACCGATTCACACCTCCCCACTCTCACGATCACTGATTCACACTCCCCCACTCGCACACTTACGGATTCACACCTCCCCACTCTCACAACCACCGATTCACCTCCACTCACACACTCACCGATTCACACCTCCCCACTCTCACACTCACCGATTCACACATCCCCCCTTTCACAATCACCGATTCACACCTCCCCACTGTCACACTCACCGATTCACACCTCCCCCTTCTCACACTCACCGATTCACACCTCCCCACTCTCACACTCACTGATTCACACCTCCCCCTCTCACATTCACCGATTCACACGTCCGCCTCTCACACTCACCGATTCACAGCACCCTACTCTCACACTCACCGATTCACACATCCACTCTCACACTCACCAATTCAGACCCCCACTCTCACACTCACCGATTCACACCTCCCCACTCTCACGCTCACTGATTCACACTTCTCCACTCACACACTCACCGATTCACACCTCCCCACTCTCACACTCACCGATTCACTCCTCCCGCCTTTCACAATCACCGATTCACACCTCCCACTCTCAAACTCACTGATTGACACCTCCCCCTTCTCACACTCACCGATTCACACCTCCCTACTCTCACACTCACCGATTCACTCCTCCCGCCTTTCACAATCACCGATTCACACCTCCCACTCTCAAACTCACTGATTGACACCTCCCCCTTCTCACACTCACCGATTCACACCTCCCTACTCTCACACTCTCTGATTCACACCACCCCTCTCACATTCACCGATTCACACCTCCCTACATTCACACTCACCGATTCACACCTCCACTCTCACACTCACCGATTCACACCTCCACTCTCACACTCACCGATTCACACATCCACTCTCACACTCACTGATTCACACCTCCCCACTCTCACACTCACCGATTCACACCTCCCCACTCTCACACTCACCGATTCACACCTCCACTCTCACACTCACCGATTCACAGCTGCCCACTCTCACATTCACTGATTCACAGCTGCCCACTCTCACACTCACTGATTCACACCTCCCCCTCTCACACTCACCAATTCACACCTGCACTCACACACTCAACGATTCGCACCTCCCCAAACTCACACTCACCGATTCACACCTCCACTCTCACACTCACGAGTCACACCACCCCACTCTCACACTCACCGATTCACACTTCCTCTCTCACACTCACCGATTCACAGCTCCCCTCACACTGTCACCGATGCACACCCTCACTCACAATCACCGATTCACAACTCCTCACCCTCACACTCACCGATTCACACCTCCACACTCTCACACTTAGCGATTCACACCTCCCTGCTCTCACACTCACCGACTCACAGCTCCCCTCACAATGTCACTGATGCACACCCTCACTCACAATCACCGATTCACAACTCCTCACCCTCACACTCACCGATTCACACCTCCACACTCTCACACTTAGCGATTCACACCTCCCTGCTCTCACACTCACCGATTCACACCTCCCCACTCTCACACTCACCGATTCACTGTTCCCCACTCTCACACTCACCGATTCACACCTCCCCACTCTCACGCTCACTGATTCACACTCCCCTGCTCTCACACTTACGAATTCACACCTCCCCACTCTCACTACCACCGATTCACCTCCACTCACACACTCACCGATTCACATCTCCCCACTCTCACACTCACCGATTCACACCTCCCCCCTTTCACAATCACTGATTCACACCTCCCCACTCTCACACTCACCGATTCACACCTCCGCCTCTCACTACCACCGATTCACATCTCCACTCACACACTCAATGATTCACACCTTCCCAAACTCACACTCACCGATTCACACCTCCACTCTCACACTCACCGATTCACACCTCCCCACTCTCACTCACTGATTCACACCTCCCAAAACTCATACTCACCGATTCACATCTCCCCACTCTCACATTCACTGTGTCACACCACCCCCTCTCACACTCACCAATTCAGATCCTCCCCACTCTCACGCTCACTGATTCGCACTCCCCCACTCTCACACTCATGGATTCACACCTCTCCACTCTCACACTCACTGATTCACAACTCCTCACCCTCACACTCACCGATTCACACCTCCCCACTCTCACACTCAACGATTCACACCTCCCCCCTCACACTCACCAATTCACACCTCCCCAGTCTGACACTCACCGAGTCAAACCTCCCCCCTCTCACACTCACTGATTCACACCACCCCACTCTCACACTCACCGATTCAGATCCTCCCCACACTCACACTCACCGATTCACACCTCCACTCTCACACTCACCGATTCACACCTCCACTCTCACAGTCACCGATTCACACCTCCCCACTCTCACGCTCACTGATTCACACTCCATCACTCTCAGACTCACGGATTCACACCTCCCCACTCTCACATTCACCGATTCACACTTCCACGCTCGCACTAACCGATTCACAGCTCCACTCTCACACTCACTGATCCTCCCCACACTCACAAACTCAACGATTCACACCTGCACTCTCACACGCACCGATTCACACTTCCACTCTCACACTCACCAATTCACAGCTCCACTCACACAGTCACCGATTCACACCCTCACTCACAATCACCGATTCACACCTCCACACTCTCATGCTCACTGATTCACAACTCCCCACTCTCACACTCACGGATTCACACCTCCCCACTCTCACACTCACCAATTCACACCTCCTCTCTCACACTCTCTGATTCACAGCTCCACTCACACATTCACCGATTCACACCCTCACTCTCACAATCACCAATTCACACCTCCCCACTCTCACGCTCACTGTTTCACACCCCCAATCACACATTCACCGATTCACACCCCCAATCGGACACTCACCGATTCATACCTCCCCACTCTCACGCTCACTGATTCACACTCCCCCAGTATCACACTCAGGTTTCACACCTCTCCACTCTTACACCCATCGATTCACACCTCCACTCTCACACTCACTGATTCACACCTCCACTCTCACACTCACCGATTCACACCTCCCCACTCTCACACTTACCGAATCACACCTCCCCCTTCTCACACTCACCAATTCACACCTCCCCACTCTCACACTCACCGAGTCACACCTCCCCCCTCTCACACTCACCAATTCACACCTCCCCACTCTTACACTCACCGATTCACACCTCTCCACTCTTACACTCCCCGAATCACACGTCCACTCTGACACTCACCGATTCACACCTCCACTCTCACACTCACCGATTCATAGCTGCTCACCCTCACACTCACCGATTCACAACTCCCCCTCTCACACACACCGATTCACACTTCCCCTCTCACACTCACCAATTCACATCTCCCCTCTCTCACACTCACCGAGTCACACCTCCCCCTCTCACACTCACCGATTCACACCACCTCCTCTCACACTCTCCGATTCACACCTCCCCCATTCTCACACTCACCAATTCACACCTCCCCACTCTCACACTCACCGAGTCACATCACCCCACTCTCACACTCACCGATTCATACCGCCCCTTCTCACACTCAGCGATTCACACCTACCCCATTCTCACACTCACCAATTCACACCTTCCCACTCTTACACTCACCGATTCACACCTCCACTCTCACACACACCGATTCACACCTCCACTCACACATTCTTTGATTCAGACCCCCACTCTCACACTCACCGATTCACAACTCCCCCCTCTCACACTCACCAATTCACACCTTCCCACTCTTACACTCACCGATTGACACCTCCACTCTCACACTCACCGATTCACACCTCCACTCTCACACTCACCGATTCACAACTGCTCACCCTCACAATCACCCATTCACAACTCCCCCCTCTCACACTCACCGATTCACAGCTCCCCACTTTCACACTCACCGATTCACACCTCCACTCTCACACACACCGATTCACACCTCCACTCACACATTCTTTGATTCAGACCCCCACTCTCACACTCACCGATTCACACCTCCCCACTCTCACGATCACTGATTCACACTCCCCCACTCTCACACTTACGGATTCACACCTCCTCACTCTCACAACCACCGATTCACCTCCACTCACACACTCACCGATTCACACCTCCCCACTCTCACACTCACCGATTCACACATCCCCCCTTTCACAATCACCGATTCACACCTCCCCACTGTCACACTCACCGATTCACACCTCCCCCTTCTCACACTCACCGATTCACACCTCCCCACTCTCACACTCACTGATTCACACCTCCCCCTCTCACATTCACCGATTCGCACGTCCGCCTCTCACACTCACCGATTCACAGCACCCTACTCTCACACTCACCGATTCACACATCCACTCTCACACTCACCAATTCAGACTCCCACTCTCACACTCACCGATTCACACCTCCCCACTCTCACGCTCACTGATTCACACTTCTCCACTCACACACTCACCGATTCACACCTCCCCACTCTCACACTCACCGATTCACTCCTCCCGCCTTTCACAATCACCGATTCACACCTCCCACTCTCAAACTCACCGATTGACACCTCCCCCTTCTCACACTCACCGATTCACACCTCCCCACTCTCACACTCACCCATTCACACCTCCCCCTTCTCACACTCACCGATTCACACCTCCCCACTCTCACACTCTCTGATTCACACCACCCCTCTCACATTCACCGATTCACACCTCCGCCTCTCACACACACCGATTCACACCTCCACTCACACACTCAACGATTCACACCTACCCAAACTCACGCTCACTGATTCACACCTCCCCACTCTCACACTCACCGATTCACACCTCCCCAAACTCACACTCACCGATTCACACCTCCACTCTCACACTCACGGATTCACACCTCCCCACTCTCATACTCACCGATTCACACCACCCCCTTCTCACACTCACCAATTCACACCTCCCCACTGTCACACTCTCTGATTCACACATCCCCCTCTCACATTCACCGATTCACACCTCCGCCTCTCACAATCACCGATTCACAGCTCCTGACTCTCACACTCACGGATTAACACCTCCACTCTCACACTCACCGATTCACACCTCCCAACTCTCACACTCACTGATTCACACCTCCCCCCTTTCACAATCACCGATTCACAACTCCCCACTCTCACATCACCGATTCACACCTCCCCCTTCTCACACTCACCGATTCACACCTACCCACGCTCACACTCACCGATTCACACCTTCCCCTCTCACATTCACCGATTCACACCTCCGCCTCTCACACTCACCGATTCACAGCTCCCCACTCTCACACTCACAGATTCACACCTCCAATCTCACACTCACCGATTCACACCTCCACTCTCACACTCACCGATTTAAACCTCCCCACTCTCACACTCACCGATTCACACTTCCACTCTCACACTCACTGATTCACACCTCCACCCTCACACTCACCAATTCACACCTCCACTCTCACACTCACTGATTCACGCCTCCCCCTCTCACATTCTCCAATTCGCACCTCCTCACTCTCACACTCACCGATTCACACTTCCCCCATCTCACCCTCATCGATTGACACCTCCCCACTCTCACACTCACTGATTCACACCTCCCCCTCTCACATTCACCGATTCACACCTCCACCTCTCACACTCACCGACTCACGCATCGACACACACACTCAACGATTCACACCTACCCAAACTCAAACTCACCGATTCACACCTCCCCACTCTCACACTCACCGATTCACACCTCCACTCTCACACTCACCGATTCACACCTCCCCACTCTCACACTCACCCATTCACACCTTCCCATTCTCACACTCACCGATTCACACCTCCCCACTCTCACACTCACTGATTCACACCTCCCCCTCTCACATTCACCGATTCAAACCTCCGCCTCTCACACTCACCGATTCACACCTCCACTCACACACTCAATGATTCACACCTACCCAAACTCACACTCACCGATTCACACCTCCCCACCCTCACACTCACCGATTCACACCTCCCCAAACTCACACTCACCAATTCACACCTCCACTCTCACACTCACCGATTCACACCTCCCCACTCTCACACTCACCGATTCACACCTCCCCAAAATCACACTCACCGATTCACACCTCCACTCTCACACTCACCGAGTCACACCACCCCACTCTCACACAGTCATCGATTCACACCTCCCCACTCTCACGCTCACTGATTCACACTCCCCCACTCTCACACTCACGGATTCACACCTCCCCACTGTCACACTCTCTGATTCACACAACCCACTCTCACATTCACCAATTCACACCTCCGCCTCTCACACTCACCGATTCACACCTCCCCCATCTCACCCTCACCGATTGACACCTCTCCACTCTCACACTCACTGATTCACACCTCCCCCTCTCACATTCACCGATTCACAGCTCCACCTCTCACACTCACCGACTCACACATCCACACACACACTCAACGATTCACACCTACCCAAACTCAAACTCACCGATTCACACCTCCCCACTCTCACACTCACCGATTCACACCTCCACTCTCACACTTACCGATTCACACCTCCCCACTCTCACACTCACCCATTCACACCTCCCCCCTTTCACAATCACCGATTCACAACTCCCCACTCTCACATCACCGATTCACACCTCCCCCTTCTCACACTCACTGATTCACACCTACCCACTCTCACACTCACTGATTCACACCTCCCACTCTCAAATTCACCGATTCACACCTCCGCCTCTCACACTCACCGATTCACAGCTCCCCACTCTCACATTCACCGATTCACACCTCCACTCTCACACTCACCGATTCACACTTCCACTCTCACACTCACCGATTCACACCTCCACCCTCACACTCACCAATTCACACCTCCACTCTCACACTCACCAATTCACACTTCCACTCTCACACTCACCGATTCACACCTCCCCACTCTCACACTCAACGATTCACACCTCCCCTCACACATTCAACGATTCAGACCCCCACTCTCACACTCACCGATTCACACCTCCCCACTCTCACACTCACTGATTCACACTCCCCCACTCTCACACTTACGAATTCACACCTCCCCACTCTCACAACCACCGATTCACCTCCACTCAAACACTCACTGATTCACCCCTCCACTCACACACTCACCGATTCACACCTCCCCACTCTCACGCTCACTGATTCACACTCCCCTGCTCTCACACTTACGAATTCACACCTCCCCACTCTCACTACCACCGATTCACCTCCACTCACACACTCACCGATTCACATCTCCCCACTCTCACACTCACCGATTCACACCTCCCCCCTTTCACAATCACTGATTCACACCTCCCCACTCTCACACTCACCGATTCACACCTCCGCCTCTCACTACCACCGATTCACATCTCCACTCACACACTCAATGATTCACACCTTCCCAAACTCACACTCACCGATTCACACCTCCACTCTCACACTCACCGATTCACACCTCCCCACTCTCACTCACTGATTCACACCTCCCAAAACTCATACTCACCGATTCACATCTCCCCACTCTCACATTCACTGTGTCACACCACCCCCTCTCACACTCACCAATTCAGATCCTCCCCACTCTCACGCTCACTGATTCGCACTCCCCCACTGTCACACTCATGGATTCACACCTCTCCACTCTCACACTCACTGATTCACAACTCCTCACCCTCACACTCACCGATTCACACCTCCCCACTCTCACACTCAACGATTCACACCTCCCCCCTCACACTCACCAATTCACACCTCCCCAGTCTGACACTCACCGAGTCAAACCTCCCCCCTCTCACACTCACTGATTCACACCACCCCACTCTCACACTCACCGATTCAGATCCTCCCCACACTCACACTCACCGATTCACACCTCCACTCTCACACTCACCGATTCACACCTCCACTCTCACAGTCACCGATTCACACCTCCCCACTCTCACGCTCACTGATTCACACTCCATCACTCTCAGACTCACGGATTCACACCTCCCCACTCTCACATTCACCGATTCACACTTCCACGCTCGCACTAACCGATTCACAGCTCCACTCTCACACTCACTGATCCTCCCCACACTCACAAACTCAACGATTCACACCTGCACTCTCACACGCACCGATTCACACTTCCACTCTCACACTCACCAATTCACAGCTCCACTCACACAGTCACCGATTCACACCCTCACTCACAATCACCGATTCACACCTCCACACTCTCATGCTCACTGATTCACAACTCCCCACTCTCACACTCACGGATTCACACCTCCCCACTCTCACACTCACCAATTCACACCTCCTCTCTCACACTCTCTGATTCACAGCTCCACTCACACATTCACCGATTCACACCCTCACTCTCACAATCACCAATTCACACCTCCCCACTCTCACGCTCACTGTTTCACACCCCCAATCACACATTCACCGATTCACACCCCCAATCGGACACTCACCGATTCATACCTCCCCACTCTCACGCTCACTGATTCACACTCCCCCAGTATCACACTCAGGTTTCACACCTCTCCACTCTTACACCCATCGATTCACACCTCCACTCTCACACTCACTGATTCACACCTCCACTCTCACACTCACCGATTCACACCTCCCCACTCTCACACTTACCGAATCACACCTCCCCCTTCTCACACTCACCAATTCACACCTCCCCACTCTCACACTCACCGAGTCACACCTCCCCCCTCTCACACTCACCAATTCACACCTCCCCACTCTTACACTCACCGATTCACACCTCTCCACTCTTACACTCCCCGAATCACACGTCCACTCTGACACTCACCGATTCACACCTCCACTCTCACACTCACCGATTCATAGCTGCTCACCCTCACACTCACCGATTCACAACTCCCCCTCTCACACACACCGATTCACACTTCCCCTCTCACACTCACCAATTCACATCTCCCCTCTCTCACACTCACCGAGTCACACCTCCCCCTCTCACACTCACCGATTCACACCACCTCCTCTCACACTCTCCGATTCACACCTCCCCCATTCTCACACTCACCAATTCACACCTCCCCACTCTCACACTCACCGAGTCACATCACCCCACTCTCACACTCACCGATTCATACCGCCCCTTCTCACACTCAGCGATTCACACCTACCCCATTCTCACACTCACCAATTCACACCTTCCCACTCTTACACTCACCGATTCACACCTCCACTCTCACACACACCGATTCACACCTCCACTCACACATTCTTTGATTCAGACCCCCACTCTCACACTCACCGATTCACAACTCCCCCCTCTCACACTCACCAATTCACACCTTCCCACTCTTACACTCACCGATTGACACCTCCACTCTCACACTCACCGATTCACACCTCCACTCTCACACTCACCGATTCACAACTGCTCACCCTCACAATCACCCATTCACAACTCCCCCCTCTCACACTCACCGATTCACAGCTCCCCACTTTCACACTCACCGATTCACACCTCCACTCACACATTCTTTGATTCAGACCCCCACTCTCACACTCACCGATTCACACCTCCCCACTCTCACGATCACTGATTCACACTCCCCCCACTCTCACACTTACGGATTCACACCTCCCCACTCTCACAACCACCGATTCACCTCCACTCACACACTCACCGATTCACACCTCCCCACTCTCACACTCACCGATTCACACATCCCCCCTTTCACAATCACCGATTCACACCTCCCCACTGTCACACTCACCGATTCACACCTCCCCCTTCTCACACTCACCGATTCACACCTCCCCACTCTCACACTCACTGATTCACACCTCCCCCTCTCACATTCACCGATTCGCACGTCCGCCTCTCACACTCGCCGATTCACAGCACCCTACTCTCACACTCACCGATTCACACATCCACTCTCACACTCACCAATTCAGACTCCCACTCTCACACTCACCGATTCACACCTCCCCACTCTCACGCTCACTGATTCACACTTCTCCACTCACACACTCACCGATTCACACCTCCCCACTCTCACACTCACCAATTCACACCTTCCCACTCTTACACTCACCGATTGACACCTCCACTCTCACACTCACCGATTCACACCTCCACTCTCACACTCACCGATTCACAACTGCTCACCCTCACAATCACCCATTCACAACTCCCCCCTCTCACACTCACCGATTCACAGCTCCCCACTTTCACACTCACCGATTCACACCTCCACTCACACATTCATTGATTCAGACCCCCACTCTCACACTCACCGATTCACACCTCCCCACTCTCACGATCACTGATTCACACTCCCCCACTCTCACACTTACGGATTCACACCTCCCCACTCTCACAACCACCGATTCACCTCCACTCACACACTCACCGATTCACACCTCCCCACTCTCACACTCACCGATTCACACATCCCCCCTTTCACAATCACCGATTCACACCTCCCCACTGTCACACTCACCGATTCACACCTCCCCCTTCTCACACTCACCGATTCACACCTCCCCACTCTCACACTCACTGATTCACACCTCCCCCTCTCACATTCACCGATTCGCACGTCCGCCTCTCACACTCACCGATTCACAGCACCCTACTCTCACACTCACCGATTCACACATCCACTCTCACACTCACCAATTCAGACTCCCACTCTCACACTCACCGATTCACACCTCCCCACTCTCACGCTCACTGATTCACACTTCTCCACTCACACACTCACCGATTCACACCTCCCCACTCTCACACTCACCGATTCACTCCTCCCGCCTTTCACAATCACCGATTCACACCTCCCACTCTCAAACTCACCGATTGACACCTCCCCCTTCTCACACTCACCGATTCACACCTCCCCACTCTCACACTCACCCATTCACACCTCCCCCTTCTCACACTCACCGATTCACACCTCCCCACTCTCACACTCTCTGATTCACACCACCCCTCTCACATTCACCGATTCACACCTCCGCCTCTCACACACACCGATTCACACCTCCACTCACACACTCAACGATTCACACCTACCCAAACTCACGCTCACTGATTCACACCTCCCCCCTCTCACACTCACCGATTCACACCTCCCCAAACTCACACTCACCGATTCACACCTCCACTCTCACACTCACGGATTCACACCTCCCCACTCTCATACTCACCGATTCACACCACCCCCTTCTCACACTCACCAATTCACACCTCCCCACTGTCACACTCTCTGATTCACACATCCCCCTCTCACATTCACCGATTCACACCTCCGCCTCTCACAATCACCGATTCACAGCTCCTGACTCTCACACTCACGGATTAACACCTCCACTCTCACACTCACCGATTCACACCTCCCAACTCTCACACTCACTGATTCACACCTCCCCCCTTTCACAATCACCGATTCACAACTCCCCACTCTCACATCACCGATTCACACCTCCCCATTCTCACACTCACCGATTCACACCTACCCACTCTCACACTCACCGATTCACACCTTCCCCTCTCACATTCACCGATTCACACCTCCGCCTCTCACACTCACCGATTCACAGCTCCCCACTCTCACACTCACAGATTCACACCTCCAATCTCACACTCACCGATTCACACCTCCACTCTCACACTCACCGATTTAAACCTCCCCACTCTCACACTCACCGATTCACACTTCCACTCTCACACTCACTGATTCACACCTCCACCCTCACACTCACCAATTCACACCTCCACTCTCACACTCACTGATTCACGCCTCCCCCTCTCACATTCTCCAATTCGCACCTCCTCACTCTCACACTCACCGATTCACACCTCCCCCATCTCACCCTCATCGATTGACACCTCCCCACTCTCACACTCACTGATTCACACCTCCCCCTCTCACATTCACCGATTCACACCTCCACCTCTCACACTCACCGACTCACACATCGACACACACACTCAACGATTCACACCTACCCAAACTCAAACTCACCGATTCACACCTCCCCACTCTCACACTCACCGATTCACACCTCCACTCTCACACTCACCGATTCACACCTCCCCACTCTCACACTCACCCATTCACACCTTCCCATTCTCACACTCACCGATTCACACCTCCCCACTCTCACACTCACTGATTCACACCTCCCCCTCTCACATTCACCGATTCAAACCTCCGCCTCTCACACTCACCGATTCACACCTCCACTCACACACTCAATGATTCACACCTACCCAAACTCACACTCACCGATTCACACCTCCCCACCCTCACACTCACCGATTCACACCTCCCCAAACTCACACTCACCAATTCACACCTCCACTCTCACACTCACCGATTCACACCTCCCCACTCTCACACTCACCGATTCACACCTCCCCAAAATCACACTCACCGATTCACACCTCCACTCTCACACTCACCGAGTCACACCACCCCACTCTCACACAGTCATCGATTCACACCTCCCCACTCTCACGCTCACTGATTCACACTCCCCCACTCTCACACTCACGGATTCACACCTCCCCACTGTCACACTCTCTGATTCACACAACCCACTCTCACATTCACCAATTCACACCTCCGCCTCTCACACTCACCGATTCACACCTCCCCCATCTCACCCTCACCGATTGACACCTCTCCACTCTCACACTCACTGATTCACACCTCCCCCTCTCACATTCACCGATTCACAGCTCCACCTCTCACACTCACCGACTCACACATCCACACACACACTCAACGATTCACACCTACCCAAACTCAAACTCACCGATTCACACCTCCCCACTCTCACACTCACCGATTCACACCTCCACTCTCACACTTACCGATTCACACCTCCCCACTCTCACACTCACCCATTCACACCTCCCCCCTTTCACAATCACCGATTCACAACTCCCCACTCTCACATCACCGATTCACACCTCCCCCTTCTCACACTCACTGATTCACACCTCCCCACTCTCACCCTTATCGATTGACACCTCCCCACTCTCACACTCACTGATTCACACCTCCGCCTCTCACACTCACCGATTCACACCTCCACCTCTCACACTCACCGATTCACACCTCCACACACACACTCAACGATTCACACCTACCCAAACTCAAACTCACCGATTCACACCTCCCCACTCTCACACTCACCGATTCACACCTCCACTCTCACACTCACCGATTCACACCTCCCCACTCTCACACTCACCCATTCACATCTCCCCACTCTCACACTCACCGATTCACACCTCCCCCCTTTCACAATCACTGATTCACACCTCCCCACTCTCACACTGACCGATTCACACCTCCGCCTCTCACTACCACCGATTCACACCTCCGCTCACACACTCAATGATTCACACCTTCCCAAACTCACACTCACCGATTCACACCTCCCCACTCTCACACTCACCGATTCACACCTCCCCAAACTCACACTCACCGATTCACACCTCCACTCTCACACTCACCGATTCACACCTCCCCACTCTCACTCACTGATTCACACCTCCCAAAACTCATACTCACCGATTCACATCTCCCCACTCTCACACTCACTGTGTCACACCACCCACTCTCACACTCACCAATTCAGATCCTCCCCACTCTCACGCTCACTGAATCGCACTCCCCCACTCTCACACTCATGGATTCACACCTCTCCACTCTCACACTCACCGATTCACAACTCCTCACCCTCACACTCACCGATTCACACCTCCCCACTCTCACACTCAACGATTTACACCTCCCCCCTCACACTCACCAATTCACACCTCCCCAGTCTGACACTCACCGAGTCAAACCTCCCCCCTCTCACACTCACCAATTCACACCACCCCACTCTCACACTCACCGATTCAGATCCTCCCCACACTCACACTCACCGACTCACACCTCCACTCTCACACTCACCGATTCACACCTCCACTCTCACAGTCACCGATTCACACCTCCCCACTCTCACGCTCACTGATTCACACTCCATCACTCTCAGACTCACGGATTCACACCTCCCCACTCACACATTCACCGATTCACACTTCCACGCTCACACTAACCGATTCACAGCTCCACTCTCACACTCACTGATCCTCCCCACACTCACACACTCAACGATTCACACCTGCACTCTCACACGCACCGATTCACACTTCCACTCTCACACTCACCAATTCACAGCTCCACTCACACAGTCACCGATTCACACCCTCACTCACAATCACCGATTCACACCTCCACACTCTCATGCTCACTGATTCACACCTCCCCACTCTCACACTCATGGATTCACACCTCCCCACTCTCACACTCACCAATTCACACCTCCTCTCTCACACTCTCTGATTCACAGCTCCACTCCACATTCACCGATTCACACCCTCACTCTCACAATCACCAATTCACACCTCCCCACTCTCACGCTCACTGTTTCACACCTCCACTCTCACACTCACCGAGTCACACCACCCCACTCTCACACAGTCATCGATTCACACCTCCCCACTCTCACGCTCACTGATTCACGCTCCCCCACTCTCACACTCACGGATTCACACCTCCCCACTGTCACACTCTCTGATTCACACAACCCACTCTCACATTCACCAATTCACACCTCCGCCTCTCACACTCACCGATTCACACCTCCCCCATCTCACCCTCACCGATTGACACCTCCCCACTCTCACACTCACTGATTCAGACCTCCCCCTCTCACATTCACCGATTCACAGCTCCACCTCTCACACTCACCGACTCACACATCCACACACACACTCAACGATTCACACCTACCCAAACTCAAACTCACCGATTCACACCTCCCCACTCTCACACTCACCGATTCACACCTCCACTCTCACACTTACCGATTCACACCTCCCCACTCTCACACTCACCCATTCACACCTCCCCCCTTTCACAATCACCGATTCACAACTCCCCACTCTCACATCACCGATTCACACCTCCCCCTTCTCACACTCACTGATTCACACCTACCCACTCTCACACTCACTGATTCACACCTCCCACTCTCAAATTCACCGATTCACACCTCCGCCTCTCACACTCACCGATTCACAGCTCCCCACTCTCACACTCACCGATTCACACCTCCACTCTCACACTCACCGATTCACACTTCCACTCTCACACTCACCGATTCACACCTCCACCCTCACACTCACCAATTCACACCTCCACTCTCACACTCACCAATTCACACTTCCCCACTCTCACACTCAACGATTCACACCTCCCCTCACACATTCAACGATTCAGACCCCCACTCTCACACTCACCGATTCACACCTCCCCACTCTCACACTCACTGATTCACCCTCCCCCACTCTCACACTTACGAATTCACACCTCCCCACTCTCACAACCACCGATTCACCTCCACTCAAACACTCACTGATTCACCCCTCCACTCACACACTCACCAATTCACACCTCCCCACTCTCACCCTTATCGATTGACACCTCCCCACTCTCACACTCACTGATTCACACCTCCCCCTCTCACATTCACCGATTCACACCTCCACCTCTCACACTCACCGATTCACACCTCCACACACACACTCAACGATTCACACCTACCCAAACTCAAACTCACCGATTCACACCTCCCCACTCTCACACTCACCGATTCACACCCCCACTCTCACACTCACCGATTCACACCTCCCCACTCTCACACTCACCCATTCACATCTCCCCACTCTCACACTCACCGATTCACACCTCCCCCCTTTCACAATCACTGATTCACACCTCCCCACTCTCACACTCACCGATTCACACCTCCGCCTCTCACTACCACCGATTCACACCTCCGCTCACACACTCAATGATTCACACCTTCCCAAACTCACACTCACCGATTCACACCTCCCCACTCTCACACTCACCGATTCACACCTCCCCAAACTCACACTCACCGATTCACACCTCCACTCTCACACTCACCGATTCACACCTCCCCACTCTCACTCACTGATTCACACCTCCCAAAACTCATACTCACCGATTCACATCTCCCCACTCTCACACTCACTGTGTCACACCACCCCCTCTCACACTCACCAATTCAGATCCTCCCCACTCTCACGCTCACTGATTCGCACTCCCCCACTCTCACACTCATGGATTCACACCTCTCCACTCTCACACTCACCGATTCACAACTCCTCACCCTCACACTCACCGATTCACACCTCCCCACTCTCACACTCAACGATTCACACCTCCCCCCTCACACTCACCAATTCACACCTCCCCACTCTGACACTCACCGAGTCAAACCTCCCCCCTCTCACACTCACCAATTCACACCACCCCACTCTCACACTCACCGATTCAGATCCTCCCCACACTCACACTCACCGACTCACACCTCCACTCTCACACTCACCGATTCACACCTCCACTCTCACAGTCACCGATTCACAGCTCCCCACTCTCACGCTCACTGATTCGCACTCCATCACTCTCAGACTCACGGATTCACACCTCCCCACTCACACATTCACCGATTCATACTTCCAAGCTCACACTAACCGATTCACAGCTCCACTCTCACACTCACTGATCCTCCCCACACTCACAGACTCAACGATTCACACCTGCACTCTCACACTCACCGATTCACACTTCCACTCTCACACTCACCAATTCACAGCTCCACTCACACAGTCACCGATTCACACCCTCACTCACAATCACCGATTCACACCTCCACACTCTCATGCTCACTGATTCACACCTCCCCACTCTCACACTCACGGATTCACACCTCCCCACTCTCACACTCACCAATTCACACCTCCTCTCTCACACTCTCTGATTCACAGCTCCACTCCACATTCACCGATTCACACCCTCACTCTCACAATCACCAATTCACACCTCCCCACTCTCACGCTCACTGTTTCACACCCCCAATCACACATTCACCGATTCACATCCCCAATCAGACACTCACAGATTCATACCTCCCCACTCTCACGCTCACTGATTCACACTCCCCCAATATCACACTCAGGTTTCACACCTCTCCACTCTTACACTCATCGATTCACACCTCCACTCTCACACTCACCGATTCACACCTCCACTCTCACACTCACCGATTCAAAACTCCTAACCCTCACACTCACCGATTCACACCTCCCCACTCTCACACTTACCGATTCACACCTCCCCACTCTCACACTCACCAATTCACACCTCCCCACTCTCACACTCACCGAGTCACACCTCCCCATCTCACACTCACCAATTCACACCTCCCCACTCTTACACTCACCGATTCACACCTCTCCACTCTTACACTCAACGAATCACACGTCCACTCTGACACTCACCGATTCACACCTCCACTCTCACACTCACCGATTCATAACTGCTCACCCTCACACTCACCGATTCACAACTCCCCCCTCTCACACACACCGATTCACACTTCCCCTCTCACACTCACCAATTCACATCTCCCCTCTCTCACACTCACCGAGTCACACCTCCCCCTCTCACACTCACCGATTCACACCACCCCCTCTCACACTCACCAATTCACACCTCCCCATTCTCACACTCACCAATTCACACCTCCCCCATTCTCACACTCACCAATTCACACCTCCCCCCTCTCACACTCACCGATTCACACCTCCACACTCTCACACTCACCGATTCACACCTCCACTCTCACACTCACCGAGTCATATCACCCCACTCTCACACTCACCGATTCATACCACCCCTTCTCACACTCAGCGATTCACACCTACCCCATTCTCACACTCACCAATTCACAACTCCCCCCTCTCACACTCACCGATTCACAGCTCCCCACTGTCACACTCACCGATTCACACCTCCACTCTCACACACACCGATTCACACCTCCACTCACACATTCACTGATTCAGACCCCCACTCTCACACTCACCGATTCACACTCCCCCACTCTCACACTTACGGATTCACACCTCCCCACTCTCACAACCACCGATTCACCTCCACTCACACACTCACCGATTCACACCTCCCCACTCTCACACTCACCGATTCACACATCCCCCCTTTCACAATCACCGATTCACACCTCCCCACTGTCACACTCACCGATTCACACCTCCCCCTTCTCACACTCACCGATTCACACCTCCCCACTCTCACACTCACTGATTCACACCTCCCCCTCTCACATTCACCGATTCACACGTCCGCCTCTCACACTCACCGATTCACAGCACCCTACTCTCACACTCACCGATTCACACATCCACTCTCACACTCACCAATTCAGACCCCCACTCTCACACTCACCGATTCACACCTCCCCACTCTCACGCTCACTGATTCACACTTCTCCACTCACACACTCACCGATTCACACCTCTCCACTCTCACACTCACCGATTCACTCCTCCCGCCTTTCACAATCACCGATTCACACCTCCCACTCTCAAACTCACTGATTGACACCTCCCCCTTCTCACACTCACCGATTCACACCTCCCCACTCTCACACTCACCGATTCACACCTCCCCCTTCTCACACTCACCGATTCACACCTCCCCACTCTCACACTCTCTGATTCACACCACCCCTCTCACATTCACCGATTCACACCTCCCTACATTCACACTCACCGATTCACACCTCCACTCTCACACTCACCGATTCACACCTCCACTCTCACACTCACCGATTCACACATCCACTCTCACACTCACTGATTCACACCTCCCCACTCTCACACTCACCGATTCACACCTCCCCACTCTCACACTCACCGATTCACACCTCCACTCTCACACTCACCGATTCACAGCTGCCCACTCTCACATTCACTGATTCACAGCTGCCCACTCTCACACTCACTGATTCACACCTCCCCCTCTCACACTCACCGATTCACACCTGCACTCACACACTCAACGATTCGCACCTCCCCAAACTCACACTCACCGATTCACACCTCCACTCTCACACTCACCGAGTCACACCACCCCACTCTCACACTCACCGATTCACACCTCCACTCTCACACTCACCGAGTCACACCACCCCACTCTCACACTCACCGATTCACACTTCCTCTCTCACACTCACCGATTCACAGCTCCCCTCACACTGTCACCGATGCACACCCTCACTCACAATCACCGATTCACAACTCCTCACCCTCACACTCACCGATTCACACCTCCACACTCTCACACTTAGCGATTCACACCTCCCTGCTCTCACACTCACCGATTCACACCTCCCCACTCTCACACTCACCGATTCACTGTTCCCCGCTCTCACACTCACCGAGTCACACCTCCCCACTCTCATGCTCACTGATTCACACTCCCCTGCTCTCACACTTACGAATTCACACCTCCCCACTCTCACTACCACCGATTCACCTCCACTCACACACTCACTGATTCACATCTCCCCACTCTCACACTCACCGATTCACACCTCCCCCCTTTCACAATCACTGATTCACACCTCCCCACTCTCACACTCACCGATTCACACCTCCGCCTCTCACTACCACCGATTCACACCTCCACTCACACACTCAATGATTCACACCTTCCCAAACTCACACTCACCGATTCACACCTCCACTCTCACACTCACCGATTCACACCTCCCCACTCTCACTCACTGATTCACACCTCCCAAAACTCATACTCACCGATTCACATCTCCCCACTCTCACATTCACTGTGTCACACCACCCCCTCTCACACTCACCAATTCAGATCCTCCCCACTCTCACGCTCAATGATTCGCACTCCCCCACTCTCACACTCATGGATTCACACCTCTCCACTCTCACACTCACCGATTCACAACTCCTCACCCTCACACTCACCGATTCACACCTCCCCACTCTCACACTCAACGATTCACACCTCCCCCCTCACACTCACCAATTCACACCTCCCCACTCTGACACTCACCAAGTCAAACCTCCCCCCTCTCACACTCACCAATTCACACCACCCCACTCTCACACTCACCGATTCAGATCCTCCCCACACTCACACTCACCGATTCACACCTCCACTCTCACACTCACCGATTCACACCTCCACTCTCCCAGTCACCGATTCACACCTCCCCACTCTCACGCTCACTGATTCACACTCCATCACTCTCAGACTCACGGATTCACACCTCCCCACTCTCACATTCACCGATTCACACTTCCACACTCACACTAACCGATTCACAGCTCCACTCTCACACTCACTGATCCTCCCCACACTCACACACTCAACGATTCACACCTGCACTCTCACACGCACCGATTCACACTTCCACTCTCACACTCACCAATTCACAGCTCCACTCACACAGTCACCGATTCACACCCTCACTCACAATCACCGATTCACACCTCCACACTCTCATGCTCACTGATTCACACCTCCCCACTCTCACACTCACGGATTCACACCTCCCCACTCTTACACTCACCGATTCACACCGCTCCACTCTTACACTCATCGAATCACACGTCCACTCTGACACTCACCGATTCACACCTCCACTCTCACACTCACCGATTCATAACTGCTCACCCTCACAGTCACCGATTCACAACTCCCCCCTCTCACACACACCGATTCACACTTCCCCTCTTACACTCAACAATTCACATCTCCCCTCTCTCACACTCACCGAGTCACACCTCCCCCTCTCACACTCACCGATTCACACCACCCCCTCTCAAACTCTCCGATTCACACCTCCCCCATTCTCACACTCACCAATTCACACCTCCCCACTCTCACACTCACCGATTCACACCTCCCCACTCTCACGCTCACCGATTCACACCTCCACACTCTCACACTCACCGATTCACACTTCCCCTCTCACACTCACCAATTCACATCTCCCCTCTCTCACACTCACCGATTCACACCACCCCCTCTCACACTCTCCGATTCACACCTCCCCCATTCTCACACTCACCAATTCACACCTCCCCACTCTCACACTCACCGATTCACACCTCCACTCTCTCACACTCACCGATTCACACCTCCACTCTCACACTCACCGCGTCACATCACCCCACTCTCACACTCACCGATTCATACCACCCATTCTCACACTCAGCGATTCACACCTACCCCATTCTCACACTCACCAATTCACACCTCCCCACTCTTACACTCACCGATTCACACCTCCACACTCTCACACTCACCGATTCACACCTCCACTCTCACACTCACCGCGTCACATCACCCCACTCTCACACTCACCGATTCATACCACCCCTTCTCACACTCAGCGATTCACACCTACCCCATTCTCACACTCACCAATTCACACCTCCCCACTCTTACACTCACCGATTCACACCTCCACTCTCACACTCACCGATTCACACCTCCACTCTCACACTCACCGATTCACAACTGCTCACCCTCACAATCACCCATTCACAACTCCCCCCTCTCACACTCACCGATTCACCGCTCCCCACTTTCACACTCACCGATTCACACCTCCACTCTCACACACACCGATTCACACCTCCACTCACACATTCTTTGATTCAGACCCCCACTCTCACACTCACCGATTCACACCTCCCCACTCTCACGATCACTGATTCACACTCCCCCACTCTCACACTTACGGATTCACACCTCCCCACTCTCACAACCACCGATTCACCTCCACTCACACACTCACCGATTCACACCTCCCCACTCTCACAATCACCGATTCACACATCCCCCCTTTCACAATCACCGATTCACACCTCCCCACTGTCACACTCACCGATTCACACCTCCCCCTTCTCACACTCACCGATTCACACCTCCCCACTCTCACACTCACTGATTCACACCTCCCCCTCTCACATTCACCGATTCGCACGTCCGCCTCTCACACTCACCGATTCACAGCACCCTACTCTCACACTCACCGATTCACACATCCACTCTCACACTCACCAATTCAGACCCCCACTCTCACACTCACCGATTCACACCTCCCCACTCTCACGCTCACCGATTCACACTTCTCCACTCAGACACTCACCGATTCACACCTCCCCACTCTCACACTCACCGATTCACTCCTCCCGCCTTTCACAATCACCGATTCACACCTCCCACTCTCAAACTCACTGATTGACACCTCCCCCTTCTCACACCCACCGATTCACACCTCCCCACTCTCACACTCACCCATTCACACCTCCCCCTTCTCACACTCACCGATTCACACCTCCCCACTCTCACACTCACTGATTCACACCACCCCTCTCACATTCACCGATTCACATCTCCGCCTCTCATACACACCGATTCACACCTCCACCCACACACTCAACGATTCACACCTACCCAAACTCACGCTCACCGATTCACACCTCCCCACTCTCACACTCACCGATTCACAACTCCCCAAACTCACACTCACCGATTCACAACTCCACTCTCACACTCACCAATTCACACCTCCCCACTCTCATACTCACCGATTCACACCACCCCCTTCTCACACTCACCAATTCACACCTCCCCACTGTCACACTCTCTGATTCACACATCCCCCTCTCACATTCACCGATTCACACCTCCGCCTCTCACAATCACCGATTCACAGCTCCTGACTCTCACACTCACGGATTAACACCTCCACTCTCACACTCACCGATTCACACCTCCCAACTCTCACACGCACTGATTCACACCTCCCCCCTTTCACAATCACCGATTCACAACTCCCCACTCTCACATCACCGATTTACACCTCCCCCTTCTCACACTCACCGATTCACACCTACCCACTCTCACACTCACTGATTCACACCTCCCCCTCTCACATTCACCGATTCACACCTCCGCCTCTCACACTCACCGATTCACAGCTCCCCACTCTCACACTCACCGATTCACACCTCCAATCTCACACTCACCGATTCACACCTCCACTCTCACACTCACCGATTTAAACCTCTCCACTCTCACACTCACCGATTCACACTTCCACTCTCACACTCACTGATTCACAACTCCACCCTCACACTCACCAATTCACACCTCCACTCTCACACTCACCAATTCACACTTCCACTCTCACACTCACCGATTCACACCTCCCACTCTCACACTCAACGATTCACACCTCCACTCACACATTCAATGATTCAGACCCCCACTCTCACATTCACCAATTCACACCTCCCCACTCTCACACTCACTGATTCACACTCCCCCACTCTCACACTTACGAATTCACACCTCCCCACTCGCACAACCGCCGATTCACCTCCACTCAAACTCTCACTGATTCACCCCTCCACTCACACACTCACCGATTCACACCTCCCCACTCTCACACTCACCGATTCACACCTCCCCGCTTTCACAATCACAGATTCACACCTCCCCACTCTCACACTCACCGATTCACACCTCCCCACTCTCACACTCACCGATTCACACCTCCACACTCTCACACTCACTGATTCACGCCTCCCCCTCTCACATTCACCAATTCGCACCTCCTCACTCTCACACTCACCGATTCACACCTCCCCCATCTCACCCTCATCGATTGACACCTCCCCACTCTCACACTCACTGATTCACACCTCCCCCTCTCACATTCACCGATTCACACCTCCACCTCTCACACTCAACGACTCACACATCCACACACACACTCAACGATTCACACCTACCCAAACTCAAACTCACCGATTCACACCTCCACTCTCACACTCACCGCGTCACATCACCCCACTCTCACACTCACCGATTCATACCACCCCTTCTCACACTCAGCGATTCACACCTACCCCATTCTCACACTCACCAATTCACACCTCCCCACTCTTACACTCACCGATTCACACCTCCACTCTCACACTCACCGATTCACACCTCCACTCTCACACTCACCGATTCACAACTGCTCACCCTCACAATCACCCATTCACAACTCCCCCCTCTCACACTCACCGATTCACCGCTCCCCACTTTCACACTCACCGATTCACACCTCCACTCTCACACACACCGATTCACACCTCCACTCACACATTCTTTGATTCAGACCCCCACTCTCACACTCACCGATTCACACCTCCCCACTCTCACGATCACTGATTCACACTCCCCCACTCTCACACTTACGGATTCACACCTCCCCACTCTCACAACCACCGATTCACCTCCACTCACACACTCACCGATTCACACCTCCCCACTCTCACACTCACCGATTCACACATCCCCCCTTTCACAATCACCGATTCACACCTCCCCACTGTCACACTCACCGATTCACACCTCCCCCTTCTCACACTCACCGATTCACACCTCCCCACTCTCACACTCACTGATTCACACCTCCCCCTCTCACATTCACCGATTCACACGTCCGCCTCTCACACTCACCGATTCACAGCACCCTACTCTCACACTCACCGATTCACACATCCACTCTCACACTCACCAATTCAGACCCCCACTCTCACACTCACCGATTCACACCTCCCCACTCTCACGCTCACCGATTCACACTTCTCCACTCAGACACTCACCGATTCACACCTCCCAACTCTCACACTCACCGATTCACTCCTCCCGCCTTTCACAATCACCGATTCACACCTCCCACTCTCAAACTCACTGATTGACACCTCCCCCTTCTCACACCCACCGATTCACACCTCCCCACTCTCACACTCACCCATTCACACCTCCCCCTTCTCACACTCACCGATTCACACCTCCCCACTCTCACACTCACTGATTCACACCACCCCTCTCACATTCACCGATTCACACCTCCGCCTCTCATACACACCGATTCACACCTCCACTCACACACTCAATGATTCACACCTACCCAAATTCACGCTCACCGATTCACACCTCCCCACTCTCACACTCACCGATTCACACCTCCCCAAACTCACACTCACCGATTCACACCTCCACTCTCACACTCACCAATTCACACCTCCCCACTCTCATACTCACCGATTCACACCACCCCCTTCTCACACTCACCAATTCACACCTCCCCACTGTCACACTCTCTGATTCACACATCCCCCTCTCACATTCACCGATTCACACCTCCGCCTCTCACAATCACCGATTCACAGCTCCTGACTCTCACACTCACGGATTAACACCTCCACTCTCACACTCACCGATTCACACCTCCCAACTCTCACACGCACTGATTCACACCTCCCCCCTTTCACAATCACCGATTCACAACTCCCCACTCTCACATCACCGATTTACAACTCCCCCTTCTCACACTCACCGATTCACACCTACCCACTCTCACACTCACTGATTCACACCTCCCCCTCTCACATTCACCGATTCACACCTCCGCCTCTCACACTCACCGATTCACAGCTCCCCACTCTCACACTCACCGATTCACACCTCCAATCTCACACTCACCGATTCACACCTCCACTCTCACACTCACCGATTTAAACCTCCCCACTCTCACACTCACCGATTCACACTTCCACTCTCACACTCACTGATTCACAACTCCACCCTCACACTCACCAATTCACACCTCCACTCTCACACTCACCAATTCACACTTCCACTCTCACACTCACCGATTCACACCTCCCACTCTCACACTCAACGATTCACACCTCCACTCACACATTCAATGATTCAGACCCCCACTCTCACATTCACCAATTCACACCTCCCCACTCTCACACTCACTGATTCACACTCCCCCACTCTCACACTTACGAATTCACACCTCCCCACTCTCACAACCGCCGATTCACCTCCACTCAAACTCTCACTGATTCACCCCTCCACTCACACACTCACCGATTCACACCTCCCCACTCTCACACTCACCGATTCACACCTCCCCGCTTTCACAATCACAGATTCACACCTCCCCACTCTCACACTCACCGATTCACACCTCCCCACTCTCACACTCACCGATTCACACCTCCACACTCTCACACTCACTGATTCACGCCTCCCCCTCTCACATTCACCAATTCGCACCTCCTCACTCTCACACTCACCGATTCACACCTCCCCCATCTCACCCTCATCGATTGACACCTCCCCACTCTCACACTCACTGATTCACACCTCCCCCTCTCACATTCACCGATTCACACCTCCACCTCTCACACTCAACGACTCACACATCCACACACACACTCAACGATTCACACCTACCCAAACTCAAACTCACCGATTCACACCTCCCCACTCTCACACTCACCGATTCACATCTCCACTCTCACACTCACCGATTCACACCTCCCCACTCTCACACTCACCCATTCACACCTCCCCATTCTCACACTCACCGATTCACACCTCCCCACTCTCACACTCACTGATTCACACCTCCCCCTCTCACATTCACCGATTCACACCTCCGCCTCTCACACTCACCGATTCACACCTCCACTCTCACACTCACCGCGTCACATCACCCCACTCTCACACTCACCGATTCATACCACCCCTTCTCACACTCAGCGATTCACACCTACCCCATTCTCACACTCACCAATTCACACCTCCCCACTCTTACACTCACCGATTCACACCTCCACTCTCACACTCACCGATTCACACCTCCACTCTCACACTCACCGATTCACAACTGCTCACCCTCACAATCACCCATTCACAACTCCCCCCTCTCACACTCACCGATTCACCGCTCCCCACTTTCACACTCACCGATTCACACCTCCACTCTCACACACACCGATTCACACCTCCACTCACACATTCTTTGATTCAGACCCCCACTCTCACACTCACCGATTCACACCTCCCCAAACTCACACTCACCAATTCACACCTCCACTCTCACACACACCGATTCACACCTCCCCACTCTCACACTCACCGATTCACACGTCCCCAAACTCACACTCACCGATTCACACCTCCACGCTCACACTCACCGAGTCACACCACCCCACTCTCACACAGTCATCGATTCACACCTCCCCACTCTCACGCTCACTGATTCACACTCCCCCACTCTCACACTCATGGATTCACACCTCCCCACTGTCACACTCTCTGATTCACACAACCCCCTCTCACATTCACCAATTCACACCTCCGCCTCACACACTCACCGATTCACACCTCCCCCATCTCACCGTCACCGATTGACACCACCCCACTCTCACACTCACTGATTCACACCTCCCCCTCTCACATTCACCGATTCACACCTCCACCTCTCACACTCACCGACTCACACATCCACACACACACTCAATGATTCACACCTACCCAAACTCAAACTCACCGATTCACACCTCCCCACTCTCACACTCACCGATTCACACCTCCACTCTCACACTCACCGATTCACACCTCCCCACTCTCACACTCACCCATTCACACCTCCCCCCTTTCACAATCACCGATTCACAACTCCCCAGTCTCACATCACCGATTCACACCTCCCCCTTCTCACACTCACTGATTCACACCTACCCACTCTCACACTCACTGATTCACACCTCCCCCTCTCAAATTCACCGATTCACACCTCCGCCTCTCACACTCACTGATTCACAGCTCCCCACTCTCACACTCACCGATTCACACCTCCAATCTCACACTCACCGATTCACACCTCCACTCTCACACTCACCGATTTACACCTCCCCACTCTCACACTCACCGATTCACACTTCCACTCTCACACTCACCGATTCACACCTCCACCCTCACACTCACCAATTCACACTTCCACTCTCACACTCACCGATTCACACCTCCCCACTCTCACACTCAACGATTTACACCTCCCCTCACACATTCAACGATTCAGACCCCCACTCTCACACTCACCGATTCACACGTCCCCACTCTCACACTCACTGATTCACACTCCCCCACTCTCACACTTACGAATTCACACCTCCCCACTCTCACAACCACCGATTCACCTCCACTCAAACACTCACTGATTCACCCCTCCACTCACACACTCACCGATTCACACCTCCCCACTCTCACCCTCATCGATTGACACCTCCCCACTCTCACACTCACTGATTCACACCTCCCCACTCTCACACTCACCGATTCACACCTCCACTCTCACACTCACCGATTCACACCTCCCCACTCTCACACTCACCCATTCACACCTCCCCCCTTTCACAATCACCGATTCACAACTCCCCACTCTCACATCACCGATTCACACCTCCCCCTTCTCACACTCACTGATTCACACCTACCCACTCTCACACTCACTGATTCACACCTCCCCCTCTCAAATTCACCGATTTACACCTCCGCCTCTCACACTCACTGATTCACAGCTCCCCACTCTCACACTCACCGATTCACACCTCCAATCTCACACTCACCGATTCACACCTCCACTCTCACACTCACCGATTTACACCTCCCCACTCTCACACTCACCGATTCACACTTCCACTCTCACACTCACCGATTCACACCTCCACCCTCACACTCACCAATTCACACCTCTACTCTCACACTCACCAATTCACACTTCCACTCTCACACTCACCGATTCACACCTCCCCACTCTCACACTCAACGATTCACACCTCCCCTCACACATTCAACGATTCAGACCCCCACTCTCACACTCACCGATTCACACCTCCCCACTCTCACACTCACTGATTCACACTCCCCCACTCTCACACTTACGAATTCACACCTTCCCACTCTCACAACCACCAATTCACCTCCACTCAAACACTCACTGATTCACCCCTCCACTCACACAGTCACCGATTCACACCTCCCCACTCTCACCCTCATCGATTGACACCTCCCCACTCTCACACTCACTGATTCACTCCTCCCCCTCTCACATTCACCGATTCACACCTCCACCTCTCACACTCACCGATTCACACCTCCACACACACACTCAATGATTCACACCTACCCAAACTCAAACTCACCGATTCACACCTCCCCACTCTCACACTCACCGATTCACACCTCCACTCTCACACTCACCGATTCACACCTCCCCACTCTCACACTCACCCATTCACACCTCCCCCTTCTCACACTGACCGATTCACACCTCCCCACTCTCACACTCACTGATTCACACCTCCCCCTCTCACATTCACCGATTCACACCTCCGCCTCTCACACTCACCGATTCACACATCCACTCACACACTCAATGATTCACACCTACCCAAACTCACACTCACCGATTCACACCTCCCCACCCTCACACTCACCGATTCACACCTCCCCAAACTCACACTCACCAATTCACACCTCCACTCTCACACTCACCGAGTCACACCACCGCACTCTCACACAGTCATCGATTCACACCTCCCCACTCTCACACTCACGGATTCACACCTCCCCACTCTCACACTCACCGATTCGTACTTCCACTCTCACACTAACCGATTCACAGCTCCACTCTCACACTCACTGATTCACACTTCCACTTTCACACTCACCGAGTCACACCACCCCACTCTCACACAGTCATCGATTCACACTTCCCCACTCTCACACTCAACGATTCACACCTCCACTCACTCATTCAATGATTCAGACCCCCACTCTCACACTCACCGATTCACAGCTCCCCACTCTCACACTCACCGATTCACACCTCCAATCGCACACTCACCGATTCACACCTCCACTCTCACACTCACCGATTTACACCTCCCCACTCTCACACTCACCGATTCACACTTCCACTCTCACACTCACCGATTCACACGTCCACCCTCACACTCACCAATTCACACCTCCACTCTCACACTCACCAATTCACACTTCCACTCTCACACTTACCGATTCACACCTCCCCACTCTCACACTCAACGATTCACACCTCCACTCACACATTCAACGATTCAGACCCCCACTCTCACACTCACCGATTCACACCTCACCACTCTCACACTCACTGATTCACACTCCCCCACTCTCACACTTACGAATTCACACCTCCCCACTCTCACAACCACCGATTCACCTCCACTCAAACACTCACTGATTCACCCCTCCACTCACACACTCAGCGATTCACACCTCCCCACTCTCACCCTCATCGATTGACACCTCCCCACTCTCACACTCACTGATTCACACCTCCCCCTCTCACATTCACCGATTCACACATCCACCTCTCACACCCACCGATTCACACCTCCACACACACACTCAACGATTCACACCTACCCAAACTCAAACTCACCGATTCACACCTCCCCACTCTCACACTCACCGATTCACACCTCCACTCTCACACTCACCGATTCACACCTCCCCACTCTCACACTCACCCATTCACACCTCCCCCTTCTCACACTCACCGAGTCACACCTCCCCACTCTCACACTCACTGATTCACACCTCCCCCTCTCACATTCACCGATTCACACCTCCACTCACACACTCAACGATTCACACCTACCCAAACTCACACTCACCGATTCACACCTCCCCACCCTCACACTCACCGATTCACACCTCCCCAAACTCACAGTCACCAATTCACACCTCCACTCTCACACTCACCGATTCACACCTCCCCACTCTCACACTCACCAATTCACACCTCCCCAAACTCACACTCACCGATTCACACCTCCACTCTCACACTCACCGAGTCACACCACCCCACTCTCACACAGTCATCGATTCACACCTCCCCACTCTCACGCTCACAGATTCACACTCCCCCACTCTCACACTCACGGAATCACACCTCCCCACTCTCACACTCACCGATTCGTACTTCCAATTTCACACTAACCGATTCACAGCTCCACTCTCACACTCACTGATTCACACTTCCACTCTCACACTCACCGATTCACACCTCCACTCTCACATTCACCGATTCACACCCTCACTCTCACACTCACCGATTCACACCTCCCCACTCTCACACTCACTGATTCACACCCCCACACACATTCACCGATTCACACATCGAATCGGACACTCACCGATTCACACCTCCCCACTCTCACGCTCACAGATTCACACTCCCCCTCTCTCACACTCACGGGTTCACACCTCCACTCTCACACTCACCGATTCACACCTCCCCACTCTCACACTCACTGATTCACACCTCCCCAAACTCACACTCACCGATTCACACCTCCACTCTCACACTCACCGATTCACACCACCCCACTCTCACACTCACCGATTCAGATCCTACCCACACTAACAGTCACCGATTCACACCTCCACTCTCACACTCACCGATTCACACCTCCACTCTCACACTCACCGATTCACACCTCCCCAGTCTCACGCTCACTTGTCATACTCCTCCACTCTCACACTCACGGATTCACACCTCCCCACTCTCACGCTCACCGATTCATACTCCCCGACTCTCACACTCACGGATTCACACCTCTCCACTCTCACACTCACCGATTCACACTTCCCCACTCTCACACTCACCGATTCACACCTCCCCCTTCTCACACTCACCAATTCACACCTCCACTCTCACACTCACCAATTCACACCTCCCCACTCTCACATTCACTGATTCACACTTCCACTCTCAAACTCACCGATTCACACCTCCACTCTCACACTCACTGATTCGCACCTCCCCACTCTCACACTCACCGATTTACACCTCCCCACTCTCACACTCACCGATTCACACCTCCACCTTCTCACAGTCTCCGCTTCACACCTCCCCACTCTCACACTCTCTGATTCACACCTCCCCCTCTCACATTCACCGATTCACACCTCCGCCTCTCACACTCACCGATTCACACCTCCACTCACACACTCAACGATTCACACCTCCCCACCCTCACGCTCACCGATTCACACCTCCCCACTCTCATACTCACCGATTCACACCTCCCCAAACTCACACTCACCAATTCACACCTCCACTCTCACACTCACCGATTCACACCTCCCCAATCTCACACACACCGATTCACACCTCCCCCTTCTCACACTCACCGATTCACACCTCCCCACTCTCACACTCTCTGATTCACACCACCCCTCTCACATTCACCGATTCACACCTCCCTACATTCACACTCACCGATTCACACCTCCACTCTCACACTCACCGATTCACACCTCCACTCTCACACTCACCGATTCACACCTACCCACTCTCACACTCACCGATTCATACTTGCACTCTCACACTAACCGATTCACAGCTCCACTCTCACACTCAGTGATTCACACTTCCACTCTCACACTCACCGATTCACACTTCCACTCTCACACTCACCGATTCACCCCTCCACTCTCACATTCACCGATTCACACCGTCACTCTCACACTCACCGATTCACTCCTCCCCACTCTCACTCTCACTGATTCACACCCCCACTCACACATTCACCGATTCACACCCCCAATCGGACACTCACCGATTCACACCTCCCCACTCTCACGCTCACTGATTCACACTCCCCCACTTCACACTCACGGATTCACACCTCCCCACTCTTACACTCACCGATTCACACCTCCATTCTCACACTCACCGATTCACACCTCCACTCTCATACTCACCCATTCACACGTCCCCACTCTCACACTCACCGATTCACACCTCCCCACTCTCACACTCACCGATTCACACCTCCACTCACACATTCACCGATTCCGACCCCCACTCTCACACTCACCGATACACACCTCCCTACTCTCACGCTCACTGATTCACACTCCCCCACTCTCACACTTACGGATTCACACCTCCCCACTCTCACAACCACCGATTCACCTCCACTCACACACTCACCGTTTCACACCTCCACTCACACACTCACCGATTCACACCTCCCCACTCTCACACTCACCGATTCTCACCTCCCCCATTTCACAATCACCGATTCACACCTCCCCACTCTCACACTCACCATTTCACACCTCCCCCTTCTCACACTCACTGATTCACACCTGCGCTCTCACTCTCACTGATTCACACCTCCCCACTCTCACATTCACCGATTCACACTTCCACTCTCACACTCACCGATTCATACTTCCACTCTCACACTCACCGATTCACACCTCCACTCTCACACTCACTGATTCACACCTCCCCGCTCTCACACTCACCGATTCACAGCTCCACTCACACATTCACCGATTCAGACCCCCACTCACACACTCACCGATTCACACCTCCCCACTTTCACACTCACTGATTCACACCTCCTCCCTTTCACAATCACCGATTCACACCTCCCCACTCTCACACTCACCGATTCACACCTCCCCCTTCTCACACTCACCGATTCACACCTCCCCACTCTCACACTCACTGATTCAGACCTCCCCCTCTCACATTCACTGATTCACACCTCCACCTCTCACACTCACCGATTCACACCTCCACACACACACTCAACGATTCACACCTACCCAAACTCACACTCACCGATTCACACCTACCCACTCTCACACTCACCGATTCACACCTCCCCAAACTCACACTCACCGATTCACACCTCCACTCTCACACTCACCGATTCACACCTCCCCACTCTCACACTCACCGATTCACACCTCCCCCTTCTCACACTCACCGATTCACACCTCCCCACTCTCACACTCACTGATTCACACCTCCCCCTCTCACATTCACCGATTCACACCTCCGCCTCTCACACTCACCGATTCACACCTCCACTCACACACTCAACGATTCACACCTACCCAAACTCACACTCACCGATTCACACCTCCCCACTCTCACACTCACCGATTCACACCTCCCCAAACTCACACTCACCGATTCACACCTCCAATCTCACACTCACCGATTCACACCTCCCCATCTCTCACACTCACCGATTCACACCTCCCCAAACTCACACTCACCGATTCACACCTCCATTCACACACTTACCGAGTCACACCACCCCACTCTCACACTCACCGATTCAGATCCTCCCCACACTCACTGTCACCGATTCACACCTCCACTCTCACACTCACCGATTCACACCTCCACTCTCACACTCACCGATTCGCACCTCCCCACTCTCACGCTCACTGATTCACACTCCCCCACTCTCACACTCACGGATTCACACCTACCCACTCTCACACTCACCGATTCATACTTGCACTCTCACACTAACCGATTCACAGCTCCACTCTCACACTCACTGATTCACACTTCCACTCTCACACTCACCGATTCACACTTCCACTCTCACACTCACCGATTCACCCCTCCACTCTCACATTCACCGATTCACACCCTCACTCTCACACTCACCGATTCACTCCTCCCCACTCTCACTCTCACTGATTCACACCCCCACTCACACATTCACCGATTCACACCCCCAATCGGACACTCACCGATTCACACCTCCCCACTCTTACACTCACCGATTCACACCTCCATTCTCACACTCACCGATTCACACCTCCACTCTCATACTCACCCATTCACACGTCCCCACTCTCACACTCACCGATTCACACCTCCCCACTCTCACACTCACCGATTCACACCTCCACTCACACATTCACCGATTCCGACCCCCACTCTCACACTCACCGATACACACCTCCCTACTCTCACGCTCACTGATTCACACTCCCCCACTCTCACACTTACGGATTCACACCTCCCCACTCTCACAACCACCGATTCACCTCCACTCACACACTCACCGATTCACACCTCCACTCACACACTCACCGATTCACACCTCCCCACTCTCACACTCACCGATTCACACCTCCCCCCTTTCACAATCACCGATTCACACCTCCCCACTCTCACACTCACCGTTTCACACCTCCCCCTTCTCACACTCACCGATTCATACTTCCACTCTCACACTCACCGATTCACACCTCCACTCTCACACTCACTGATTCACACTTCCCCGCTCTCGCACTCACCGATTCACACTCCCCCACTCTCACACTTACGGATTCACACCTCCCCACTCTCACTACCACCAATTCACACCTCCACTCACACACTCACTGATTCACACCTCCACTCACACACTCACCGATTCACACCTCCCCACTCTCATGCTCACTGATTCACACCTCAGCTCACTGTGGAGGAATAAATTACATGCTTAATTGTGACTGAAATAAAATACGTGTATAATTGTGAATGAAATAAACTACACATGTAATTGGGAAAGGAAATTGAAATCCATGTATAATGAAATTACTGTAAAAAGTCCCCAAACAGTCACACAGCCAGCACATACATTAGCAAATCAAAGGGTCAGTGTTACCTTCCCAGAATAAGGGGCTCCGGATGTCAGATACCCTGGTGAAACCCAAGAGACAAACTATTGTGTGTGCATTGCCCAGGATATGTAACCATTAACACTATCTATTTGCTAAACCATCGACATTGTCCTGTCTAACTGTTGAAACATGAACACTGGTCGCTATCTTTTGAAGCCATTTGAAACTATTGTAATTGCCCAAGTTCCTGTCATGAACCTTCTGCTGTATCTATGTGTGTAAAGAGATGTTAGGCAGAGTGTCAGCTAGCTCCACTGTAAGCTGCTGGGCTCTCCGTGAGATCACAATTTTAATAAAAGGCTTCCGAGACAAACCTCCTGGGTCTGACTGTTCACTCCGATTTCAGCCACAATTTGGCGATGAGGATGGGATCCGACTGAAGTCCAGTGGCCTCTTGAATTGGAGAGGTGATTGAAATCCTGGGCTATCGGATCCCTGACAAAGAACCCTCGCTGAGAAAGGGCGGAATAACTCTCCTAAGTTAGTGAGAGTACGAACTGCATCCTAGCTGAGAGGGGGAGTGCAGTGAATTAGCGTCCCAACTGAAAGGGGGACTGAGAGTAAATGGGTAACCGGGACTGAATACGGGACCCCTAAAGATGGGTAAGAGAACAGACAAAATGAAGGATAACGGTAACCAAAGCTCATCAGCTGGTAGGAGATCCACTGGTCCCTCCAGTGTGACCAGCCGATGTTGTTATATGGGAAACAGGCGACGATCGGTATGCGGTCCCTTTTGGCAGTGATCTGTATGGGCGGACGCAGGGAGAATGGCCCAGATGGAGGGAGTTTTCAAATACCCCTCATCCAGGCTTGGTGGGATGGGGTAGCTAATGGGGCTGGAGATCCCCAACTGGGATCTTGACTATGTGATGGGTTGTTTCAGTAAATGGATGGAGGTGGTGAAAGGCCACTAACCCCACCCCCCCCCCAAAGTAAAGAATAAAAATCAGAATAAAGGTAGCGAAACGATGGTGGACCAAAACGGAGCCCCCGAGACTTCTTATAGACGTACCCCCCCCCCACCCTGCATCATCTGCACCCCCCACCACCATCGTATCCCCTCAGCACTGACCCGATGGGACCTTGTGCTTTGTATCCAAGACCTGCGGCATCTGGCAACCCTGACTGACCTCCCCTTCCTGACCCTTCAACGGGCCAACTTACAGAAATAGTCGGGGCCTAGAGACAACCCAATGGGGCAGCCACAGCTGCCGGGGCCAGTTTAGGAGCGGGGGCAGGAGCGGGACCATCAAGTAATGACCCGGAGAGTACTCCATCTGGCCTCGAAACTCAAATAGAGAACGTCGGCGTTGGTGGTCAGACCAGTGACGATGGTCCAGCAAGGTACACAGAGCTATCTGCCAAAAGGAACACCTCTCCTGTGGTTCAGAATCCTGAAATTCTGATTGGTGACACGGTTATACTCAAACCCTGGACTCCAGTGGAAGCTTGAGCTATGATAGCCGAAGCGCCCAATCCTATAAAACGCCCAGCTGCCTTCCTCAACTGGCTAGAACAGATGTGTGAAATTTATCAGCCCCTTCCGGGCGATTTGCAAGCCTTATTGAAATCTCATTACAGTATCTCCTGGGCTGCCTTACAAAATACCATTCTGGTTCCGCCTGGAGAGTACGGAGACTGGAGGAGAGACAATGAGCTAGCAGAGGGAGAGAATGAAAGGTTAAAACATTGGCCGCAGGGCAGGGCCAAAACTGCTATTAAGGCAGCAGCGCAAAGACACGGGGACGTGGGGGAAGTAACCGGTGCCTGCAAAGGAAAGAGGAAAGCACCCCGGATTTTTTGGCCCGATTCTGTAATGCTTGGGAGGAGTATGCGGGCATTTCCCCTGGGAGGTAATGGACCCTTAGCCACACAAGGACTGCTGAATTGCAGTGCTCCCCCAACATGCCCAGTCTTTCAAAATGCGACACTTAAATTGGCAAACTTTGAAATGGTCTGAAATAACCACGGCCTTGGTTAATATGGACCGAGAGGGATTATTTGTTAGCACCCGAGAGGGCTTCAATCTGCCAAAAACCCAATTTTTTCATCAAGATAAACGTAAGAGACAAGTAAAAAACCAGAGAAGAGACAAGTCCCTTGACACCTGTCATAAATGCGGAAAAAGGGGACACTGGGCTAGAGAATGTCGATTGGGACTCCCGAGGGAATCCGGTGGGTCTCAGGGCCAGCAGACTGTGGCGATTCCCTCCTTTACTTCCAGTAACCCTTTTCCCCAGGAATAGGGGGCCCAGGGGAGGCTGTGGTACAGGGAGCAGTTATATCACTTCCCCAAGACTCTGAAGAGCACCCTGTGGTAACCCTTAGAATAGGAGACACACATTTACGAGCCTTGGTGGACACTGGCGCTACCCTTTCCTCTGTACCTCCCTCCCTGGGATTACCTCTTAGCCAGAAAAGGGTAGTAACAGTAGGAGTAGCAGGCATTCCCCTATCGGAGCCTCTATCGAAGCGAGTTGCCTTGTCATTGGGGGACAACCGTGTGGAAGTGCATCTGATGGTTTCAAAAACTACTCCCTTGCCCTTGTTGGGACACCAAACTCTGTGAAAATTAGGGGCCACTATTTACTGCACACCACAAGGCATGTACATGGAAGTGCCCACACCCCAATCTCACCAGGTAACTTCCCTGCTCCTTGCGCCTGAGGACAACCCTAAGTCTGAAACAATTTTATACGCTGGCAACTTGAAGATAATCCTTACACGGCAGGGATGGGCTGATTGTGGCAAGAACTTGATAGATTACCTAGCGTGCTGCCTGTTATAACCCTAAACAGCTTGTTACAGGTGGTGCTGAATTACTCCCATCTCCATTGTACCGCATGGTATACAGTGAAAGATAACCCCGAATATCATCAAAGGGTCAGCACTCTGATAGGAACAGTGTCTCCCATCTAGCCTGATCCCTACCTTTACTTCGGCGAGGTGGGCTTGGGTGTACCAGTACACTTGGGCTTGGGTGTACTGGTACACTTGGGCTTGGGTGTACTGGTACACTTGGGCTTGGGTGTACTGGTACACTTGGGCTTGGGTGTACTGGTACACTTGGGCTTGGATGTACCGGTACACTTGGGCTTGGGCATACCGGTACACTTGGGCTTGGGTGTACTGGTACACTTGAGCTTGGGCATACCGGTACACTTGGGCTTGGGCGTACTGGTACACTTGGGCTTGGGCGTACTGGTACACTTGGGCTTGGGTGTACCGGTACACTTGGGCTTGGATGTACCGGTACACTTGGGCTTGGGCGTACTGGTACACTTGGGCTTGGGCGTACTGGTACACTTGGGCTTGGATGTACCGGTACACTTGGGCTTGGGTGTACCGGTACACTTGGGCTTGGGCGTACTGGTACACTTGGGCTTGGGCGTACTGGTACACTTGGGCTTGGGTGTACTGGTACACTTGGGCTTGGATGTACCGGTACACTTGGGCTTGGGTGTACCGGTACACTTGGGCTTGGGTGTACCGGTACACTTGGGCTTGGATGTACCGGTACACTTGGGCTTGGGTGTACTGGTACACTTGGGCTTGGGCATACCGGTACACTTGGGCTTGGATGTACTGGTACACTTGGGCTTGGATGTACTGGTACACTTGGGCTTGGGTGTGCTGGTACACTTGGGCTTGGGCATACCGGTACACTTGGGCTTGGGCGTACTGGTACACTTGGGCTTGGCTTGGGCGTACTGGTACACTTGGGCTTGGGTGTACCGGTACACTTGGGCTTGGGTGTACTGGTACACTTGGGCTTGGGCATACCGGTACACTTGGGCTTGGGCGTACTGGTACACTTGGGCTTGGATGTACCGGTACACTTGGGCTTGGGTGTACTGGTACACTTGGGCTTGGGCATACCGGTACACTTGGGCTTGGGCGTACTGGTACACTTGGGCTTGGGTGTACCGGTACACTTGGGCTTGGGCGTACTGGTACACTTGGGCTTGGGCGTACTGGTACACTTGGGCTTGGGCGTACCAGTACACTTGGGCTTGGGCGTACCGGTACACTTGGGCTTGGGCATACTGGTACACTTGGGCTTGGGCGTACTGGTACACGTGGGCTTGGGTGTACTGGTACACTTGGGCTTGGGTGTACTGGTACACTTGGGCTTGGGTGTACTGGTACACTTGGGCTTGGGTGTACTGGTACACTTGGGCTTGGGTGAACTGGTACACTTGGGCTTGGATGTACTGATACACTTGGGCTTGGGTGTGCTGGTACACTTGGGCTTGGGTGTACCGGTACACTTGGGCTTGGATGTACCGGTACACTTGGGCTTGGGTGTACTGGTACACTTGCGCTTGGGTGTACTGGTACACTTGGGCTTGGGCGTACCGGTACACTTGGGCTTGGGCATACTGGTACACTTGGGCTTGGGCATACTGGTACACTTGGGCTTGGGTGTACCGGTACACTTGGGCTTGGGTGTACTGGTACACTTGGGCTTGGGTGTACTGGTACACTTGGGCTTGGATGTACTGGTACACTTGGGCTTGGGTGTACTGGTACACTTGGGCTTGGGTGTACTGGTACACTTGGGCTTGGATGTACCGGTACACTTGGGCTTGGGCATACCGGTACACTTGGGCTTGGGCGTACTGGTACACTTGGGCTTGGATGTACCGGTACACTTGGGCTTGGGCGTACTGGTACACTTGGGCTTGGGCGTACTGGTACACTTGGGCTTGGGCGTACCAGTACACTTGGGCTTGGGCGTACCGGTACACTTGGGCTTGGGCATACTGGTACACTTGGGCTTGGGCGTACTGGTACACTTGGGCTTGGGTGTACTGGTACACTTGGGCTTGGGTGTACTGGTACACTTGGGCTTGGGTGTACTGGTACACTTGGGCTTGGATGTACTGATACACTTGGGCTTGGATGTACTGGTACACTTGGGCTTGGATGTACCGGTACACTTGGGCTTGGGTGTACTGGTACACTTGCGCTTGGGTGTACTGGTACACTTGGGCTTGGGCGTACCGGTACACTTGGGCTTGGGCATACTGGTACACTTGGGCTTGGGTGTACTGGTACACTTGGGCTTGGGTGTACCGGTACACTTGGGCTTGGGTGTACCGGTACACTTGGGCTTGGGTGTACTGGTACACTTGGGCTTGGGTGTACCAGTACACTTGGGCTTGGGCGTACTGGTACACTTGGGCTTGGGCGTACTGGTACACTTGGGCTTGGGTGTACTGGTACACTTGGGCTTGGGTGTACCGGTACACTTGGGCTTGGGTGTACTGGTACACTTGGGCTTGGGTGTACCGGTACACTTGGGCTTGGGTGTACTGGTACACTTGGGCTTGGGTGTACCGGTACACTTGGGCTTGGATGTACCGGTACACTTGAGCTTGGTCATACTGGTACACTTGGGCTTGGGTGTACCGGTACACTTGGGCTTGGATGTACCGGTACACTTGGGCTTGGGTGTACTGGTACACTTGGGCTTGGGTGTACCGGTACACTTGGGCTTGGGTGTACTGGTACACTTGGGCTTGGGCGTACTGGTACACTTGGGCTTGGGCGTACTGGTACACTTGGGCTTGGGTGTACTGGTACACTTGGGCTTGGGTGTACTGGTACACTTGGGCTTGGGCGTACTGGTACACTTGGGCTTGGGTGTACTGGTACACTTGGGCTTGGGTGTACTGGTACACTTGGGCTTGGGTGTACTGGTACACTTGGGCTTGGGTGTACCGGTACACTTGGGCTTGGGCGTACTGGTACACTTGGGCTTGGGCGTACCGGTACACTTGGGCTTGGGTGTACCGGTACACTTGGGCTTGGGCGTACTGGTACACTTGGGCTTGGGTGTACTGGTACACTTGGGCTTGGGTGTACCGGTACACTTGGGCTTGGGCGTACTGGTACACTTGGGCTTGGGTGTACTGGTACACTTGGGCTTGGGTGTACCGGTACACTTGGGCTTGGGTGTACTGGTACACTTGGGCTTGGGCATACCGGTACACTTGGGCTTGGGTGTACTGGTACACTTGGGCTTGGGTGTACTGGTACACTTGGGCTTGGGTGTACTGGTACATTTGGGCTTGGGTGTACCGGTACACTTGGGCTTGGGTGTACTGGTACACTTGGGCTTGGGCATACCGGTACACTTGAGCTTGGGCATACTGGTACACTTGGGCTTGAGTGTACCGGTACACTTGGGCTTGGGCGTACTGGTACACTTGACCGCAGAGCAACAGCCTCTGTTTCAAGTAAACTCTGAGTCTGTGCCCCATGTGACCCTAGCGATTCAGCCCCCCTTTCTGTCACACCATATAGGTCCCATGATAAAAACACTTCACCAGACCCCTACCTCTGAATGCTTTGGGTCAGTTGAATGGTTCGGATCTGTGGAGGGTAGGATCTATTTCCCCGGGATTTTTGGGGTCTCCTGTAAAGTAATTAAACCCCTAGCGGAGTTTCAATGACACCAACCACCCCCCCTCCCCCCCACCGAGCAGCCTGACTTTGTCGGTCCCCATGTTTTAGACATAGTCGAGGGTGGTCTGTGGGCTTTGCTTAAAAATCATGTCGGTTGAGTGCTCTCTCCGCCCCAGATCATCGTGTTGGAGCTGTGATAAAATGCTGTCCTGCCCTGTGTTCGACAGTATCGGTTAACTCCTGACGCTGAGACAGGCATAGCTCCCGTTGTAAATGCTTTGCTTCAACAAGGGGTTCTTAAACCCACTGTAATCCCCTGTAACACACCCACATTACCGAAACCTAAAATCGGACGAGCAAACGAATGGCGGTTTGTGCAGGACCTGAGAACCGTAAACCGCATCGTGGTCCCCATAGCACCGGTATTACCTGATGTAAATGTGATCCTGTCCTCCATCCCGACCACCGCCGTGGTTTATACCGTGACAGACCTGTGTTCCGCTTTCTTTTCTATCCCCCCTCCATCCCCACAGTCAGCACCTGCTCGCTTTTACCTATAAGGGACAGCAGTACACCTGGACGAGGCTTCCCCAGGGATACACTGAAAGTCCTGCTGTATACGCTGCTGCAGTGAAACAGGACTTGGACAAATGTGACTTAAATGGGAACCCCACACTTATACAGTACGCCGATGGTCTTTTGGTGGCCTCACCTACACTGACAGACTGTGTGAAAGACTCAGTAACCTTACTTCGATTCCTAGCAACAAGAGGCCATAGAGTGTCTAGGAGTAAATGGCAGTTCTGCCAGTTGCTGGTACAGTACCGGGGACTCAGGTTGAAAACAGGGACTCGGTAGATCGGACCTGAACGAGTACAAACCATCCTGCGGATACCTGCCCCTAGGATGAAGGAAGTGCCTGCGGTTTGTCCAGTGGACCTCAAAACAGGAGGCAGCGTTTAAAGCTGTCAAGGCGGCTTTGACCTCGGCCCCGGCTCTGGGACCTACCCAACCATGAGCGTCCCTTCCAGCTCCATGTTAGCGAAAAGAAGGGATTGGCCACCGGAGTGCTTACTCAAGACCACCATGGAGGTGGGCGGCCGGACTGCTTATTATTCCGCGGCCCTTCCCGCTGCTTGTCTCCACGCTGTCACTGACACAGCCTCAATGACTGAGAAGTCATTGATGTTAGTCCTCGATCCCCCTTGTGAGGTGCGAGTGCCCCACGCCGTCACACTGCCGCTAAACCCTGCCGCTGCACCACATTTTACTGCCTCTCGCCGCCCGGGCTACGAAGTTATTTTATTATCACATCCCAACTACACCTCTCGTCGGTCGCTGGCCATTGACCCCGCTTCTTTTGTCCCCGAGTCCCCTGAAGAGGTGGAGCATGACTGTATTGCCCTGGTCCAGCAGTCCACTTCTCCCGGAACGGATTTGCGGATGGACCCCCCCCCCACCACCCCACCAACTTCGGGACACAAACGGCTCCTATCAGCGACCTCATCGCCGGTTACGCTGTCGTGAGCCAACACCACATCGTGGAAGCTTACACACTACCCCCCCAAACCCCACCCCCCACCCCACTCCCCACCCCCTTCCTGCCCTGGACTCTGCCGACTTGCAGGCAGCCCAACAAAACTGCACTAAGCAGGAAACACGGTCATGGGAAAAGGCACAACGCTGTTACAAAAATGGTTTCTGGTTCCATTCGGACGGTCGACTGGTTTGTCCGCGAAGTGTGTTTTTGCCCCTGTGTGTCGCCTGGGGCATGCACAGGTACACATGGGGCAAAGAGGGAAAGCAACGTGCAATAAACCAACAATGGTTTGCACCTGGCATCACTCCAACTACACAAAAAAATCACTCGTTCTTGCTTAACTTGCCAGCAGAATACTAAAGGGGCAGCGGTAACTAAGTACGATCACCTACCAATGCCTAAAATGCCTTGTGAGAACTTGCAAATTGATTTGGTGCATATGCCCCTGGCCTCAGGGTATAAGTATTTATTGGTAATAGTAGATATGTTCACCCGATGGGTCGAAGCTTACCCTATGTGAAGGGACGGTGGGCGAACAGCAGTGAGAATATTGTGGAAGGAACTGATACCTGGGTACGGAATATCTGTGGGAATAAACAGTGATCGGGGAACTCACTTTACTGGGAAGATAGTGAAGGATTTGGTGCAGATCATGGGTTTTCAGTAGAAGCTGCATATTCTGTACCAGTCCTCAGGAATAGTTGAAAGGGTGAATGGGGAACTGAAGAATGCCTTATCCAAGGTTTGTCAGGATAATAATCTCTCCGGGCCCAAAGTGCTCCCAGTGGTGCTCTTTGCTATGCGAAACCAAAAGAATGGAGTTACTGGAGTAACACCCCATGAAGCCCTCATGGGACACCCCATGATGACCGGAGCCCAACCTCCTGTTTGTGCAGAGAAATTAGCCTTAATTTGGAATGATGAACAGTCCCTGGCGTACACCCAGGCAATTTGTAACACTGCAGCTGAACTACACGAGAGGGTCAGGCAGGCTCAGGTGGGAGATACACCTATACACACCTTTCAGACAGTGGGAGATACACCTATACACACCTTTCAGACAGTGGGAGATACACCTATACACACCTTTCAGACAGTGGGAGATACACCTATACACACCTTTCAGACAGTGGGAGATACACCTATACACACCTTTCAGACAGTGGGAGATACACCTATACACACCTTTCAGACAGTGGGAGATACACCTATACACACCTTTCAGACAGTGGGAGATACACCTATACACACCTTTCAGTCAGTGGGAGATACACCTATACACACCTTTCAGACAGTGGGAGATACACCTATACACACCTTTCAGACAGTGGGAGATACACCTATACACACCTTTCAGACAGTGGGAGATACACCTATACACACCTTTCAGACAGTGGGAGATACACCTATACACACCTTTCAGACAGTGGGAGATACACCTATACACCCCTTTCAGACAGTGGGAGATACACCTATACACACCTTTCAGACAGTGGGAGATACACCTATACACACCTTTCAGACAGTGGGAGATACACCTATACACACCTTTCAGACAGTGGGAGATACACCTATACACACCTTTCAGACAGTGGGAGATACACCTATACACACCTTTCAGTCAGTGGGAGATACACCTATACACACCTTTCAGACAGTGGGAGATACACCTATACACACCTTTCAGACAGTGGGAGATACACCTATACACACCTTTCAGACAGTGGGAGATACACCTATACACACCTTTCAGACAGTGGGAGATACACCTATACACACCTTTCAGACAGTGGGAGATACACCTATACACACCTTTCAGACAGTGGGAGATACACCTATACACACCTTTCAGACAGTGGGAGATACACCTATACACACCTTTCAGACAGTGGGAGATACACCTATACACACCTTTCAGACAGTGGGAGATACACCTATACACACCTTTCAGACAGTGGGAGATACACCTATACACACCTTTCAGACAGTGGGAGATACACCTATACACACCTTTCAGACAGTGGGAGATACACCTATACACACCTTTCAGACAGTGGGAGATACACCTATACACACCTTTCAGACAGTGGGAGATACACCTATACACACCTTTCAGACAGTGGGAGATACACCTATACACACCTTTCAGACAGTGGGAGATACACCTATACACACCTTTCAGACAGTGGGAGATACACCTATACACACCTTTCAGACAGTGGGAGATACACCTATACACACCTTTCCGACAGTGGGAGATACACCTATACACACCTTTCAGACAGTGGGAGATACACCTATACACACCTTTCAGACAGTGGGAGATACACCTATACACACCTTTCAGACAGTGGGAGATACACCTATACACACCTTTCAGACAGTGGGAGATACACCTATACACACCTTTCCGACAGTGGGAGATACACGTATACACACCTTTCAGACAGTGGGAGATACACCTATACACACCTTTCAGCCGGGTGATCGTGTATGTGAAAAATTTAAACAGAGATTTTCTTTCTCCTAGGTGGGAAGGACCCTATCTGGTACTGCTGACCACTCGAACGGCCCTGAAGGTTAAAGGGAAGGAGGATTGGATTCACGCCACTCGTTGCAAGAAACATTGTCCAGCAGTCGTTTAACCATCGCTAATAGTGTATTAACTTGCATTATGTATCAGATACTGTTTTTTGCTATATGTTGTCCTTTTGCTGTTTGTTATGGAGTGTACCTAAAGGATTCACACCCCAACACTCTTTTGTCTTTATGCTGCACCTATGCTGGACAGGTATGACAGGCCGCCTGCTGGATATGTGCCCAGATTCCCCACCATGGGGCCAAGACAGGCATCTATCAGGCAAAACCCCTGACTGAGGAACAAATAAAGGATCTCACAAACTTTCATATCCAGTCAGATGATGCGGAACCCAATATGTTTAAAGGGTGGTTCTGTCACTCTCCCCCTGCTGAGGGGCGGAACTACATAAAGCATGGGATAAAGATCAAGCCCCCTCTGGAACCAATAAACGCCACCTGTTGGTGTTCGACCCTCACAACCGGTACCTATCACCTGGGAAACAGTGGTTGTCGAAACACCATATTTACTAGCCCTGGTAGTAATGGTCCTCAAAATCCTCTAAATGGTACTTACTGGGTTTGTGGAGAAAAAGTATATCCCTGGCTGCCTGGAATGCTGCAAGTATCTTCCCTCGTCAATCAAGATGGCGATAATTGGGGAAGGGCCACTCCCACGCCCGTCTGGAGTGGTTGCTGCTATCCAGCATGTTTGAATCTGTACCTCCGCTATATAAGTAAGTTAGATATTAACCCACACATGCGTCCGCATCGCTGTGGCATTTCGGAGTCCGGGCGATTTTGGATGGTTCTCATCCCCTCATACAGGACTGCGTGTAACTCCTGAGAGGTTATCAACCTGGCAGCTGCGCTTGAAAAATTTGCCAATTCGACAGCTGACGCTCTGACTGAGACACAGAAACAGATTACAGCTCCCACTACTGAAATGACAGCCCTACGCCTGACAGCTCTACAAAATAGAACGGCCCTTGATTTCCTCCTAGCTAAAAAAGGTGGCACTTGTGCCCTAATAGGCTCAGAATGCTGCACCTATGTGCCTGATGTTTCTGAGAATATTACTAACCTGGGACAGCATGTTATAGATAAAGTGCGAGAAATAAAGACAGTTGGGGAAAGGTTGAGCAATGTTTATAACAGGGATTCCTGGTGGGATACATTAACAGGGTGTGGTTCTCCGATCGGGGAAGTGGGCTGCTGTATGTTTTACTTGAGTTAGTTCCACTAGGTGTTATAGGGTGTTGTGCATGCGCTACTTTGGGGATTTGCTATACCAGGTGTATTAATGGAGCTATGAATGGACTCAGCACTGGATTAGGAGGAGCTCCCATTCTCCCTCAGTTGATACACACTGGCCCCAGTGAAACCCACGGGTGGGGAGAAAACGTTTACCCTGCCAGGGACCGGCCTTTTCCTTATGGTTATGAGTCCCCTTATGATGATGAAGATATTATTCCTCACTGGTGTTAATCTAAAAGAAAAGATTAACAAGGAGGGACTGTGGAGGAATAAAATACCTGTATAATTGTGAATGAAATAAACTACACGTATAATTGGGAAAGGAAATTGAAATCCATATATAATGAAATTACTGTAGAATGTCCCCAAACAGTCACACAGCCAGCACATACGTTAGCAAATCAAAGGGTCAGTGTTACCTTCCCAGACTAAGGGGCTCCGGCTGTCAGATACGGTGGTGAAACCCAAACTATTGTGTGTGCATTGCCCAGGATATGTAACCATTAACACTATCTATTTGCTAAACCATTGACATTGTCCTGTCTAACCGTTGAAACACAAACACTGGTCGCTATCCTTTGAAGCCATTTGAAACTATTGTAATTGCCCAAGTTTCCGTCACGAACCTTCTGCTGTATCTATGTGTGTAAAGAAGTGTTAGGCAGAGTGTCAGCTAGCCCCACTGTAAGCTGCTGGGCTCTCCGTGATATCACAATTTTAATAAAAGGCTTCCGAGACAAACCTCCTGGGTCTGAGTGTTCACTCCGATTTCCGCAACACTCACACACTCACAGACTGACACCTCCACTCTCACGCTCACTGATTCACACCGCAACTCAGACACTCACTGATTCACTCCTGCACTTACACACCTCCACACACATGTACTGATTCACTTCTACACTAACACACTCATCCATACATACCTCTACTCTCATACAATTGATTCAGGCTTCCTGTCACATACTTAACAATTCACATCTCTACTCACACACTCACCATTTCACACCTCCATTCTCACACATATTTATTCATTCCTCCATTCTCACACTGTTTCACACCTCCACCCTCACACTCACCGAAAACACACCTCCAACCTCTCACCAATTCACACCTCCACCCTCACACTCACCTAAAACACACCTCCAACCTCTCACTCACCAATTCACACCTCCACCCTCACACTCACCTAAAACACACCTCCACACTCTCTCACCGATTCACACCTCCAATCCCACACTCGCCAATTCACACCTCGACTCACACACTCACACTAACACACTCAGTTACAGACACAGACTCACAAAGACGCATTCACTCATACACTCACTCACAAACACTAATATACACACACGTACTGACACACCACTCACTTTGACACACTCATACACACACACTCTTACACTCATCACACACTTTCACACACTTACACACACACACTTACAGACTCACACTTACACAATGCATACAGATTTACACAACCAGGCTCTTATAGTTACAGAGCCTCTCAGACTTACATTTATACACTCACTGACACTCTTGCATGCACAATTTCAAACTCACACACTTATACATATCTCACATACATAGACACTCAATCAGATGGTCACATAAACACTCACCCCACAGACTTACACCCAAACAGTTAGAAATATTCCCTCAAGAATGCTAGGGACCTGTGGAGAGGTTGAGGAATGTGAGGGGGAGGGAGCAGGACCGGGACTGGAGCAGTGGATGGACAGTGGCAGAGGGTGAAGGATAGGGCAAGGAAATGGGGGATAAGGGAGGGGGAGGTAGGGAAAAGGTAGGGAAAGTAGAATGGAGAGTGAAGGGAGGGGGCACAAGCAGCAATGGTAGAGGCACAAACAAGGGGGGCAGAAATGGGGGGCAAATTGGGACAGCCAAGGATTGGTGGCATAGGGGAGGTGAACTCACCAAGATAGTGGTGACGATGAGAGTTTTGTTGATGAGGGTCTCGGAGACGTTGATGTCGAGGAAGGTGGCGTCCATTATGAGCCCTCGAATAGAGTGCCAACTCCCAATCTGAGGATAGAGACACAGCCGGTCAAACTCACCACACTCAACATTAACCCCAAAATCAGGCCCTGGGGGAGAGAGCTTTCCCCAGGCTGGGAGCACACAGACTGTCCAGGCAACACACAGAGAGAGAGAGTCAGCACCTTCAGGGGAGGGGGAGAGAGAGTCAGCACCTTCAGGGGAGGGGGAGAGAGAGTCAGCACCTTCAGGGGAGGGGGAGAGAGAGTCAGCACCTTCAGGGGAGGGGCAGAGAGAGTCAGCACCTTCAGGGGAGGGGGAGAGAGAGTCAGCACCTTCAGGGGAGGGGGAGAGAGAGTCAGCACCTTCAGGGGAGGGGGAGAGAGAGTCAGCACCTTCAGGGGAGGGGGAGAGAGAGTCAGCACCTTCAGGGGAGGGGGAGAGAGAGTCAGCACCTTCAGGGGAGGGGGAGAGAGAGTCAGCACCTTCAGGGGAGGGGGAGAGAGAGTCAGCACCTTCAGGGGAGGGGGAGAGAGAGTCAGCACCTTCAGGGGAGGGGGAGAGAGAGTCAGCACCTTCAGGGGAGGGGGAGAGAGAGTCAGCACCTTCAGGGGAGGGGGAGAGAGAGTCAGCACCTTCAGGGGAGGGGGAGAGAGAGTCAGCACCTTCAGGGGAGGGGGAGAGAGAGTCAGCACCTTCAGGGGAGGGGGAGAGAGAGTCAGCACCTTCAGGGGAGGGGGAGAGAGAGTCAGCACCTTCAGGGGAGGGGGAGAGAGAGTCAGCACCTTCAGGGGAGGGGGAGAGAGAGTCAGCACCTTCAGGGGAGGGGGAGAGAGAGTCAGCACCTTCAGGGGAGGGGGAGAGAGAGTCAGCACCTTCAGGGGAGGGAGAGAGAGAGTCAGCACCTTCAGGGGAGGGGGAGACAGAGTCAGCACCTTCAGGGGAGGGGGAGAGAGAGTCAGCACCTTCAGGGGAGGGGGAGGGGGAGAGAGAGTCAGCACCTTCAGGGGAGGGGGGAGAGAGAGTCAGCACCTTCAGGGGAGGGGGAGAGAGAGTCAGCACCTTCAGGAGAGGGGGAGAGAGAGTCAGCACCTTCAGGGGAGGGGGAGAGAGAGTCAGCACCTTCAGGGGAGGGGGAGAGAGAGTCAGCACCTTCAGGGGAGGGGGAGACAGAGTCAGCACCTTCAGGGGAGGGGGAGAGAGAGTCAGCACCTTCAGGGGAGGGGGGAGAGAGAGTCAGCACCTTCAGGGGAGGGGGGAGAGAGAGTCAGCACCTTCAGGGGAGGGGGAGAGAGAGTCAGCACCTTCAGGGGAGGGGGAGAGAGAGTCAGCACCTTCAGGGGAGGGGATTGTGGGTTGGGGCAGAGATAAGAATGGAATCCATTTTTCCTACCACCAGGAAGTAAAGCGGAGACCTGATCACTGGAAGACGCTCCCAGTATCTCACTCTTCCCCCCCCCACCCCCCACCGTCTCCCCTGATTACCCACCCAAACCCCCTCTCACCCCAGAATACCCTCTCCCCCCAAACCTTATTCCCCCCAAATCCACTCTCCCCCAAACCCCCCTCTAGCCCCCAAGACCCCCTCTCCCAACACAACCCCCCATTCCACCCATGCTCCTACCTGTTTGAGACCAATCTTCCCCTGCTCAAGAATCCGCAGAGTGTAATTCATCCTCTGGCCCTTACTGTTAAATTCCACACGGCCTGTCAGTCCTTCATACTCCACCTAGCATCAGCAGGATAGAGAGAGCGGGGGAGGGGGGGGAGAGAGAGAGATGGAGGGTGAGGGAGAGAAGGGGAGGGGGGGAGAGAGAGAGAGAGAGAGAGAGATGGAGGGTGAGGGAGAGAGGGGGAGGGGGGGAGAGAGAGAGAGAGAGAGAGAGAGATGGAGGGAGAGGGAGAGAGGGGGAGGGAACGAGAGAGATAGAAAGGGGGCCATGAGGAGGGAGAGAGTGAGACAGAAAGAAAGAGAGAGAGGGAGTGTGAGTGACAGAGAGAGAAAGCAAGAGAGAGAGAGAGTGTGTGTGGGGAGAGGGAGAGAGAGAGAGAGAGACAGGGAGAGAGAAAGAGTGAGAGAAAGAGAGAGAGATAGAGAAGGAAGGAGGTAGAGAGGGAGGGAGGGAAGGACAGGGGAGAGATAGAGACAGAGAGAGTGAGGGATAGAGAGAGACAGAGAAAGGGAGAAGGAGGGATGGAGAAAGGGAGAGAGAGGGAGGGAATGACGGGGGAGAGAGAGACAGAGAAAAAGAGTGTGAGTGGGAGAGAGAGAGGGAGATTGGGGGAGAGAAATAGAGTGTGAAAGAGAGAGAGAGAGAGAGAGGGATGGAGATAGGGAGGCAGTGAGAGGGACAGGGAGAAGGAGCAGGGAGGGAGAGAGCCAGAGAAGAAGAGAGGGAGTGAGACATATAGGGAGAGGGAAAGCGTGAAAGGAAAGGGGCAGGGAGAGGGAGAGACAGGGGGAGAGGGAGAGAGAGAGAGGTAGGGGAGAGAGAGAGAGAGAGACAGGGAGAGAGAGAGAGACAGAGAGAGACGGGGGTGAGAGAGAGAGAGAAACAAGGGGAGAGAGAGAGAGAGACGGGTGAGAGAGAGAGAGACAGGGGGAGAGAGAGACAGACAGGGAGAGAGAGAGAGACAGGGGAAGAGAGAGAGAGAGAGAGACAGGGGGAGAGAGAGAGAGAGAGAGAGAGAGAGAGACGGGAAGAGAGAGAGACGGGAGAGAGAGAGAGAGAGAGAGACAGGGGGAGAGAGAGACAGGGGGGAGAGAGAGAGAGACAGGGGGGAGAGAGAGAGACGGGGGAGAGAGAGAGAGACAGGGGGAGAGAGAGAGACAGGGGGAGAGAGAGAGAGACAGGGGGAGAGAGAGAGAGACAGGGGGAGAGAGAGAGACAGGGGGAGAGAGAGAGACGGGGAGAGAGAGAGGGACAGGGGGAGAGAGAGAGGGAGGCAGAGGCAGAGGGATAAAGAGGGAGAGAGAAAGAGAAACAGAAAGTGACAGAGAGTGAACAAACGAGTGAACGAGAGAGGAAGGGAGGGAAAGCAGGAGAAGAGGGCAAAAGAGAGAGAGACAGGGAAAGAATAAAAATGGGGAAATCTGAGACAAACTGAGGTACACGTGTCGGGAGAGAATGAGAAACATCAGACAGCAGAATATCGCCAGTGAGTTATCACTGCCGACAGACCTCAGTATTCACCAGCTCCTTCTCAGTCTCAATGTAGAGATTTGACATGAATAACGGGTGTGGGTGTGTACACACACAATCCAGATCAGAGCCAGAACTCACCAGGAACACTACAGACAAACAGGAACACATCTCACCAGGAACACAGCTCACCAGGGACACATCTCACCAGGAACACAGCTCACCAGGAACACAGCTCACCAGGGACACAGCTCACCAGGGGCACACCTCACCAGGAACACAGCTCACCAGGGACACATCTCACCAGGAACACAGCTCACCAGGAACACAGCTCACCAGGAACACTGTTCACCAAGGGCACAACACACCAGGAACACATCTCACCAGGAACACAGCTCACCAGGGGCACACCTCACCAGGAACACAGCTCACCAGGAACACAGCTCACCAGGAACACAGCTCACCAGGAACACTGTTCACCAAGGGCACAACACACCAGGAACACATCTCACCAGGAACACAGCTCACCAGTAGCATAGCTCACCAGGGACACAGCTCACCAGGGGCACAGCTCACCAGGAACACTGCTCACCAGGGGCACAGCTCACCAGGGACACAGCTCACCAGGGGCACAGCTCACCAGGAACACTGCTCACCAGGGGCACAGCTCACCAGGGGCACACCTCACCAGGAACACAGCTCACCAGGGGCACACCTCACCAGGAACACAGCTCACCAGGGGCACACCTCACCAGGAACACAGTTCACCAGGGGTACACCTCACCAGGAACACTGCTCACCAGGAACACAGCTCACCAGGGGCACACCTCACCAGGAACACAGCTCACCGGGAACACAGCTCACCAGGAACACAGCTCACCAGGAACACAGCTCACCAGGAACACAACTCACCAGGAACACTGCTCACCAGGAGCATTGCTCACCAGGAACACTGCTCACCTGGAGCACAGCTCACCAGGGGCACAGTTCACCAGGCGCATAGCTCACCAGGAGCACTGCTCACCAGGAACACAGCTCACCAGGAACACACCTCACCAGGAACACAGCTCACCAGGGGCACACCTCACCAGGAACACAGCTCACCAGGAGCACTGCTCACCAGGAACACACCTCACCAGGAACACAGCTCACCAGGAACACACCTCACCAGGAACACAGCTCACCAGGGGCACAGCTCACCAGGAACACTGCTCACCTGGAGCACAGCTCACCAGGGGCACAGTTCACCAGGCGCATAGCTCACCAGGAGCACTGCTCACCAGGAACACTGCTCACCAGGAACACACCTCACCAGGAACACAGCTCACCAGGAACACAGCTCACCAGGAACACTGCTCACCAGGAACACAGCTCACCAGGGGCACACCTCACCAGGAACACAGCTCACCAGGAACACAGCTCACCAGGAACACTGCTCACCAGGAACACAGCTCACCAGGGGCACACCTCACCAGGAACACAGCTCACCAGGAACACAGCTCACCAGGAACACTGCTCACCAGGAACACAGCTCACCAGGGGCACACCTCACCAGGAACACAGCTCACCGGGAACACAGCTCACCAGGAACACAGCTCACCAGGAACACAGCTCACCAGGAACACAACTCACCAGGAACACTGCTCACCAGGACACTGCTCACCAGGAACACAGTACAACAGGAACACAGCTCACCAGGGGCACACCTCACCAGGGGCACACCTCACCAGGAACACAGCTCACCAGGAACACTGCTCACCAGGGGCACACCTCACCAGGAACACTGCTCACCAGGGGCACACCTCACCAGGAACACTGCTTACCAGGGGCACAGTTCACCAGGTGCATAGCTCACCAGGAGCATTGCTCACCAGGAACACTGCTCACCAGGAACACAGCTCACCAGGAACACAGCTCACCAGGACACTGCTCACCAGGAACACAGCTCACCAGGGGCACACCTCACCAGGGGCACACCTCACCAGGAACACAGCTCACCAGGGGCACACCTCACCAGGGGCACACCTCACCAGGAACACAGCTCACCAGGGGCACACCTCACCAGGGGCACACCTCACCAGGAACACAGCTCACCAGGGGCACAGCTCACCAGGAACACTGCTCACCAGGAACACAGCTCACCAGGAACACAGCTCACCAGGAACACAGCTCACCAGGACACTGCTCACCAGGAACACAGTACACCAGGAACACAGCTCACCAGGGGCACACCTCACCAGGGGCACACCTCACCAGGAACACAGCTCACCAGGGGCACACCTCACCAGGGGCACACCTCACCAGGAACACAGCTCACCAGGGGCACACCTCACCAGGGGCACACCTCACCAGGAACACAGCTCACCAGGGGCACAGCTCACCAGGAACACAGCTCACCAGGGGCACACCTGACCAGGAACACAGCTCACCAGGGGCACACCTCACCAGGAACACAGCTCACCAGGAACACACCTCACCAGGAACACAGCTCACCAGGGGCACAGCTCACCAGGAACACAGCTCACCAGGGGCACAGCTCACCAGGAACACAGCTCACCAGGGGCACACCTCACCAGGAACACAGCTCACCAGGGGCACACCTCACCAGGAACACAGCTCACCAGGGGCACACCTCACCAGGAACACAGTTCACCAGGGGTACACCTCACCAGGAACACAGCTCACCAGGAACACACCTCACCAGGAACACAGCTCACCAGGGGCACAGCTCACCAGGAACACAACTCACCAGGAATACAGCTCACCAGGAACACAGCTCACCAGGAACACAGCTCACCAGGAACACAGCTCACCAGGGGCACACCTCACCAGGAACACAGCTCACCAGGGGCACACCTCACCAGGAACACAGTTCACCAGGGGCACACCTCACCAGGAACACAGCTCACCAGGGGCACACCTCACCAGGAACCATGCTCACCAGGGGCACACCTCACCAGGAACACAGCTCACCAGGGGCACACCTCACCAGGAACACAGCTCACCAGGGGCACACCTCACCAGGAACACAGCTCACCAGGGGCACAGCTCACCAGGAACACAGTTCACCAGGGGCACACCTCACCAGGAACACAGCTCACCAGGGGCACACCTCACCAGGAACCATGCTCACCAGGGGCACACCTCACCAGGAACACAGCTCACCAGGGGCACACCTCACCAGGAACACAGCTCACCAGGGGCACACCTCACCAGGAACACAGCTCACCAGGGGCACACCTCATGAGTGTTTTGTGCTGGTAATCTTTCCACTATATTCATTGATATGGTTATTCTTCCAGCCGTGTGAAACGCTGGCAATTCCCTCCGGCCCCATCTGTGGGCACTGCCCATACTCACTGTGCGTAGGTAGTTCATGAGGCTGGTCCCATGCTGCCAGATCTGTGAGGTTGTACACGATAGGGGTCTCAGACCAATCTCTTGGCTGCGATTCAACTCCCGGACTGCATTCACCACCACGTGGACTGCATCAAACATCAGTGCAGAGGGAAGCTGCAATCAGAGGCATGAGCTGTCACAGGAATACAAGGACTGAAGGAACACTGCAAGGCACAGAGCCCAAGAGCGAGTGGGACACAGAGAGCATGAGGGAATGACAGGGAGATAGTGAGAGCTACTGCTGGAGACACCGAGAGAGAGAGAGAGGCAGGGACAGAGAGATAGGGAGAGAGAGAAAGAGAGAGAGAGAGGGGGAGAAATGGGGGTGGGTGGGTGGAGACACGGAGAGAGACAGAGACACAGAGAGAGAGAGAGACACACACATACAGAAGAGAGGGGAGAGAGACAGAGACAATGATAGGGGCAGACACGGGGAGAGGGAGAGAAAGAGTGACAGACACAGAGAGAGCAATTAAGAGAGAGGGTGAGAGACACAGAGAGAGTGAGAGAGAAAGAGGGAGAGACAAAGAGACATAGAGAGAGACACAGGAGAGACAGAATGAGGGAGAGACAGACAGACAGAGAGAGACGGAGACAGACAGAGCGTAATAAACTCGGGGTTCAGGACAGGTTCCTTGTTAAGCTTTATATACAGACTCCAGGTGAAGCTACATGCTTGTTCCCAGACCCACACAAAACAGCTCAGCCCAGAAAACTCCCCGCACTTAGGGCTGATTCGTCTAAATATTCACATGGCTCCCATACCAGTAAGAAATGGTTTCACTTACAGTTACTACATTCCTCCGTCTTTAACTTTGTTTTACCTCCTTACTTACAAAAGCATCTCAGCCCACATCGTATCCAGTCCATGTCACTTTAAATTTTGGCTTTGAGGAGGTTTTCGGATTCGGGTGGAGTGACGCAACCCTCCAACTGGAGGTTCTTCCACAGGATCGACTGGCACAGGAACTGCAGCTTCAGGGACATCCCTGGACACCGGCAGTTCAGAACCACTTACTTCAGCAGAGACATCGGGTATGTCGATTCTTTGTCAATCTGGCCCCTCAAGTGTCAAAGCTTCACCTTGGATTTCAGGTGGATTAACTGGTTGTTGGAGAGTTTCTTGACATCTGAGATGATCCATGTGTTTCCCAACAATCCCCTTTTCCACTTCCACTTGATATGGTAACGGGTCCTGTTTTAGGAGTGATTGTACCAGGGACCCATCTCGGCCTGGTTGCAAAATTTTGTACAGAAACTGTCTCTCCCACAGTAAAACTCTCGACCTTTACTGTGAACGTCACAGTTCCCTTTGCAACTCCTGTGGTTTCTCTCCACCATTGCCTCCTCCTCTACACTAGGGAATACTAGTCTCAGTCTCGCACAAAGTCAGCGTCTCATTAACCATTCTGAAGGTGTTAAACCAGTGTCCGTTTAACAGCACTACAGGAATCTTGAAATTCATGTTTCTAACATTCCCTCTGATGGTTTCTTCATGCCTGTTTTAAAGGATTGTGCTGCTCCTTCTGCTAACCCATGGGACGAGGGATGGATAAGATGTTGTTCTGGTGTGTTTCATCCCAATTGGTTCATGGGTCTTTGGAATTCAGCCTGAGTGAAAGCCATACCATTGCCTGACACAGTAACTTCAGGCAAACCGTGAACACTGAAACTCTGGCACAGTTCTGTAATGGTTGCAGACCAAGTAGGTGATCTCATTTCAAACACGCCCATCCATTTGGAATGTGCATCGATAATCACCAGAAACATGGTACCTAGAAATGGACTGGCACAGGCTGTGTGTAAGTCTAACCAAGGGTCGACCAGGCCACTCTCACCGATGCAGTGGAGCTGAAACAGGCAACTTCTGCTGTACCAGACACAGGAGACAGTGTTTCACCATTTTCTCGATATCACTGTCTACACCTGGTCACCGGATGTAACGTCGTGTGAGCATCTTCGTTTTCGAAATGCCAGGGTGTGCCCTGTGAATCTCTTCCCTGCACAGAGATAACAACTCTTGCTCCTCATCACAAGATACCATCTTGACAACCCCCCAGTTCAGATCGATGTACAAAGGATGGGTTCAATTCAACAGGGACTTTGCCATTGACCACCCCTGCTCTCCCTGTTCACGGACTGTTGCTAAAGTTGGATCCTGATTTGTCCAATGGTCTATCTGTCGCATGTAGACTGGTGAGGAGTCCAGGGAATTCAATGCGAGTATTACCTCTTGAGGTACTGGAACATGTGTCATACCATTGGCCAAAGGGAGATGACTGAGGGCATGTGCATTTGCTAATACACCCTCCGATGGTGGATAAAATTGTACTTGTAATCCGACAGAATTAGAGCCTATCTGTGAATTCCAGCAGAGGCTATCGGTGGGATTGCCTTACCTTCACTAAACTACCCCACCAGTGGCTTGTGACCTGACACTATGGTGAAGTGTCGACTATACTGATGGAACTTCTTTACTCCAAATACGATAGATAAGCCTCTTTTCTCAATTTGTGACTAACCACTCTCGGCCGCAGAAAGCTCCTGGAATACATATCCTGTTGATCTTTCAGATCCATCCTCCATCTTGTGTGTCAATGCTGCTCCCTCCTCTGTAGGGAGATGCACCGCAAGTGAGTGTCAATTCTTTCGATGGGTCATAGCGCACTAGCAGACACAGCGAGTGTAAAAGCCTCTTAACTCTAGCGAAGGCTTCCTCTTGCTGTCCCTTCCCGGACCATCTGTGGTTCTTCTTCAATAGGAAGTGTCAAGGGGCTATCACAATAGGTAAGCTAGGCAAAAACTGATGGTGAGAGTTTACCATGCCCATAAAAGACTTGAGTGCCATGGTAGGAGGGGGTGCATACTTCATTGACCTGACTTCCTCCTCTAATGGGTGCACCCCCTAGGTATTCGCTCGATTCCCCAGAGACGCAACTTCCTTAGCTTGGAAGGTGCACTCCTTTTTAAACGGACTCCAGCCTCCAAAAATCTCTTCAGAAGCATTTCCAGATTTGCCGCATGCTCTGCTGCTGTGGATCTTATGCACTGTAACCCGGGGTGAAGGGGTGGGGGGTCCTTTGCTGTAAGCTTTCCATAGCTCTTTGGAAAACTGAACAGGCACAGGACACCCCCCGAAGGGGTGGCGTGTGTACCGGTACTGGCCTTCTGCCTGTTCATAGTGACATAGTCACTAGAGGTGTTGTTCAACTCGATCTGTTGTTCCGTGTAGGTCATGTCCAGTTTAGTGCCGGGTGTTCCTCCTGTGAGTTTAGTGTACAAGTCTTCAATCCTTGGGATTGGGTACTTGTTTAATTTCACAACCTTCTTCAACATTAATTTATAATCTCCGCAGATGTGAATGGTTTGGTCTGGTTTTATCCTAGAGGCTATGGGTGCTGACAACTCTGAAAACTGGACTGGCTGGATTATTCCTAGCTTCTCTACACGACATAATCCCACATCTGCCTCTTCTCTTAGAGTGTAAGGCACAGGCCTTGCCTTAAAAAACCAGGGTCCATGTCTACTTTAGCTTGTAGGCCCTGGAATTCCCCCCAACTCATCTCGGGACGCCCTGTCAGAGTTTCTCAGCAACTCTGGACTTCCCCCAGCCCCTGACCTGAGCAAGTTCTGACCAGTTTAGTGTGATCTCTTTCAACCAATCACAGCCCAGAAGGTGAGGTCCTTCACCTGTTACAACAATGATTGGCAGCTGGGCTGTCTGTTGCCTGTAGGAGACAGGTACAGAGGTGATGCCTTTCGCCTGTACTGCTTCTCCTGTATTTGTTTCTAACTGAGCAATGGGTTTTCCACCAAACTCAATGGCTGGCTACCTTCTCGGAGGTATTGAAAGACTTCTTCTCCCTTCTCTGTTCTCGATGTTCCTGCGTTCACCTCCATGACCACAGGTTTTCCATTTACTCGAAGGGTAACAGTGATTGGTTCAGTTTTCCTGCTCTCCAGATTATGTGGGGAATAAACGTCCGCCTCAGTAACTCCTGACTCATCTATACTGTGCACTTCATTTAACCTTGACCTGATGTCTGAATGGCTGTTTGGATCCAATCCTGCACTGGTTAACAACATGACCTTTTTTGTGGAGCTAGTGGTACGCTGGCCTCTTTAAATCTGCAGATTTTGGGTGCATGATTCTCCCCCCACAACGGTAACCCGAACTCCTGGATTACTGGGTGGGCTGTTTCCAGGATTTGGTCTTGTTTTCCCAGCGGTGGGGACCCTGTCCCGCTCTGCGGTAGCCTCGCTGATCTTCTCACCACCCCCTCCGCCCTAGTGGCACCATGCTGCACACTCTGCAGAGCCCGCACGTCCCCCTCAGCGCTCTCCACCACCAGCGCTGTCTCTCTGGGGGCTTCAGGACTATCCCAGCTCCTGCCAGCGAACAGCGCTGGATGGCGTCGTTGTTAATGTCACAAACGAAACCTCACGAAACGTTGTCGAATGTTCCGCCAAAGTCACAACGTTCCGTTAACTGTTTGAACTTTGTGATCGACCCACGGGGGGGGAACTTGCTCCAGAATTACGACCGCCGAGCGTTTAGGCTGAAAATAAGACCCCTTCATGAGGTCAACTAGCTCTGCAAAGGGCCTGGAATTTGGCCTGAACGCTCAGAGGGAATTTGGCCTGAACGCTCAGAGCCGTCAAGGTACAGGTTAGGTTACAGGCTTTGCTCCCACAGACGCCTCTTCTGTTTCTCCTCTGCCGTTATTTCACTAAGTACAACGTAGAACTTTAACCACTCAGCGTACTGACTCACGTCCTCGATGGGTGAGTCGCACGGGTCAGTCCTGGCATAGAGAGGCACCGCTGATGAGCACACGTTGCATCTTTCTTCCCTTAAAGTAAATCAAAACACTCTCAGCCGCGAGGTGAGGTGCTATGTCGGAGCTATTTATCCTCAGCGCCAGTTGGAATAAAACTCGGAGCATGCAGGACGGGTTTCTTGTAAGAAGGAGTGAACTTTGTCTACGGACTCCAGGTGAGGCTACATGCTGGATAAAAGCGAAATACTGCGGACGCTGGAAATCAGAAACAAAAACAGAAAATGCTGGAAAAACTCAGCAGGGCTGACAGCCTCTGTGGAGAGAGAGACAGAGTTAACGTCTCGAGTCCGTGTGACTCTTCTTCAGAGCTGAAGGGAAGTAGAAATGTGGTGAAATTTATACTGTTTTGGTGGGGGGTGAAGATGGATAGAAGGCCAACAAGGGGGGAGCAAAGGAGAGATTGATAAAGGTGTCATGGACTGAAGGACAAAGGGATTGTTAGTGGCAGTGACTGAATAAGGTGCTGATAGCAGCAAAGGTACAAAAGCAGAATGTGATAACAGCAGAACAAGAGTAAACACTCTGGAAAGAACAACATGAACCAGTAACAGGTGGCGCTTGTGGGAGAGCAGTGGGGAGAGGGGACAGTGGCCGGGGTAAAGGATGGAAAATGGGATAAAAAGGAGGATTAAAAAGAGGATAAAACAATGAACAAATCAATAAAAATAAAAATGAATCAAAATAAAAATAAGTGGATAAAAAATAGAAAGGAATTTTGACCGATCGTCCCAGCTTGCTCCTGCCCCACAGAACTCATCTCTCGTTATCTTGACTCCCTTCTCTCTCCCCTTGTCCAGTCCCTTCCCACCTACATCCGTGATTCCTCTGACACCTTACGTCACATCAACAATTTCCAGTTCCCTGGCTCCAACCGCTTCCTCTTCACCATGGACGTCCAATCCCTCTACACCTCCATCCCCCACCAGGATGGTCTGAGGGCCCTTAGCTTCTTCCTCGAACAGAGGCCCGAACAATCCCCATCCACCACTACTCTCCTCCGTCTGGCTGAACTTGTTCTCACACTGAACAATTTCTCCTTCAACTCCTCTCACTTCCTCCAAATAAAAGGTGTGGCTATGGGTACCCGCATGGGCCCCAGCTGCGCCTGTCTCTTTATGGGGTATGTGGAACATTCCTTGTTGCAGTCCTACTCCGGCCCCCTTCCACAACTTTTTCTCCGGTACATCGATGATTACTTCGGTGCCGCTTCATGCTCTCGTCGGGACTTGGAAAAACTTATTAATTTTGCTTCCAATCTCCACCCCTCCATCATTTTCACGTGGTCCATCTCTGACACTTCCCTTCCCTTCCTTGACCTCTCTGTCTCATTCTCTGGTGATAGACTGTCCACCAATATCCATTACAAACCCACCGACTCCCACAGCTACCTCGACTACAGCTCCTCACACCCCGCTTCCTGTAAGGACTCCATCCCATTCTCTCAGCTCCTTCACCTCCGTCACATCTGTTCCGATGATGCTACCTTCAAAAACGGTTCCTCTGACATGTCCTCCTTCTTCCTTAACCGAGGTTTTCCACCCACGGTCGTTGACAGGGCCCTCAACCGTGTCCGGCCCATCTCCTGCGCATCCGCCCTCACGCCTTCTCCTCCCTCCCAGAAACATGATAGGGTCCCCCTTGTCCTCACTTATCACCCCACCAGCCTCCGCATTCAAAGGATCATCCTCCGCCATTTCCGCCAACTCCAGCATGATGCCACCACCAAACACATCTTCCCTTCACCCCCCTTATCGGCATTCCGTAGGGATCGCTCCCTCCGGGACACCCTGGTCCACTCCTCCATCACCCCCTACTCCTCAACCCCCTCCTATGGCACCACCCCATGCCCACGCAAAAGATGTAACACCTGCCCCTTCACTTCCTCTCTCCTCACCGTCCAAGGGCCCAAACACTCCTTTCAAGTGAAGCAGCATTTCACTTGCATTTCCCCCAACTTAGTCTACTGCATTCGTTGCTCCCAATGTGGTCTCCTCTACATTGGAGAGACCAAACGCAAACTGGGCAACCGCTTTGCAGAACACCTGCGGTCTGTCCGCAAGAATGACCCAAACCTCCCTGTCGCTTGTCATTTTAACACTCCACCCTGCTCTCTTGCCCACATGTCTGTCCTTGGCTTACTGCATTGTTCCAGTGAAGCCCAACGCAAACTGGAGGAACAACACCTCATCTTCCGACTAGGCACCTTACAGCCTTCCGGACTGAATATTGAATTCAACAACTTTAGATCATGAACTCTTTCCTCTATGGTCTTGATCCCCTTTTTTAAAAAATTCATTTTTATTTTTATCCACTTATTTTTATTTTTATTCATTTATTCATTGCTTTATCCCCCTTTTTTATCCCCCTTATCCCAATTTCCACCCTTTGTTCCCCACCACTGCCCCCTTCCCCCCACCCCACCCCCACAAGGCCCATCTGTTACTGGTTCATGTTGTTCTTTCCAGAGTGTTTACCCCTGTCCTGCTATTGTCACGTTCTGCTTTCGTACCTTTGACACTATCAGCACCTCCTTTAGTCCTCAGCACCACCACCAACACTCCCTTTGTCCTTCAGCTCCTGACATCTATCACTGGCCTTCTATCCAGATCCAGCTGCTCCACACCCCCCCCCCCCTTAAATAGTATAAAATTCATCACATTCCTACTTCTCTTTAGTTCTGAAGAAGGATCATACGGACTCGAAAGGTTAACTCTGTTTCTCTCTCCCCAGCTGCTGTCAGACCGGCTGAGTTTTCCCAGCATTTTGTGGCTACACACTTGTTCCCAGACCCAGGCTAAAAATTTCCATCCCTAAGGTTCCCCGCACTTAGGGCTGATTCGTCTATACAGTCACATGATCCCCATTACAGGACGAAACGGTTTAACTTACAATTACTACAGAGAGAGAGAGAAACAGAGAGAGAAAAACAGAGAGAGGCAGAGAGAGAGAAACAGAGAGGCGGAGAGAGAGAGAAACAGAGAGAGGCAGAGAGAGAGAGAAACAGAGAGAGGCAGGGAGAGAAACAGAGAGAGGCAGAGAGGGAGAGAAACAGAGAGAGGCAGAGAGAGAGAAACAGAGAGAGAGAAACAGAGAGAGGCAGGGAGAGAAACAGAGAGAGGCAGGGAGAGAAACAGAGAGAGGCAGAGAGAGAGAAACAGAGAGAGGCAGAGAGAGAGAAACAGAGAGAGGCAGAGAGAGAGAAACAGAGAGAGGCAGAGAGAGAGAAACAGAGAGAGGCAGAGAGAGAGAGAAACAGAGAGAGGCAGAGAGAGAGAAACAGAGAGAGGCAGAGAGAGAGAAACAGAGAGAGGCAGAGAGAGAGAGAAACAGAGAGAGGCAGAGAGAGAAACAGAAAGAGTCAGAGAGAGAGAAACAGAGAGAGGCAGAAAGAGAGAAACAGAGAGGCGGAGAGAGAGAGAAACAGAGAGAGGCGGAGAGAGAGAGAAACAGAGAGAGGCAGAGAGAGAGAAACAGAGAGAGGCAGAGAGAGAGAAACAGAGAGAGGCAGAGAGAGAGAAACAGAGAGAGGCAGAGAGAGAGAAACAGAGAGAGGCAGAGAGAGAGAAACAAAGAGAGGCAGAGAGAGAAACAGAGAGAGGCAGAGAGAGAGAGAAACAGAGAGAGGCAGAGAGAGAGAGAAACAGAGAGAGGCAGAGAGAGAAACAGAGAGAGGCAGAGAGAGAGAAACAGAGAGGCGGAGAGAGAGAAACAGAGAGAGGCAGAGAGAGAGAAACAGAGAGAGGCAGAGAGAGAGAAACAGAGAGAGGCAGAGAGAGAGAAACAGAGAGAGGCAGAGAGAGAGAAACAGAGAGAGGCAGAGAGAGAGAGAAACAGAGAGAGGCAGAGAGAGAAACAGAAAGAGGCAGAGAGAGAAACAGAGAGAGGCAGAGAGAGAGAGAAACAGAGAGAGGCAGAGAGAGAGAAACAGAGAGAGGCAGAGAGAGAGAAACAGAGAGGCGGAGAGAGAGAAACAGAGAGAGGCAGAGAGAGAGAAACAGAGAGAGGCAGAGAGAGAGAAACAGAGAGAGGCAGAGAGAGAGAAACAGAGAGGCGGAGAGAGAGAAACAGAGAGAGGCAGAGAGAGAGAAACAGAGAGAGGCAGAGAGAGAGAAACAGAGAGGCGGAGAGAGAGAAACAGAGAGAGGCAGAAAGAGAGAGAAACAGAGAGAGGCAGAGAGAGAAACAGAGAGGCGGAGAGAGAGAAACAGAGAGAGGCAGAAAGAGAGAAACAGAGAGAGGCAGAGAGAGAGAAACAGAGAGAGGCAGAGAGAGAGAAACAGAGAGAGGCAGAGAGAGAGAAACAGAGAGAGGCAGAGAGAGAAACAGAAAGAGGCAGAGAGAGAAACAGAGAGAGACAGAGAGAGGCAGAAAGAGAGGCAGAGAGAGAGAAACAGAGAGAGGCAGAGAGAGAAACAGAGAGATGCAGAGAGAGAGAGAAACAGAGAGAGGCAGAGAGAGAGAAACAGAGAGAGGCAGAAAGAGAGAAACAGAGAGGCGGAGAGAGAGAGAAACAGAGAGAGGCGGAGAGAGAGAGAAACAGAGAGAGGCAGAGAGAGAGAAACAGAGAGAGGCAGAGAGAGAGAAACAGAGAGGCGGAGAGAGAGAAACAGAGAGAGGCAGAGAGAGAGAGAAACAGAGAGAGGCAGAGAGAGAGAAACAGAGAGAGGCAGAGAGAGAGAAACAGAGAGAGGCAGAGAGAGAGAAACAGAGAGAGGCAGAGAGAGAGAAACAGAGAGAGGCAGAGAGAGAGAGAAACAGAGAGAGGCAGAGAGAGAAACAGAAAGAGGCAGAGAGAGAAACAGAGAGAGGCAGAGAGAGAGAGAAACAGAGAGAGGCAGAGAGAGAGAAACAGAGAGAGGCAGAGAGAGAGAAACAGAAAGGCGGAGAGAGAGAAACAGAGAGAGGCAGAGAGAGAGAAACAGAGAGAGGCAGAGAGAGAGAAACAGAGAGAGGCAGAGAGAGAGAAACAGAGAGGCGGAGAGAGAGAAACAGAGAGAGGCAGAGAGAGAGAAACAGAGAGAGGCAGAGAGAGAGAAACAGAGAGGCGGAGAGAGAGAGAAACAGAGAGAGGCAGAGAGAGAGAAACAGAGAGAGGCAGAAAGAGAGAAACAGAGAGAGGCAGAGAGAGAGAGAAACAGAGAGAGGCAGAAAGAGAGAAACAGAGAGGCGGAGAGAGAGAAACAGAGAGAGGCAGAGAGAGAGAAACAGAGAGAGGCAGAGAGAGAGAAACAGAGAGAGGCAGAGAGAGAAACAGAGAGAGGCAGAGAGAGAGAGAAACAGAGAGAGGCAGAGAGAGAGAAACAGAGAGGCGGAGAGAGAGAAAAACAGAGAGAGGCAGAGAGAGAGAGAAAGAGAGAGACGCAGAGAGAGAGAGAAACAGAGAGAGGCAGAGAGAGAAACAGAGAGAGGCAGAGAGAGAGAAACAGAGCGGCGGAGAGAGAGATAAACAGAAAGAGGCAGAGAGAGAAACAGAGAGAGGCAGAGAGAGAAACAGAGAGAGACAGAGAGAGAGAGAAACAGAGAGAGGCAGAAAGAGAGAAACAGAGAGGCGGAGAGAGAGAAACAGAGAGAGGCAGAGAGAGAAACAGAGAGAGGCAGAGAGAGAGAGAAACAGAGAGAGGCAGAGAGAGAGAAACAGAGAGGCGGAGAGAGAGAAAAACAGAGAGAGGCAGAGAGAGAGAGAAAGAGAGAGACGCAGAGAGAGAGAGAAACAGAGAGAGGCAGAGAGAGAAACAGAGAGAGGCAGAGAGAGAGAAACAGAGCGGCGGAGAGAGAGAGAAACAGAAAGAAGCAGAGAGAGAAACAGAGAGAGGCAGAGAGAGAGAAACAGAGCGGCGGAGAGAGAGAGAAACAGAAAGAGGCAGAGAGAGAAACAGAGAGAGGCAGAGAGAGAAACAGAGAGAGGCAGAGAGAGAGAGAAACAGAGAGAGGCAGAGAGAGAGAAACAGAGAGGTGGAGAGAGAGAGAAACAGAAAGAGGCAGAGAGAGAAACAGAGAGAGGCAGAGAGAGAGAGAAACAGAGAGAGGCAGAGAGAGAGAGAAACAGAGAGAGGCAGAGAGAGAGAGAAACAGAGAGAGGCAGAGAGAGAGAAACAGAGAGGTGGAGAGAGAGAGAAACAGAAAGAGGCAGAGAGAGAAACAGAGAGAGGCAGAGAGAGAGAGAAACAGAGAGAGGCAGAGAGAGAAACAGAGAGAGGCAGAGAGAGAGAAACAGAGCGGCGGAGAGAGAGAGAGAAACAGAAAGAGGCAGAGAGAGAAACAGAGAGAGGCAGAGAGAGAGAAACAGAGCGGCGGAGAGAGAGAGAAACAGAAAGAGGCAGAGAGAGAAACAGAGAGAGGCAGAGAGAGAAACAGAGAGAGGCAGATAGAGAGAGAAACAGAGAGAGGCAGAGAGAGAGAAACAGAGAGGTGGAGAGAGAGAGAAACAGAAAGAGGCAGAGAGAGAAACAGAGAGAGGCAGAGAGAGAGAGAAACAGAGAGAGGCAGAGAGAGAAACAGAGAGAGGCAGAGAGAGAGAAACAGAGCGGCGGAGAGAGAGAGAGAAACAGAAAGAGGCAGAGAGAGAAACAGAGAGAGGCAGAGAGAGAAACAGAGAGAGGCAGAGAGAGAAACAGAGAGAAGCAGAGAGAGAGAGAAACAGAGAGAGGCAGAGAGAGAAACAGAGAGAGGCAGAGAGAGAGAGAAACAGAGAGAGGCAGAGAGAGAGAAACAGAGAGAGGCAGAGAGAGAAACAGAGAGAGGCAGAGAGAGAGAAACAGAGAGAGGCAGAGAGAGAGAAACAGAGAGGCGGAGAGAGAGAAAAACAGAGAGAGGCAGAGAGAGAGAGAATGAGAGAGACGCAGAGAGAGAGAGAAACAGAGAGAGGCAGAGAGAGAAACAGAGAGAGGCAGAGAGAGAGAAACAGAGCGGCGGAGAGAGAGAGAAACAGAAAGAGGCAGAGAGAGAAACAGAGAGAGGCAGAGAGAGAGAGAAACAGAGAGAGGCAGAGAGAGAGAGAGAAACAGAGAGAGGCAGAGAGGGAAACAGAGAGAGGCAGAGAGAGAGAAACAGAGAGAGGCAGAGAGAGAGAAACAGAGAGGGGGAGAGAGAGAGAAACAGAAAGAGGCAGAGAGAGAAACAGAGAGAGGCAGAGAGAGAGAGAAACAGAGAGAGGCAGAGAGAGAAACAGAGAGAGGCAGAGAGAGAGAAACAGAGCGGCGGAGAGAGAGAGAGAAACAGAAAGAGGCAGAGAGAGAAACAGAGAGAGGCAGAGAGAGAGAAACAGAGCGGCGGAGAGAGAGAGAAACAGAAAGAGGCAGAGAGAGAGAGAAACAGAGAGAGGCAGAGAGAGAAACAGAGAGAGGCAGAGAGAGAGAGAAACAGAGAGGTGGAGAGAGAGAGAAACAGAAAGAGGCAGAGAGAGAAACAGAGAGAGGCAGAGAGAGAAACAGAGAGAGGCAGAGATAGAGAAACAGAGAGAGGCAGAGAGAGAAACAGAGAGAGGCAGAGAGAGAGAAACAGAGCGGCGGAGAGAGAGAGAAACAGAGAGAGGCAGAGAGAGAGAGAAACGGAGAGAGGCAGAGAGAGAAACAGAGAGAGGCAGAGAGAGAGAGAAACAGAGAGAGATGGAGACAAAGAGAGACAGGCAGAGAAGAGACAGACAGACTGACGGACAGAGAGAGACATAGAGAGGGAGACAAGACAGAAAGACAGACAGAGACAGACAGACAGAGAGAAAGAGAGAGACATGGAGAGGGAGACAGAGACAGAAACACACGGACAGAGGGAGAGAAAGAAAGACAGGAAGAGAGGGACAGGCTGACAAATAGAGAGAAAGAGAGACAGACAGAGAAAGACTGAGAGATTCAGACAGACAGACAGACAGACAGACAGACAGAATCACAGCATCATTGAATTTTACTTCACTGGTGGAGGCCATTCAGCCCATCATTGCCTTGCTGGCTCTGTGAAAGAGTTAGCACACGTATGTCACCCCCAGCTGCTCTTTCCCCCATAGCCCGTAAATTCCCCCTTCACCAACTGATCCAATTTCCTTCTAGAAAGTTCCTGTTGAATCTCCTTCCAATGTCCACGTTGCAGGTCACCACAGCTTGCTGCGGGAATACATGTCTCCCCATCTCCTCCTCCTGACCCTCCAGCCACCACAGATAGTTCCTTCCCTTTGTTTTACTCCAACAAAGCTCTTGCTGGTTTTGAAAATCTCGGTTAAATCTCTCCTTCCCCTTCTCTGCTCTCAGGGGAACAATCCCAGCTTGTCCCAATATTCCCGCGGTGGCTGATTCAGTGATCTCGGAAGGTTCAGTATAACTGCTGTCCTCTATGACTGAAAGTACCTCAGACACTTTTATAATAGTCGTCTCATAATTAAAAACCAGCTCGAAAGATTAGCGCACGTACTCCCCCAGGCATCAATGGGAATCCCGTGGCTTTAAGAAAGTCCGTTAGGTGGGCAAGCCTAAAGGTTGAAGCCCCAGCCACTCAAAAGCCGGCCTAAATGTCTCTGAAAAGCATGCGAACCAGGAAATTGGGAATAGGGAAGAAATTCAATCCAGGGAAGTGTGAGGTAATGCATTTGGGGAGGGTAAACAAAGCCAGGGGGATACTCAGTCAACGGGAGGATGTTGAGAGGTGTTGAGGGAGTGAGAGACCCCGGAGCGCATACCCACAGGTCACTGAAGGTGGCAGGACAGGTGGATAAGGCAGTAAGAAAGCATATGGAATGTTGTCCTTTATTGGGGATACAAAAGCAGGGATGTGATGCAGGGACTGTACAAAACGCTGGTTAGGCCACAGCTGGAATTCTGTGTACAGTTCTGGTCACCACATTACAGGATGGACATCATTGCTCTGGAGAGAGTGTGGAGGAGATTTACAAGGAATGTTGCCAGGGCTGGAAAATTGCAGCTATGAGGAGAGATCGGACAGGCTGGGGTGGTTTTCCCTGGAACAGAGGAGGCTGAGGGGTGACCTGACTGAGGTGTACAAAATTATGAGGGGCCGAGATAGGGTAAACAGGAAAGACCTATTTCCCCTAGCGGAGAGGTCAATGACCGGGGGGCACAGATTTAAGGGGATTGGTGGAAGGATTAGGGGGGATGTGAGGAGAAACCTGTTCATCCAGAAGGGTGGTGTGTTCCCCCCAGAGAGTGGTGTGTTCCCCCAGAGGGTGGTGTGTTCCCCCAGAGAGTGGTGTGTTCCCCCCAGAGAGTGGTGTGTTCCCCTCAGAGGGGTGGTGTGTTCCCCCAGAGGGTAGTGTGTTCCCCCCAGAGTGTGGGGTGGTGTGTTCCCCCCAGAGGGTAGTGTGTTCCCCCCAGAGTGTGGGGTGGTGTGTTCCCTCCAGAGGGTGGGGTGGTGTGTTCCCCCAGAGGGTAGTGTGTTCCCCCAGAGGGTGGTGTGTTCCCCCCCAGAGGGTGGTGTGTTCCCCCAGAGGGTAGTGTGTTCCCCCAGAGGGTGGTGTGTTCCCCCCCAGAGGGTGGTGTGTTCCCCCAGAGGGTAGTGTGTTTCCCCAGAGGGTAGTGTGTTTCCCCAGAGGGTGGTGTGTTTCCCCAGAGGGTGGTGTGTTCCCCCCCAGAGGGCGGTGTGTTCCCCCCAGAGGGTGGTGTGTTCCCCCAGAGGGTGGTGTGTTCCCCCAGAGGGTAGTGTGTTCCCCCAGAGGGTGGTGTGTTCCCCCCCAGAGGGTGGTGTGTTCCCCCAGAGGGTAGTGTGTTCCCCCAGAGGGTAGTGTGTTCCCCCAGAGAGTAGTGTGTTTCCCCAGAGGGTGGTGTGTTCCCCCCCAGAGGGCGGTGTGTTCCCCCCAGAGGGTGGTGTGTTCCCCCAGAGGGTAGTGTGTTCCCCCCCAGAGGGTGGTGTGTTCCCCCCCAGAGGGTGGTGTATTCCCCCCAGAGGGTGGTGTGTTCCCCCCAGAGGGTAGTGTGTTCCCCCCAGAGGGTGGTGTGTTCCCCCAGAGGGTGGTGTGTTCCCCCAGAGGGTGGTGTGTTCCCCCAGAGGGTGATGTGTTCCCCCAGAGGGTGGTGGGTGTCTGGAATTCGCTGCCTAAGTTGGTGTTTGAGCTGAAACACTCGATTCATTTAAACAGAACCTGGATCTGCAGCTGAAGCGCTGGAACCTGCAAGGATACCGAGCAGGGGCTGGAAAGTAGGGTTAAAAATGAGCAGTTAGTTTATTTTTCTCCCTTTCTCGGCCGGCGCAGACACGATGGGCTCTTTCTGTGCCGTAACGTTTCTATGGTTCAACGGCTCTAAATAAGAATACAGGCTTGCTGGGAGGAATCAAAGGTCAAGAACGATGATTTTGCTCCCTTACTTCAGAAGTTAAAGGCTTTAAAAGCGAGCCGGTGTTAGAGTGCTGCAATTGCTCAAAGCAAGCAGACATCCGGCCATTGAGAATTGAATAGCAAGGCCTGGCTGTCAGGTGAAAGGTCAGATGGCTGTGACCCTTAGCCACAAGGGATAAGAGGTAACCGACACCCTCGATCTCTGGCACAACCAAAGCACATCTTCACCGAGTGGAAAAGCAGGTGTACAACTGGGTAAAAAGTAGGCAAGATCCCACAGTAGGACAGCCAGGTACCCCTCAGGGAGGGTCCTCCAAGCTCAGGTGATGAACACGTGGCAGCAGCAGCTGGTGAGGGTTAATCATTGAGTGGCAAGTCATCCTTAACTGCAACAGCTTCACCCACTGGACTCCAGGAGGAGGTTGGAGCTCCCTTTGGTCTTCCTATGGCTGGGCTAGAAGGCACTGAAATGGGAGGCACTGGAGACGATGGGGATCCTTCACCGGAGGAGCTCCTAGACCGATGCTGGCTTTCTCCCTGATTAAAAAGGTTACGAGAAAGAGGTCATCGTACCAACGGGTGAGCCGATAGGGGGTGAGGTCCGAGAGATGGTCACGCTGTTTGAATCTACAGCCGAAGAGGGTCTGTTGTTTTTTTCTCCTGAGGAGATAGCTGTGTTTGCTGTCAAGTAGCGGAATTCGTATACTGGTCCCACTGAACCCAGCAAGGAGAAACATTGTCTATTGCTGGTTAGCAAACCGCAGAGATTCACTGAAAGGTCAACGCTGGCAGCTGTGGAAAAAGCAATTACAGATGTGTCGAGCAGCTTCAGGTTTGCATGCTGGACAGCAGAAGCACCAGGTTAGCACGTTCCTGTATGCAGTGGGGCCTATTGCAGACAGTGACCAAAAGCATCAGGTTAGCACGTTCCTGAATGGAGTGGGGCCTATTGCAGACAGTGAGCAGAAACACCAGGTTAGCACGTTCCTGTATGCAGTGGGGCCTATTGCAGACAGTGAGTAGAAGCACCAGATTAGCACGTTCCTGTATGCAATGGGGCCCACTGCTGACAGTGAATAGAAGCACCAGATTAGCACGTTCCTGTATGCAATGGGGCCCACTGCTGACAGTGAATAGAAGCACCAGGTTAGCACGTTCCTGTATGCTGTGGGGCCTATTGCAGACAGTGTGTAGAAGCACCAGATTAGCACGTTCCTGTATGCTATGGGGCCCACTGCTGACAGTGAATAGAAGCACCAGGTTAGCACGTTCCTGTATGCAGTGGGGCCTATTGCAGATAGTGACCAAAGCACCAGATTAGTACGTCCTGTATGCAGTGGGGCCTGTTGCTGATAGTGAGCAGAGGCAACAGGTTAGTACGTTCCTGTATGCAGTGGGGCCTATTGCAGACAGTGAGCAGAGGCAACAGGTTAGTACTTTCCTGTATGTAGTGGGGCCTGTTGCTGACAGTGAGATGTCCATGATGAACAGAAAGCTTGATTCCACATTGGGTCAATATGCTACAGCGTAGCTGGAGCCCATTAGTTTGGATGAAAGTAAGTTGACGCCCACACTTCAATCTCATCAGGAAGCAGTCCTTTGCCGTAGAGGCAAAGGCCAAAACTACAGAGCTCCGACGGCTGAAGAGTCCCTCTAGAGTCAATCCATTGCTGAAGATGGTGTAGTATTAACTCCTCGTGCTGACACTGTCAGTCCATTGCCTAGAGTGAAGCAGTCTCACACTGAAACTACCTGGAGGTGCGACCACTACCTACAGAAAGTGCCTGCAGTACCCTAAGTACACAGCTGTATCATTCACTGTTGTGTTGAGGACAAAAATGCATTCAACATCTGGGTGAATTGGGGAAGCCATATTTTCTTCACAAACTGCAAAGTCTTCAGGAGTTTTGTCATTTCGCTTCTCATCATCCAGATTCGGTCAAGTCTCAGACAGAGAACGCCCTTATCTGCCCACAATGCAGCAGTGAATGATGCAGTGGTGGAATTCTTTGTTGGAGTTGAAGATATTTCATCTCCTCAGGCCTTTCTCCAGTGTGCTGAAAGGGAACAGAAGATTCCTGAAGGAGTGCTAGGCAGTGTTGGTCCCTGTGGACAGTTCTGGTCTATGTAGACAGTGTAAGTCTCTGTGGACAGTGTTGGTCCATGTAGACAGTGTTGGTCTCTGTGGACAGTGTTGGTCTCTGTGGACAGTGTTAGTCTCTATAGACAGTGTTGGTCCATGTAGACAGTGTTAGTCTCTATAGACAGTGTTGGTCCATGTAGACAGTGTTAGTCTCTATAGACAGTGTTGGTCCATGTAGACAGTATGGATCTCTGTAGACAGTGTTGGTCTCTGTGGACAGTGTTGGTCTCTGTGGGCAGTGTTGGTCTCTGTGGACAGTGTTGGTCTCTGTGGACAGTGTTGGTCCATGCAGACAGTGCTGGTCTCTGTGGACAGTGCTGGTCTCTGTGGACAGTTCTGGTCTCTATGGACAGTGTTGGTCTCTATAGACAGTGTTGGTCTCTGTGGACAGTGTTGGTCTCTATAGACAGTGTGGATCTCTGTAGACAGTGTTGGTCTCTGTGGACAGTGTTGGTCTCTGTGGACAGTGTTGGTCTCTGTGGACAGTGTTGGTCTCTGTGGACAGTGCTGGTCCATGTAGACAGTGTTGGTCTCTGTAGACAGTGTTGGTCTCTGTGGACAGTGTTGGTCTCTGTGGACAGTGTTGGTCTCTGTGGACAGTGTTGGTCTCTGTGGACAGTGTTGGTCTCTGTAGACAGTGTTGGTCTCTGTAGACAGTGTTGGTCTCTGTGGACAGTGTTGGTCTCTGTAGACAGTGTTGGTCTCTGTGGACAGTGTTGGTCTCTGTGGACAGTGTTGGTCTCTGTGGGCAGTGTTGGTCCATGTAGACAGTGTTGGTCCATATAGACAGCGTTGGTCTCTGTGGACAGTGTTGGTCCATGTAGACAGTGTTGGTCTCTGTGGGCAGTGTTGGTCTCTGTGGACAGTGTTGGTCTCTGTGGACAGTGTTGGTCTCTGTGGACAGTGTTGGTCTCTGTGGACAGTGTTGGTCTCTGTGGGCAGTGTTGGTCCATGTAGACAGTGTTGGTCCATATAGACAGCGTTGGTCTCTGTGGACAGTGTTGGTCCATGTAGACAGTGTTGGTCTCTGTGGGCAGTGTTGGTCCATGTAGACAGTGTTGGTCTCTGTGGACAGTGTTGGTCTCTGTAGACAGTGTTGGTCTCTGTGGACAGTTTGGTCTATGTAGACAGTGTTGGTCCATATAGACAGCGTTGGTCTCTGTGGACAGTGTTGGTCCATGTAGACAGTGTTGGTCTCTGTGGACAGTGTTGGTCTCTATGGACAGTGTTGGTCTCTGTGGACAGTGTTGGTCTCTGTAGACAGTGTTGGTCTCTGTGAGCAGTGTTGGTCTCTGTGGGCAGTGTTGGTCCATGTAGACAGTGTTGGTCTCTGTGGACAGTGTTGGTCTCTGTGGACAGTGTTGGTCTATGTAAACAGTGTTGGTCCATATAGACAGCGTTGGTCTCTGTAGACAGTGTTGGTCCATGTAGACAGTGTTAGTCTCTGTGGACAGTTTTGGTCTCTGTGGACAGTGTTGGTCTCTGTGGACAGTGTTGGTCCATGTAGACAGTGTTGGTCTCTGTGGACAATGTTGGTCTCTGTGAACAGTGTTGGTCTCTGTAGACAGTGTTGGTCCATGTAGACAGTGTTGGTCTCTGTGGACAGTGTTGGTCTCTGTAGACGGTGTTGGTCTCTGTGGACAGTGTTGGTCTCTGTGGACAGCGTTGGTCTCTGTGGACAGTGTTGGTCTCTGTGGACAGTGTTTGTCTTTGTAGACAGTGTTGGTCTCTGTGGACAGTGTTGGTCTCTGTGGACAGTGTTGGTCTCTGTAGACGGTGTTGGTCTCTGTGGACAGTATTGGTCTCTGTGGACAGTGTTGGTCTCTGTGGACAGCGTTGGTCTCTGTAGACAGTGTTGGTCTCTGTGGACAGTGTTGGTCTCTGTGGACAGTGTTGGTCTCTGTGGACAGTGTTGGTCTATGTAAACAGTGTTGGTCCATATAGACAGCGTTGGTCTCTGTGGACAGTGTTGGTCCATGTAGACAGTGTTGGTCTCTGTGGACAGTGTTGGTCTCTGTGGACAGTGTTGGTCTCTGTGGACAGTGTTGGTCTCTGTGGACAGTGTTGGTCCATGTAGACAGTGTTGGTCTCTGTGGACAGTGTTGGTCTCTGTAGACAGTGTTGGTCTCTGTGGACAGTTTTGGTCTCTGTGGGCGGTGTTGGTCTCTGTGAACAGTGTTGGTCTCTGTGGACAGTGTTGGTCTCTGTAGACAGTGTTGGTCTCTGTGGACAGTGTTGGTCTCTGTGGACAGTGTTGGTCTCTATAGACAGTGTTGGTCTCTGTGGACAGTGTTGGTCTCTGTGGACAGTGTTGGTCTCTGTGAACAGTGTTGGTCTCTGTGAACAGTGTTGGTCTCTGTGGACAGTGTTGGTCTCTGTGGGCGGTGTTGGTCTCTGTGGACAGTGTTGGTCTCTGTGAACAGTGTTGGTCTCTTTGTGGACAGTGTTGGTCTCTGTGAACAGTGTTGGTCTCTGTGTGGACAGTGTTGGTCTCTGTGGACAGTGTTGGTCCATGTAGACAGTGTTGTTCTCTGTGGACAGTGTTGGTCTCTGTGAACAGTGTTGGTCCATGTAGACAGTGTTGGTCTCTGAAGGCAAGAGTGTGTGTTTCTCCATGTCTTGATGTCTTCTCTCTCGATAGTGCAGGAGGTTTACAGATGTTCCAAAATGTAATGCAAATAGACTAGGAAAATAGTTTAAGGTTGTTATGAAAATAGTTGAGATGATACTTGGGGGCAGATGTTGAATGATGGCTGAATAGCTATGGTGATGAGATAGTGATGTAAACCATGATCTAACAGTGTCGTCAGCTGTCATACTAGACACTGAGAAGAGAAGATGGAATAGTCTGTACAAGGGAAAGATATACTTACCTAGAAGCTTAGAATGTACAGGTGTGAAAATAAAGGAGTTTTTGAAGTAACCTACAGGAGTTGGATTTAAGTCACTCACAAGAGTGGGAAACCTTCCCAGTCCAGAACAGGCCACAAGTTACCCGGAGAGAGATCTAAACAGTACTTAAAGTAGAAACCAAAAAGAAACCCCTGACCTTCACTTTCTGACCCTCACCCCCTGGCCCTCACCCCCTGGCCCTCACCCCCTGGCCCTCACCCTCTGGCCCTCACCCACTGGCCCTCACTCTCTAAACTTTACTCCCTGACCCTAACTCTTTGACCCTCATTCTCTCATCTTCACTCTCTGACCCTCACTCTAAACCCTTCACTCCCTGATCCTCACTCACTGACCCTAACTGTTTGACCCTCATTCTCTGATCCTCACTCTCTGACCTTAAATCTCTGATCCTCTCTCTGTGACCTTCACTCATTGACCTACACTCACCCATACCCTGACCCTCTCTCTCTGACCTTCACACATTGACCTACACTCAACCAGATCCTGACCCTCTCCCTCTGACCCTCACTTCCTGACTCTCACTCATTGACCTACACTCACCCATACCCTGACCCTCTCCCTATGACCCTCTCTCTCTGACTCTCACTCATTGACCTACACTCATCCAGACCCTGACCCTCTCCCTCTCGCCCTCTCTCTCTGACTCTCACTGATTGACCTACACTCACCCAGACCCTGATCGTCTCTCTCTAACACTCACTCATTGACCTACATTCACCCATACCCTGACACTCTCTCTCTGACCCTCACTCTCTGACCCTCTCTCTCTAACTCTCACTCATTGACCTACACTCACCCACACCCTGATCGTCTCTCTCTGATCCTCACTCATTGACCAACACTCACCCAAACCCTGACCCTCTCTCTCTCTTACCCTCACTCATTGCCCTACACTCACTCAGACCCTGACTCTCTCTCTCTGACCCTCACTCTCTGACCCTCACACATTGACCTACACTCACCCAGACCCTGACCCTCTCTCTCTGACCCTCACTCCTTGACCTTCACTCACTAATACCCTGACTCTCTCTCCCTGACCCTCTCTCTCTGTGACCCTCACTCCTTGACCTACACTCACCCAGACCCTGACCCTCTCTCTGTGACCCTCACTCCTTGACCTACACTCACCCAGACCCTGACCCTCTCTCTCTGACCCTCACTCATTGACCTACACTCACTAATACCCTGACCCTCTCTCCCTGACCCTCTCTCTCTGTGACCCTCACTCCTTGCCCTACACTCACCCAGACCCTGACCCTCTCTCTGTGACCCTCACTCCTTGACCTACACTCACCCAGACCCTGACCCAATGTAAGACTTACTGCAGCTCCTGGGAAATGAGCGGTATCACAATTTTCCCGCCACGACATGTTAAGGCTACGGATAAATTCAAGGAAGAACGGATGCCTGGGATTCAACATGGAGAAGCCGATGATGTTCGCCTGCTGATCCACAATCTCACTGAGCTGTAAAAGAGGGAAATCCTGCAGAGAGAGAGAGAGAGAGAGAGAGAAACCTAAATACAGAGACTGTGCACAGTAATCTTTACCCTGGACACACAGAGAATCTGTACAGTAAACATCCCACTCAATGCAGTAAAACAATCAAGTCAGAGGGAGTACAGCTGCAATAAGCTTCAAGGGAGTAAGGCAAGGCTGGATGGCCTCTACTTTAATGCCAGGTGTATTACAGGTAAAACAGATGAGTTAAGGGTGAGGATTGACATGTGGAATTGTGATATAGTAGCCATCACTGAGACATAGTTGAGGGAGAAGCAGGATTGGCAGCTCAACATTCCAGGATATAGAATCTTCAGGCGAGACAGGGGAAGGGGTAAAAGAGGAGGAGGCATTGCAATATTAGTTAAGGAGTCAGTTACTGCAGTAAGGAGAGATGATATCTTGGAGGGGGCATCGAATGAAGCTTTGTGGGTAGAACTTAGGAATAAAAAAGGGGCAGCCACATTGTTAGGTGTTTATTATAGATCCCCAGATAGTCAGTGGGAAATTGAGGAGCAAATATGTGCACAATTTGTGGAGGTGTGTAAAAACAGTAACAATAGGTTAATTATATTAGGTGATTTCAACTTTCCCAACATTAATTGGGGTAGACATAGTGTTAAGGGCTTGGATGGAGTGGATTTCTTGAAATGTGTACAGGAGAACTTTTTAGGTCAATATGTAGAGGGTCCAACAAGGGACAGTGCATTGCTGGACCTAATTCTGGGGAATGAAGCTGGACACGAGGCTGAGGTGGTGGTGGGGGAGCATTTTAGTGATAGCGACCTCAACACGGTACAGTTTAAGTTTGTTATGGACATAGAAATAGACGAGTAGCAAAAAAATGTTTTGGATTGGGGGAGAATGGATTTTAGTAAAATAAGGCAGGATCTGGCCAAGGTAGACTGGGAACAGCTACTTGTGGGGAAATCTACAGAGGAGCAGTTGGCGGGGGGGGGGGGTGTTCAAAAAGGAAATGGGGAGGGTACAGGCTCAACATGTTCCCTCTAGGGTGATAGGAAGGAGTAACAAGCCCAGAGAACCATGGATGACCAGAGATATTCAGGTTACGATGAGAAGGAAAAGAGAGGCTTTTAGTAGGTACAAGGGAAACAAATCGGCAGAGGCATTAGTGGGGTACAGACAGTGCAGGGTGGAGCTTAAGAAAGTAATTAGGAGAGCAAAGAGGGGACATGAGAAAGCTCTGGCTGGGAAAAGTAGGGAAAATCCCAAGATATTCTATAAGTATATCAATGGGAAGAGGATAACCAGGGAAAGAGTAGGACCCATTAGGGACCAAGGGGGCAATCTATGGGTGGAGCCAGAGGACATCGGTAGAGTGTTGAATGAATACTTCACATCCGTCTTCACCCAAGAGAATGAGGATGAAGGTATGGAACTCGGGGAGAGAGACTGCGAGGTTCTTAAGCAAATTGATACAGGGACAAGGTATTGGAGGTGTTAGCAGGGTTAACATGGACAAATCCCCAGGTCTGGATGATTTGTGTCCCAGACTGCTGAGTGAGGCAAGGGAGGAGATTGCAGGGGCTCTGACCCAAATTTTTAATTCCTCTCTGGCCATGGGGAAGGTGCCAGAGGACTGGAGAGCAGCTAATGTGGTTCCGCTATTTAAGAAGGGTTGTAGAGATAAGCCAGGGAACTACAGGCCAGTGAGTCTCACGTCAGTGGTAGGGAAACTATTGGAGAAAATTCTGAAGGAGGGAATCTATCTCCACTTGGAGAGGCAAGGTTTGATCAGGGATAGTCAGCATGGCTTTGTCAGAGGGAGGTCATGCCTAACAAATTTGATTGAATGTTTTGAGGAGGTGACCAGGTGTGTAGATGAGGGTAGTGCAGTTGATGTAGTTTATATGGATTTCAGCAAAGCCTTTGACAAGGTCCCACATGGGAGACTTATAAAGAAGGCAAATGTACATGGGATACAATGTAATTTGATAGGGTGGATTCAGAATTGGCTTAGTTGTAGGAGGCAGAGGGTGATGACAGAAGGATGCTTTAGTGACTGGAAGCCAGTGTCCAGTGGCGTACCACAGGGATCTGTGCTGGGTCCCCTAATATTTGTCATTTATATAAAGGACACAGATGACTATGTGGGGGGTAGGATTAGTAAGTTTGCGGATGACACAAAGATTGGCCGGGTGGTTAACAGTGAGGTTGTGTGTCTTGGGCTACAGGAAGATATAGACGGGATGGTCAAATGGGCAGATAAGTGGCAGATGGAATTTAACCCTGAAAAGTGTGAGGTGATACACTTTGGAAGGAATAATTTGACAAGGAAGTATTCAATGAACGGCATGGCACTAGGAAGTTCTGAGGAACAAAGGGACCTTGGCGTGTGTGTCCAAAGATCTCTGAAGACGGAGGGGCATGTTAGTGGGGTGGTGAAAAAGGCATATGGGACACTTGCCTTTATCAATCGAGGCATAGATTAAAAAGTAGGGAGGTCATGTTGGAGTTGTATAGAACCTTGGTGAGGCCACAGCTGGAGTACTGTGTGCAGTCCTGGTCACCACATTATAGGAAGGATGTGATTACACTGGAGGGGGTGCAGAGGAGATTCACCAGGATGTTGCCTGGGATGAAACATTTAAGTTATGAAGAGAGGTTGGATAGACTTGGGTTGTTTTCGTTGGAGCAGAGAAGACTGAGGGGTGACCTGATCGAGGTGTACAAGATTATGAGGGGCATGGACAGTGTGGATAGGGAGCAGCTGTTCCTCTTAGTTGAAGGGTCAGTCACGAGGGGACATAAGTTCAAGGTGAGGGGCAGGAGGTTTAGGGGGGGATGTGAGGAAAAACCTTTTTACCCAGAGGGTGGTGAGGGTCTGGAATGCGCTGCCTGGGAGGGTGGTGGAGGCGGGTTGCCTCACATCCTTTAAAAAGTACCTGGATCAACACTAGACACATCATAACATTTAATGCTATGTGCCAAGTGCTGGTAAATGGGATTAGGTAGGTAGGTCAGGTGTTTCTCATGTGTCGGTGCAGACTCGATGGGCCGAAGGGCCTCTTCTGCACTGTGTAATTCTGTGATTCTGTGATTCTGTACAGTAATCCTCACCCTGAATATACAGAGACCCTGTTCAGATATCCTCACCGTGAATATTCACAGACCCTGTACAGTAATGCTCAACTTTAATATACAGAGACCCTGTACAGTAATCCTTACCCTGAATATACAGAGACTCTGTACAGTAATCCTCACCCTGAATATACACAGACTCTGTACAGTAATCCTCACCCTGAATATACAGAGACCCTGTACAGTAATCCTCACCCTGAATATACAGAGACCCTGTACAGTAATCCTCACCTTTAATATACAGAGACCCTGTACAGTAATCCTTACCCTGAATATACAGAGACTCTGTACAGTAATCCTCACCCAGAATATACAGAGACCCTGTACAGTAATCCTCACCTTTCATATACAGAGACCCTGTATAGTAATCCTTACCCTGAACACACAGAGACTCTGTACAGTAATCCTCACCTTGAATATACAGAGACCCTGTACAGTAATCCTCACCCTGAATATACAGAAACACTGTACAGTGATCCTCACCTTGAATATACAGAGACCTTGCACAGTAATCCTTACCCTGAATATACAGAGACATTGTACAGTAATCCTTACCCTGAATATACAGAGACCCTGTACAGTAATCCTTACCCTGAATATACAGAGACTCTGCACAGTAATCCTCACCCTGAATATACAGAGACTCTGTACAGTAATCCTCACCCTGAATATACAGAGACCCTGTACAGTAATCCTCACCTTTAATATACAGAGACCCTGTACAGTAATCCTTACCCTGAATATACAGTGACTCTATACAGTAATCCTCACCCTGAATATACAGAGACTGTACAGTAATCCTCACCCGGAATATACAGAGACCCTGTACAGTAATCCTCACCTTTCATATACAGAGACCCTGTATAGTAATCCTTACCCTGAATATACAGAGACCCTGTACAGTAATCCTCACCTTTAATATACAGAGACCCTGTACAGTAATCCTCACCCTGAATATACAGAAACACTGTACAGTGATCCTCACCTTGAATATACAGAGACCTTGCACAGTAATCCTTACCCTGAATATACAGAGACATTGTACAGTAATCCTTACCCTGAATATACAGAGACCCTGTACAGTAATCCTTACCCTGAATATACAGAGACATTGTACAGTAATCCTTACCCTGAATATACAGAGACCCTGTACAGTAATCCTCACCTTTAATATACAGAGACCCTGTACAGTAATCCTCACCCTGAATATACAGAAACACTGTACAGTGATCCTCACCTTGAATATACAGAGACCTTGCACAGTAATCCTTACCCTGAATATACAGAGACATTGTACAGTAATCCTTACCCTGAATATACAGAGACCCTGTACAGTTATCCTCACCCTGAATACATAGAGAGTTTGTAGAGTAATCCTTTCCTTGAATACACAGGGACTCTGAACTGTAATGCATCCAGTCAATACACAGATTTGCTCCTCAGTAATCCATAATCTGAATACACAGGTACTCCGTGCAGTATTCCTCATGCTGAATACACAGAGACTCTGTACAGCAATACCTGCCCTGAATACACAGAGACTCTGTACAGCAATACCTGCCCTGAATACACAGAGACTCTGTACAGCAATACCTGCCCTGAATACACAGAGACTCTGTACAGCAATACCTGCCCTGAATACACAGGGACTCTGTACAGCAATACCTGCCCTGAATACACAGAGACTCTGTACAGCAATACCTGCCCTGAATACACAGAGACTCTGTACAGCAATACCTGCCCTGAATACACAGAGACTCTGTACAGCAATACCTGCCCTGGTTACACAGGGACTCTGTACAGCAATACCTGCCCTGAATACACAGAGACTCTGTACAGCAATACCTGCCCTGAATACACAGAGACTCTGTACAGCAATACCTGCCCTGAATACACAGAGACTCTGTACAGCAATACCTGCCCTGAATACACAGAGACTCTGTACAGCAATACCTGCCCTGAATACACAGAGACACTACACAGCAATACCTGCCCTGAATACACAGAGACTCTGTACAGCAATACCTGCCCTGAATACACAGAGACTCTGTACAGCAATACCTGCCCTGAATACACAGAGACTCTGTACAGCAATACCTGCCCTGAATACACAGAGACTCTGTACAGCAATACCTGCCCTGAATACACAGAGACTCTGTACAGCAATACCTGCCCTGGTTACACAGAGACTCTGTACAGCAATACCTGCCCTGAATACACAGAGACTCTGTACAGCAATACCTGCCCTGAATACACAGAGACTCTGTACAGCAATACCTGCCCTGAATACACAGAGACTCTGTACAGCAATACCTGCCCTGAATACACAGAGACTCTGTACAGCAATACCTGCCCTGAATACACAGAGACTCTGTACAGTAATCCTCACCCTGAATATACACAGACTCTGTACAGTAATCCTCACCCTGAATATACAGAGACCCTGTACAGTAATCCTCACCTTTAATATACAGAGACCCTGTACAGTAATCCTTACCCTGAATATACAGAGACTCTGTACAGTAATCCTCACCCAGAATATACAGAGACCCTGTACAGTAATCCTCACCTTTCATATACAGAGACCCTGTATAGTAATCCTTACCCTGAACACACAGAGACTCTGTACAGTAATCCTCACCTTGAATATACAGAGACCCTGTACAGTAATCCTCACCCTGAATATACAGAAACACTGTACAGTGATCCTCACCTTGAATATACAGAGACCTTGCACAGTAATCCTTACCCTGAATATACAGAGACATTGTACAGTAATCCTTACCCTGAATATACAGAGACCCTGCACAGTAATCCTTACCCTGAATATACAGAGACTCTGTACAGTAATCCTCACCCTGAATATACAGAGACTCTGTACAGTAATCCTCACCCTGAATATACAGAGACCCTGTACAGTAATCCTCACCTTTAATATACAGAGACCCTGTACAGTAATCCTTACCCTGAATATACAGTGACTCTATACAGTAATCCTCACCCTGAATATACAGAGACTGTACAGTAATCCTCACCCGGAATATACAGAGACCCTGTACAGTAATCCTCACCTTTCATATACAGAGACCCTGTATAGTAATCCTTACCCTGAATATACAGAGACCCTGTACAGTAATCCTCACCTTTAATATACAGAGACCCTGTACAGTAATCCTCACCCTGAATATACAGAAACACTGTACAGTGATCCTCACCTTGAATATACAGAGACCTTGCACAGTAATCCTTACCCTGAATATACAGAGACATTGTACAGTAATCCTTACCCTGAATATACAGAGACCCTGTACAGTAATCCTTACCCTGAATATACAGAGACATTGTACAGTAATCCTTACCCTGAATATACAGAGACCCTGTACAGTAATCCTCACCTTTAATATACAGAGACCCTGTACAGTAATCCTCACCCTGAATATACAGAAACACTGTACAGTGATCCTCACCTTGAATATACAGAGACCTTGCACAGTAATCCTTACCCTGAATATACAGAGACATTGTACAGTAATCCTTACCCTGAATATACAGAGACCCTGTACAGTTATCCTCACCCTGAATACATAGAGAGTTTGTAGAGTAATCCTTTCCTTGAATATACAGGGACTCTGAACTGTAATGCATCCAGTCAATACACAGATTTGCTCCTCAGTAATCCATAATCTGAATACACAGGTACTCCGTGCAGTATTCCTCATGCTGAATACACAGGGGCTCTGTACAGCAATACCTGCCCTGAATACACAGAGACTCTGTACAGCAATACCTGCCCTGAATACACAGAGACTCTGTACAGCAATACCTGCCCTGAATACACAGAGACTCTGCACAGCAATACCTGCCCTGAATACACAGAGACTCTGTACAGCAATACCTGCCCTGAATACACAGAGACTCTGTACAGCAATACCTGCCCTGAATACACAGAGACTCTGTACAGCAATACCTGCCCTGAATACACAGAGACTCTGTACAGCAATACCTGCCCTGAATACACAGAGACTCTGTACAGCAATACCTGCCCTGAATACACAGAGACTCTGTACAGCAATACCTGCCCTGAATACACAGAGACTCTGTACAGCAATACCTGCCCTGAATACACAGAGACTCTGTACAGCAATACCTGCCCTGGTTACACAGGGACTCTGTACAGCAATACCTGCCCTGAATACACAGAGACTCTGTACAGCAATACCTGCCCTGAATACACAGAGACTCTGTACAGCAATACCTGCCCTGGTTACACAGAGACTCTGTACAGCAATACCTGCCCTGGTTACACAGAGACTCTGTACAGCAATACCTGCCCTGGTTACACAGGGACTCTGTACAGCAATACCTGCCCTGAATACACAGAGACTCTGTACAGCAATACCTGCCCTGAATACACAGAGACTCTGTACAGCAATACCTGCCCTGAATACACAGAGACTCTGTACAGCAATACCTGCCCTGAATACACAGAGACTCTGTACAGCAATACCTGCCCTGAATACACAGAGACTCTGTACAGCAATACCTGCCCTGAATACACAGAGACTCTGTACAGCAATACCTGCCCTGAATACACAGAGACTCTGTACAGCAATACCTGCCCTGAATACACAGAGACTCTGTACAGCAATACCTGCCCTGAATACACAGAGACTCTGTACAGCAATACCTGCCCTGGTTACACAGGGACTCTGTACAGCAATACCTGCCCTGAATACACAGAGACTCTGTACAGCAATACCTGCCCTGGTTACACAGGGACTCTGTACAGCAATACCTGCCCTGAATACACAGAGACTCTGTACAGTAATACCTGCCCTGAATACACAGAGACTCTGTACAGCAATACCTGCCCTGAATACACAGAGACTCTGTACAGCAATACCTGCCCTGAATACACAGAGACTCTGTACAGCAATACCTGCCCTGAATACACAGAGACTCTGTACAGCAATACCTGCCCTGAATACACAGAGACTCTGTACAGCAATACCTGCCCTGAATACACAGAGACTCTGTACAGCAATACCTGCCCTGAATACACAGAGACTCTGTACAGCAATACCTGAATACACAGAGACTCTGTACAGCAATACCTGCCCTGAATACACAGAGACTCTGTACAGCAATACCTGCCCTGAATACACAGAGACACTACACAGCAATACCTGCCCTGGTTACACAGGGACTCTGTACAGCAATACCTGCCCTGAATACACAGAGACTCTGTACAGCAATACCTGCCCTGAATACACAGAGACTCTGTACAGCAATACCTGCCCTGGTTACACAGGGACTCTGTACAGCAATACCTGCCCTGAATACACAGAGACTCTGTACAGCAATACCTGCCCTGGTTACACAGGGACTCTGTACAGCAATACCTGCCCTGAATACACAGAGACTCTGTACAGCAATACCTGCCCTGAATGCACAGGGACTCTGCACAGCAATACCTGCCCTGAATACACAGAGACTCTGTGCTGTAATCGTCACCCTGATTACACAGAGACTCTGTACAGTCATCCTCACCCTGAATTTACAGGGACTCTGTACAATAGCCCTTACCATTAATTTACAGGGACTCTGTACATTAATGCTTACCCTGAATACACAGGCACTCCGTTCAGTAACCCTCACATTGAATACACAGAGGGACTGGAGAGTAACCCTTACACTGAATACACAGAGACCCTGTACAATAATCCTTACCCAAATATAGAGACTTTGTACAGTAAGCCTTACCCTGAACACACAAGGACTCTGTACGGTAATCATCACCCTGATTACACAGAGGCCCTCGACACTAATCCTTACTCAGAATACACAGAGACCCTGTACGTTAATCCATACCCTGAATATACAGAGAATCTGTACAGTAATCCTTACCCTGAATACATAGAGACATAGAAAAATAGAAACTAGGAGCAGGAGGAGGAGATTCAGCCCTTCGAGTCTGCTCCACCATTCATTATGATCATGGATGATCATCCAACTCAATAACCTGCTCCCGCTTACTCCCCATATCCTTTGATCCATTTCGCCCCAAGAGCTGCATCTAAATCCTTCTTGAAAACATACAATATTTTGGCCTCAACTACTTTCTGTGGTAACGAATTCCACAGGCTCACGTCTCTCTGGGTGAAGAGATTTCTACTCATCTCAGTCCTAAATGGTCTACCTCATATCCTCAGACTGCGAGCCCTGGTTCTGGACTCCCCCACCATTGGGAACATTCTTCCTGCATCTACCCTGTCTAGTCCTGTTAGAATTTTATAGGTTTCAATGAGATCCCCCCTCATTCTTCTGAACTCCAGCAAATATAATCCTAACCAAATCAATCTATCCCAATATGTCAGTCCCACCATCCCAGGAATTAGTCGGGTAAACCTTCGCTGCACTCCCTCTATAGCAAGAACATCCTTCCTCAGATAAGGAGACCAAAACTGCACACAGTATTACAGGTGTGGTCTCACCAAGGCCCTGTACAATTGCAGCAAGACATCCCTGCTCCTGTACTCGAATCCTCTCACTATGAAGGTCAACATACCATTTGCCTTCTTTACTGCCTGCTGCACCTGCATGCTTACCTTCAGCAACTGATGTACAAGCACACCCAGGCCTCGATGCACATTCCCCTCTCTCAATTTATAGCCATTCAGATAATAATCTGCCTTCCTGTTTTTGCTACCAAATTGGATAACCTCACATTTATCCACATTATACTGCATCTGCCCTACATTTGCCCACTCACTCAGCTTGTCCAAATCACACTGAAGCATCTCTGCATCCTCCTCACAGCTCACCCTCCCACCCAGCTTTGTGTCATCCGCAAATTTGGAGATATTACATTTAGTTCCCTCATCTAAATCATTAATATATATTGTGAATAGCTGGGGTCTCAGCACCGATCCCTGCTGAACCCCACTAGTCACTGCCTGCTATTCAGAAAAAGACCTGTTTATTCCTACTCTGTTTCCTGTCTGCCAACCAGTTTTCTATACATCTCAATACACTAACCCCAATCCCATGCATTTTAATTTTATACGCTAATCTCTTATGTGGGACTTTGTCGAAAACTCTCCTAAAGTCCAAATAAACCACATCCACTGACGCCCCCTCATCAACTCTACTCGTTACATCCTCGAAAAATTCCAGTAGATATATCAAGCATGATTTCCCTTTCATAAATCCATGCTGATTCTGTCCAATTCTGCCACTGCTTTCCAAGTGCTCAGCTATTAAATCTTCTATAATGGACTCTAGAATTTTCCCCACTACCAACGTCAGACTGACTGGTCTATAATTCCCTGTTTTCTCTCTACCTCCCTTTTTAAATCTCTGGGTCACATTAGCTACCCTCCAATCTGTAGGAACTGTTCGAGTCTATAGAATCTCGGAAGATGACCACCAATGCATCCACTATTTCTAGGGCCACTTCCTTAAGTATCTGGGATGTAGATTATCAGGCCCCAGGAATTTATCGGCCTTCAATCCCATCAATTTCCCCAACACCATTTCCCTACTAATACTGATTTCCTTCTGTTCCACTCTCTCACTAAACCTTGTGTTCCCCAACATTTCTGGTATGTTATTTGTGTCCTCCTTTGTGAAGACAGAACCAAAGTATGGATTTAGTTGGTCAGCCATTTCTTTGTTCCCGTTATAAATTCCCCTGTTTCTGACTGTAAGGGACCTACATTTGTCTTCAGCAATCTTTGTTTCTTCACATACCTATAGAAATTTTTACAGTCAGTTTTTATGCTCCCCACAAGTTTACTCTCGTACCCTATTTTCCCCTTCTTAATCAATCCCTTGGTCTTCCTTTGCTGAATTCTAAACTGCTCCCAATCCTCAGGTCTGCTGTTTTTCTGGCCAATTTGTATGCCTCTTCCTTGGATCTAATACTATCTCTAACTTCCCTTGTAAGCTACGGTTTGGCCACCTTTCCTGTTTTACTTTTGCACCAGACAGGAATAAACAATTGTTACAGTTCACCAATGCGCTCTTTGAATGTTTGCCATTGCCTATCCACCGTCATCCCTTTAAGTAACATTTCCCAATCCATCATAGCCAACTCGCGCCCCATACCATCGTAGTTTCCTTTATTAAGATTCAGGACCCTAGTCTCAGAATCAACTACGTCACTCTCCATCTTGATGAAGAATTCTATCATATTATAGTTGCTCATCCCCAAGAGGCCTCACACAACTAGATTGCCATGACTCTGTACAGTAATCCTCACCCTAAATACACAGAGACATTATATAGTAATCCTCACCCTCAATACACAGAGACACTGTACACTAATCCTCACCCTAAATACACAGAGACATTATACAGTAATCCTCACCCTAAATACACAGAGACACTGTACAGTAATCCTCACCCTAAATACACAGAGACATTATACAGTAATCCTCACCCTAAATACACAGAGACACTCTACAGTAATCCTCACCCTAAATACACAGAGACATTGTACAGTAATCCTCACCCTAAATACACAGAGGCACTGTACAATAAGCCTCACCCTAAATACACAGAGACATTGTACAGTAATCCTCACCCTAAATACACAGAGACATTATACAGTAATCCTCACCCTAAATACACAGAGACACTGTACAGTAATCCTCACCCTAAATACACAGAGACACTGTACAATAAGCCTCACCCTCAATACACAGAGACATTATACAGTAATCCTCACCCTAAATACACAGAGACATTATACAGTAATCCTCACCCTAAATACACAGAGACATTGTACAGTAATCCTCACCCTAAATACACAGAGACATTATACAGTAATCCTCACCCTAAATACACAGAGACCCTGTACGGTAATCCTCACCCTCAATACACAGAGACATTATACAGTAATCCTCACCCTAAATACACAGAGACATTATACAGTAATCCTCACCCTAAATACACTGAGTCTTGTACAGTAATCCTCACCCTAAATACACAGAGACATTGTACAGTAATCCTCACCCTCAATACACAGAGACATTGTACAGTAATCCTCACCCTGAATACACAGAGACACAGTACAATTACCATTAGCTTGAAAACAAAGGGACTCTGAACAGTAATGCTTACTCTGAATACACAAAAACTCTGTACAGTAATCGGCACACTGAATACACTGAGACTCTGTACAGTAACCATTACCCTGAATATAATGAGACCCTGTACATTAATCCTTACCCTCATTATACAGAGACACTGCACAGTAATCTCTACCCTGAAGACATAGAGACTTTGCACAGTAATCCTTACCCTGAATACACAGAGACTCTCTACAGTTAACCTTAACATGAATACACAGAGACTACGTATAGTAATCCACACCCTGAAAGCACAGAGACTCCATGCAGTGATCCTCTCCCTGAATACACAGAGATTTTGTACACTAACCCTTAGCCTCAATAGAAAGAGACATTATAGAGTAATCCTTACAATGAATACACAGACATTCTGTGCAGCAATCTTTGCTCTGAATACACAGGGACTCTGTATAGTAATCCTCACGCTGAATACACAGAGACTCTGTACAGTAATCCTCACCTTGAATACACAGACTCTGTACAGTTACCCTCACCCTGAATTCACAGAGACCCTATACAGTAGCCCTTACCCTGAATTAACAGGGACTCTGAACAGCTATGCTTGCCTTGAAAACACAGAGACTCTGTACAGTAATCCTCACACAGAATATACAGAGACACTGGACAGTAACCCTTACACTAAATACACAGAGACCCTGTACAGTAACCCTTACACTGAATACAGAGATGCTGGACAGTAATCCTCACACAGAATCACAGAGACACTGGACAGTAATCCTCATCCTGAATACACAGAGACACTGGACAGTAACCCTCACACAGAATCACAGAGACACTGGACAGTAACCCTTATCCTGAATACACCGAGACTCTGTACAGCAAACCTCGCCCTGAATACATAGGGACTTACCCTGTTTGCACAGAGAACCTGTACAGTAATCCTCACCCTAAATACACAGATACTTTGTACAGTAATGCTCGCCCTGAATCCACAGGGATCCTGTACAGTAATCCTTACCCTGAATCCACAGAGACTCTGTGCAGCAATATTTACCCACTCTGTACACCATGTTTCCCAGGTGACAATAGTGTGTGTTAAGTGACTGTTTTTCATGCGTTAAAGATGAACTTACCATTGTGGTGAGAATGTATTTGTAGTATGCTGAGGTCATTCCCAGTTCTGCAGCCTGAAATGGAAATGAGCAGTCATGTGTCTGGATCTAAACGGCAGGAACAAGAAGATCTGATCTGCAGTAAGAGCTGCAGTCTAACGTTTCAGGTTTAAGGGCTGATAGGACTGCACAGGCTCTGGGAGAGTCAGTGTGGAACACAGGCCCCAGTCTCTGCTGAGACTCCAGTGCTCACACCAAAAACCTGTTTAGCCCATCATTTTATTCGCTAAGGGATGTGGGCTTCACTGGTTAGGCCAGCTTTTGTTACCCGTCCCTAATTGCCCCCTTGAGCTGATTGTCTCGCTCGGCCATTTCAGGGGGTAGTTAAGAGTCAGCTGCATTGTTGTGGGTCTGGAGTCACCTGTAGTCCAGACCTGGGTAAGGGTGGCAGATTTCTCTCCCCCAAAGGGACATGAGGGAACCAGATGGGGTTTTTATGACAATCAATCATTGGTCACTATGACTGAGATGAGCTTTTAATTGAACTTAAATTCCACCCAGCGGCGGTGGTGGGGTTTGAACCTGTGTACCCCAGAGCCTCTGGATTACTAGCCCAGTGTCATTACCAAGAGGCCACCGTCTCCTGCAACCAGACACCCGGTGCAAACAGGTCAGCAAATTCGTCATTGAGGGACCAGGAAGGCTTCTCATCCCTCTCGCTCGCACATCGTCCTGCCTGAAACCACTTGTGTCAGTCCGAATTCGTTCCTACACATTGTTGGCCCTAATAAAACAGGGGGTTTCTTCACACCCGGCTCTGGGGGGATGGTCAAATCACATCCCCGACCCCCCACCCCCCCTTCCTCCTCCCGCTGCCCAGGACCGGGCAGAGCCACAACTGACCTTCCTCAGAATGAGATCGGACACAGAAGCATTGGCGTCGATGATGATGGTGGAGATCTTGTCATCCCTTATTTCCTTCAGTAGCGGCGTGGGGTCATTGGAATGGTCCAGCATTCGTATCGAGAGTGAATCCTTCGAAATAAGGAACTGGCGTACTAACTCTTCGAGGCGGAGAAGACCTGGAGTGGGGAGGCACAGAGAGTCATTCAACAAGGATTCATTCAGACTAAACGCAAAATACTGCGGAGGCTGGAAATCCAAAACAAAAAGAGAAATAGCTGGAAACACTCAGCAGGTCTGACAGCATCGGCGGAGAGGGACACAGTTAACGTTTCCAGTCCGAATGACTCTTCATCAGAACTAAGGAAATATAGAAAAGAGGTGAAATATAAGCTGGTTTAGGGGTGGGGGGGGTGGGACAGGTAGAGCTGGATAGAGGGCCAGTGACAGGTGGAGATAACCAAAAGATATCACAGACAAAAGGACAAAGAGGTGTTGAAGGTGGTGATATTATCTAAGGAATGTGCTAAATAAGGGTAGAAAGCAGGACAAGCAAGGTACAGATAGCCCTAGTGGGGGTGGGGTGGGGGGAAGGTACAGATAGCCCTAGTGGGGGTGGGGTGAAGGTACAGATAGCCCTAGTGGGGGTGGGGTGAAGGTACAGATAGCCCTAGTGGGGGTGGGGTGAAGGTACAGATAGCCCTAGTGGGGGTGGGGTGAAGGTACAGATAGCCCTAGTGGGGGTGGGGTGAAGGTACAGATAGCCCTAGTGGGGGTGGGGTGAAGGCACAGATAGCCCTAGTGGGGGTGGGGTGAAGGTACAGATAGCCCTAGTGGGGGTGGGGTGGGGTGAAGGTACAGATAGCCCTAGTGGGGGTGGGGTGAAGGCACAGATAGCACTAGTGGGGGTGGGGTGAAGGTACAGATAGCCCTAGTGGGGGTGGGGTGGGGTGAAGGCACAGATAGCCCTAGTGGGGGTGGGGTGAAGGTACAGATAGCCCTAGTGGGGGTGGGGTGAAGGTACAGATAGCCCTAGTGGGGGTGGGGTGAAGGTACAGATAGCCCTACTGGGGGTGGGGTGGGGGGCAGGTACAGATAGCCCTAGTGGGGGTGGGGTGAAGGTACAGATAGCCCTAGTGGGGGTGGGGTGGGGTGAAGGTACAGATAGCCCTAGTGGGGGTGGGGTGGGGGGAAGGTACAGATAGCCCTAGTGGGGGTGGGGGGAAGGTACAGATAGCCCTAGTGGGGGTGGGGGTGGGGTGAAGGTACAGATAGCCCTAGTGGGGGTGGGGTGGGGTGAAGGTACAGATAGCCCTAGTGGGGGTGGGGTGAAGGTACAGATAGCCCTAGTGGGAGTGGGGTGAAGGTACAGATAGCCCTAGTGGGGGTGGGGTGGGGGGAAGGTACAGATAGCCCTAGTGGGGGTGGGGGGAAGGTACAGATAGCCCTAGTGGGGGTGGGGGTGGGGTGAAGGTACAGATAGCCCTAGTGGGGGTGGGGTGGGGTGAAGGTACAGATAGCCCTAGTGGGGGTGGGGGTGAAGGTACAGATAGCCCTAGTGGGGGTGGGGTGGGGTGAAGGTACAGATAGCCCTAGTGGGGGTGGGGGGAAGGTACAGATAGACCTAGTGGGGGTGGGGTGAAGGTACAGATAGCCCTAGTGGGGGTGGGGTGAAGGTACAGATAGCCCTAGTGGGGGTGGGGGTGAAGGTACAGATAGCCCTAGTGGGGGTGGGGTGGGGTGAAGGTACAGATAGCCCTAGTGGGGGTGGGGGGAAGGTACAGATAGACCTAGTGGGGGTGGGGTGAAGGTACAGATAGCCCTAGTGGGGGTGGGGTGAAGGTACAGATAGCCCTAGTGGGGGTGGGGTGGGGTGAAGGTACAGATAGCCCTAGTGGGGGTGGGGTGGGGTGAAGGTACAGATAGCCCTAGTGGGCGTGGGGTGGGGTGAAGGTACAGATAGCCCTAGTGGGGGTGGGGTGGGGTGAAGGTACAGATAGCCCTAGTGGGGGTGGGGTGGGGTGAAGGTACATATAGCCCTAGTGGGGGTGGGGGTGGGGTGAAGGTACGGATAGCCCTAGTGGGGGTGGGGGTGGGGTGAAGGTACGGATAGCCCTAGTGGGGGTGGGGTGGGTGAAGGTACAGATAGCCCTAGTGGGGTTGGGGGTGAAGGTACAGATAGCCCTAGTGGGGGTGGGGTGGGGTGAAGGTACGGATAGCCCTAGTGGGGGTGGGGTGGGGTGAAGGTACAGATAGCCCTAGTGGGGGTGGGGTGAAGGTACAGATAGCCCTAGTGGGGGTGGGGTGAAGGTACAGATAGCCCTAGTGGGGGTGGGGTGAAGGTACAGATAGCCCTAGTGGGGGTGGGGTGGGGTGAAGGTACAGATAGCCCTAGTGGGGGTGGGGTGGGGTGAAGGTACAGATAGCCCTAGTGGGGGTGGGGTGGGGTGAAGGTACAGATAGCCCTAGTGGGGGTGGGGTGAAGGTACAGATAGACCTAGTGGGGGTGGGGTGAAGGTACAGATAGCCCTAGTGGGGGTGGGATGGGGTGAAGGTACAGATAGCCCTAGTGGGGGTGGGGTGGGGGGAGGTACAGATAGCCCTAGTGGGTGGTGGGGTGAAGGTACAGATAGACCTAGTGGGGGTGGGGTGGGGTGAAGGGATCGAATAGGCTAAAAGGTAGAAATAAAACAATGGACGGAAATACATTTAAAAATAATGGAAATTGGTGGGAAAAGAAAAATCTGTATAAATTATTGGAAAAAACAAAAAGGAGGGGTAAATCGGAAAGGGGGTGGGGATGGAGGAGAGAGTTCATGATCTAAAGTTGTTGAATTCAATATTCAGTCCGGAAGGCTGTAAGGTGCCTAGTCGGAAGATGAGGTGTTGTTCCTCCAGTTTGCGTTGGGCTTCACTGGAACAATGCAGCAGGCCAAGGACAGACATGTGGGCAAGAGAGCAGGGTGGAGTGTTAAAATGGCAAGCGACAGGGAGGTTTGGGTCATTCTTGCGGACAGACCGCAGGTGTTCTGCAAAGTGGTCGCCCAGTTTACGTTTGGTCTCTCCAATGTAGAGGAGACCACATTGGGAGCAACGAATGCAGTAGACTAAGTTGGGGGAAATGCAAGTGAAATGCTGCTTCACTTGAAAGGAATGTTTGGGCCCTTGGACGGTGTGGAGAGAGGAAGTGAAGGGGCAGGTGTTACATCTTTTGCGTGGGCATGGGGTGGTGCCATAGGAGGGGGTTGAGGAGTAGGGCGTGATGGAGGAGTGGACCAGGGTGTCCCGGAGGGAGCGATCCCTACGGAATGCCGATAAGTGGGGTGAAGGGAAGATGTGTGGTTTGGTGGGGTGGCATCATGCTGGAGTTGGCGGAAATGGCGGAGGATGATCCTTTGAATGCGGAGGCTGGTGGGGTGATAAGTGAGGACAAGGGGGACCCTATCATGTTTCTGGGAGGCAGGAGAAGGCGTGAGGGCGGATGCGCGGAGATGGGCCGGACACGGTTGAGGGCCCTGTCAACGACCGTGGGTGGAAAACATCGGTTAAGGAAGAAGGAGGACATGTCAGAGGAACCGTTTTTGAATGTAGCACATCATCGGAACAGATGCGACGGAGGCAAAGGAACTGGGAGAATGGGATGGAGTCCTTACAGGAAGCGGGGTGTGAGGAGCTGTAGTCGAGGGTAGCTGTGGGAGTCAGTGGGGTTTGTAAATGGATATTGGTGGACAGTCTATCACCAGAGATTGAGACAGAGAGGTCAAGGAAGGGAAGGGAAGTGTCAGAGATGGACCACGTGAAAATGATGGAGGGGTGGAGATGGAAGCAAAATTAATAAATTTTTCCAGATCCAGATGAGAGCATGAAGCGGCACCGAAGTAATCATCGATGTACCGGAGAAAAAGTTGTGGGACTCTTTCTCCGTTACAACTCTTTCTCCGGGTACATCGATTACTTCGGTGCCGCTTCCATACTCTCGTCGGGACCTGGAAAAATTAACCAATTTTGCTTCCAATCTCCACCCCTCCATCATTTACACGTGGTCCATCTCTGACACTTCCCTTCCCTTCCTTGACCTCTCTGTCTCAATCTCTGGTGATAGACTGTCCACCAATATCCATTACAAACCCACCGACTCCCACAGCTACCTCGACTACAGCTCCTCACACCCCGCTTCCTGTAAGGACTCCATCCCATTCTCCCAGTTCCTTCGCCTTCGTCGCATCTGTTCCGATGATGCTACCTTCAAAAACGGTTCCTCTGACATGTCCTCCTTCTTCCTTAACCGAGGTTTTCCACCCACGGTCATTGACAGGGCCCCTCAACCGTGTCCGGCCCATCTCCCGCGCATCCGCCCTCACGCCTTCTCCTCCCTCCCAGAAACATGATAGGGTCCCCCTTGTCCTCACTTATCACCCCACCAGCCTCCGCATTCAAAGGATCATCCTCCGCCATTTCC